>OX183139.1:29774222-29929196 GCA_945261195.1 Cryptosula pallasiana | reverse complement strand
AATGAGGTACTCAGGTGTAGTAAAGATTTCACTGATTTGTACTGAATGGAATTGTTTGTGTAATACATAATAGTGATGTCATTGATTGGATACCGTATAACGTACTTGTACTGTATGTTTAGGAGTTGTCACTTCTGGTCATTCAGTATGATCACACTTTGTTTACCATGCAAACAAATATTGGATTTTCTGGTCATCTTATATTTACTCACTGTAGCCGCAGCAAGCTGAGTTATTTTTATACCATATTTATATACTCTTTGGGAACAAAAAATCAGATTCACAAAATTACGTATCTAAGGACTTAATCTCATATAGAATTACACTCAATTTCTCTAGATTATCACTCCTTAAAACTATTTAAACTAACCTGTTACCTGCAAGGTATATTACAGTACAAGACAAGTATTGCTGCAGACAACGTTTCATCTCTGCATGGTTTTATCTGATTCTTTTTTTAAAATGATTTCTAATTTTGATTTATCGCATTCTTGGGCACAATTTTAAATTGATTTATTTGTCTTTCATTATTTTATGTAAACAAAGATTTATCAACTTCAAAGAATTCTGTTTATTTATATAAATGCAATGTTTAATTTTATTTTTTATTCTCTAGATAGCTGGTTATTTTGTGAGGTAGTTGTGCGGTTGCTTTTTCACCCCCACAGTGAACTTCAATATACACCAACCATGCTATCAACTAGCCTGCCACAACTGCATCAGATAAAAAACGACAAACCTCCGTAGCAATCAAGCCACAGGCTAAAAACATTACCATCACTGCAAATGCAGTTTGTCCAGCTTGCAAAAAAGTTACAAAAATTTTAAAAACAAATATTTAAACTCAAGTTGTCAGTTTAATGTATTTAATAAAATAATATAGTTCAGCATTCTCAATTCAACAAGCGCTTCGACGATTTAACATTCGTTTGCACAAACTCGTGTTATGAATAATAAAGGGCTTCTCTCAGGTTGGCAGATTAAGAAGGTCACACACCAGCTATAGATGTCTACATGTCTCGGTGCAATCTTATGTATTACATTTTGTTATTCTAACATGTACGGATCCTCTTGTCTTACACAGATTAGGACGTTAGCCAGAGAAAACATGGCACTGACACTGTCTCCATCAACACTGCACCTCATTAGCACCACGATATTAATATTATGTACTCAAAATGAGCGCTTGCTCGGTGGGTAGGTTCATATCTGCAGAATGACACATGCTGGACTCACTAGCGAATAGCCTTTCCATTCTTATCAAATATATTTATTAAAACGCTGTTATTACATCATTAGATAAACTAAAACTCATTTAACAACAGCTGACATAGTATGATGCGGCGAGCAGAGATTTCTGGGTATTTAAATACTGCCAAAGCATGCCTATGTACAACCAATATAACGTCATTTCATGAGTGCAGTTAGGACATTAATATATAAAAAGTCTTCTGTTAAGTCAATAAGAAAGAATGAAATTTGTAGTAAAATATACATTCCATTGCGATAACGGATACAATGTTGTGATGGCATTGATCTTAGAAAGCAGGTAAAACCCATCTAGAGTCCAGCCCAAGAATTATCAGTCAATGTGTTTTGCTGTGGCGCAGGTAATCCAGCTGAGAAGTGCTATCTGCTTACCAAACCATATTGCCTTCCGTGGGTGAGGAGTTGACAAGTTGTGGGGGCTACGAGGTCTTGATTCTCTTCTTGGGAGGTCCTGGTGGAGGGTTTTGGTGGCTAGCTAGGGCTCTAAAGGCATCCGCTATTAGGTGAGAGTGATTGCGGGTCATAGTCCTCCACCCTTCAGTGTCCATAACCTCTGTTGCATGGCTACAAGGTTCACAGACTACATCACAAGATTGTACGAATGACGAGCAATTCGCTCTAACTGAATATTGTTGAACTATAAAAAAAACTGAATGAAAAAATGAATTAGATGACGATTTTGACCGAGGGAATTCGACAAAAAATCATCAGCTGGAAAACAAAATATTCAAACATTATTTTTATTTATTAGAAAAACATAAATCTAAAATTTTTTTATTCCAGCCAGTTACATGATTTATTTGGTGATACAAATAAATAGAGCAATAAAAACTATTATATTGATTTTAAACAAATATCAATAATTTAAAAACAAAAGATATATAGTTTAATCAATTCTCATATTTTTTAACAAAATTTTTATATATAGGCTATAAAAGTATTGAACTAATGCCATAATAATTGTTTAGCAAATATTTATTAGTGACAAATTGATTGAAAAGTTTTTTATTAAACGAAATATTATAGCCGATAGGCAGGTTAAAATGCACAATATTGATAAAATATAATAATGTCACGCTACAATATTGATGGTTTCACTAATCAAGCGACGATATGATTCCCACCAATATTGTGAGCGAGAAGTAAAGAGCTTGCAGCTGATGCCATTATCCTACCATTGTGTCAGCACATTTCACAATGCCATTAGAACGGCTCAAATTGAAAAATATTTTCATACGAGTGTGGATTTCAACATAATAGCAAATAAAAACAAGCAGGGAATGTATTGTGGGCGCAGTTAAAATATTGATGTAGCATTTGGACTAAGCCTGACAATAGGTTTGCAAGAGATACAGGTGAAAGGTATTGATGAATAGGGGGCTACTGTTGCTTGTAAAAACAAGAGATAATTGATGATGACATAAGTGAAGGGAGAGGAAGGTGATTAGAGATAAGATGAAGGATAGATCATACAGCAGCCTCTATACAGCAGCCTCTATACAGCAGCCTTTATACAGCTACTGCAGAGGCCAGACAATGGCGGGTAGAGCGAGCTGGGAAGGGAGTTTACTGAGCTATCATAGGGTGCTGTGGTTGGTGTGCCCACCGCCTCCACTTACATATATCACTTACATATATCACTTACACATAGCACGCACACATAGCACACACATATAGCACGCACACATAGCACACACACATAGCACACACACATAGCACGCACACATACCACGCACACATAGCACGCACACATAGCACGCACACATACAAATGTAACAAAACATTTTTTAATAAAAGTTTATGCTTGCTGCCAAGTACGAACGGCAGCAATTATTGTTGAATGTTCGACTGTGAATTCAGCGGTGACTAGTCGTTTCAGAAAGTGGCCAAAATATGAACAAAAAGTGGTGCTGACAGTGTGGGCAGACGACAACACAGTTTTATAATTCTCTGGGTGAGATTAAGTCAAAATAATAGGTTTTGATGCTCTTTAGCTACGTTCACACTATGCGATTCTCGGCCGAGTGGGCGGAGCAAGAAATCGGCTCACAAGGGTGAACAGTGAAATCTTCAAGATTTCACAATCGGTGGCCGATTGTTTTTCATCGGGCAGTGATGGTTCTCTGTACGATTATCGGCCTGTCTAGCCAATCAACATCCACATCACAGCTTTTCAATTTAATGCTTTTCAAGAAACTTGCAGCTGCTTGATAATTATTATTTAACCAATTTTAGAATATTTTTTAATATTTCCCTGATTAATTGCAAGTCTTGTTTACAAGTTAGAGTATTAAGGTGGGTATACTAACTATTATCAATATAAATAGAAAACAACTACCAGCGCCATGATTATAATAAATCATTGCATTAAAAAAGTTATCATTTATTTATTATTCATTATAATTAATTGAGTATACTTACCATTATTCATAATTTATTTTTTACTATTGATGAGTGAAGAAATAGTATATTTTATTAAAATATCTGGTAATATAAGCTGTATTATATTATTAGTAAGTAATAGTTTGATGTTCTGTGATTATCAATGAAATGCGGTGTCTTGACAACATGTCAACGCCGTGCAATACCGGGCACAAAAAATCGCAAGTGTGAACTCTTGTAAATAATCGGGAGAGCAACTCCCGATTCCTCCAGATAATCGCATCGCCGAGAATCGTATAGTGTGAACGTAGCTTTTGAGAGAGAATAGTAACATTGGAGTGACAACAACGAATAAACAGTACAAATCGTATATTCTTTCACTGACGAATTGAACTATATATGATACAAACGATGAAGTGGTTACTTAGAATATATATTAGTGCTGGGTCAGTTTCAGCTGCCACTTCGGTTTTGGTTTTCTGTTGGCCGGGTTCGGTTTTTCCGGTTTTCGGTGTTGATGCTTGTCGGTTCCGATTAGTACCTTCGTTTTTTTGGTTATCGGTTTGGACATTATGGTTTTGTCGATTTTGTGAGGTTAAAACTGTCGGTCACCACTTTTTTATGGATATCACTGTCAATGGTTTGCAAAGTGACATAACTCATTGGCATTGGCATGGTTGTTGTATGTTTGAGCATAAGCATCGAAGGGTTAAAGACAGTAGCATGGTGCTATCTATCAACCATCGCACTATTTGGGCTTGGAGTGTGATAACTGAGAACTTTGTGCTATTGATGCCTATCAAACAATGTTCATGGTTTTAAAACTGCTGAGTGTTCCTCTTTTCACACTTACAGACAATAATTAACCAAGAGAAAATTAATTACTGCAGCTTATAACTAACAAGTCTCACCAAGAGAACCTAAAAACTTCTAACTAATAAGCTTCGCAAAAAAAGTCATTTCCACAGCGACTTTGTACCGATTAATGAGAAACATACAGCGAAGTTTTTATAATTTGAGGTTGAAGTGCCGAAAAAAATACACCAAGTAACGGACAGTATTAAATTAAAAAGCATACTTAGAGAGAATATAGACATAGATGGATAATATAATAATGATAAGAATAACAATAATGAATAATTAATTAATTGATGATACTAATCAACAAAATTATTAATAATAATTTATAAAAAAAAAATAATGATACTGATAATTAGTAATAATAATAATCAACAATAATATTAATTACTAATAATAATAATTAATTATAATGGCTACTACTAATAACAATTAATTATAATAATAAATACTAATAAGAGTAATATTAATCGTAACAATTTCTATTAATAATAAAAAATAATTATTATTACTACTAATAATAAATACTAGCAATAATTACTAAAAGTTATCAATAATAATGGTAGCAGCAGCAGTAACAACACCAATAATAACAATAATAATACCAATAACGATAATAATAATAAAAATAATACAATGATGATGATAATATTAATAAATGATAATAATTTAACTAATAATTACTACTAGCATAATAATAACATAATAAATAAATAATGATGTATGATGATTTAGTAATTATATTAATCTTTATACATTTCTTTCACTTAATTAATATTGTGAATAAACTTCAATAGTAACACTTTAGTACTTGACTTGACTACCATTTATAATAATAATTTCAATGATAATAAATAAATAACTTCATTAATAAATAAAATAACTATTCATTGACTGTTATTATGCATACGTTTTTATTTTAAAAACTATTATTCACTACGGGCAAAAAAACACATCACTCAGTGTTACTTATTATTAATTTATAAGTCTTCTTGTAGAAATAATAATATTTTTAGATTGCATTGACTTAGAAATGTAAGATTAGTATTTTATATGACTGGTGTTGTTTACATTTTCAATTTTAAATGTTTGATGAAAGCGTTATTTCTGCTAAACTAGCTTAGGGTCTTTGTTACACTCAAACATTCATTTCAGTGAATGAGAACTAATATGCTCAAATATCAGTCTATTATTGTAGCGAGTGCATTTGAAATTTTAGTATGTAAATTATCTAGCCTGGGATCTGTAAATGAGGTTTTTTTATTCAATGGATTTGGATAAACGCTGCTTGAAAACTCCAAGCGTTATCTAAGGCTTTGATGAAACCCATTCATTGTTATTGAAACAATGATCTATCAAATAAAAACGGCTATTGCAATTTCTAGAGTTTTTTGCAGGTTTCAGCTTCAAAGAAGACGATTTCTGAATTTTCATTTTCAAAACAAGGAAACCAAAGTTTTATAATGACGACAGACAGCACAAATAACCTGAAACTGATATAACCAAAAACGAAAACATTGAACTTGTGAATAAACCGACACCAAACCAAGAAAACAGAAAATGGAAAAAATCGAACTCATTAAACATCAATAGTTTCAGTTTAGTTGGCCAAATCAATACCGACCCAGCACTACTATACATACATAATATACAAACAAAATATACATAATATACAAAACAATATATACATAATATACAAACAATATATACATAATATACAAACAATATATACATAATATACAAACAATACATAATATACAAACTATATATTAATGTAAATAACACATAACAAATACCTGTTTACAAAGTCCAATGCGTGAGTTTTTAGTTGCTCTGCTGAGTGCAGATCTGCTAAGACTAGAATTTCACAGACATTTTCTATGGAGAGATTACCACAGAGGGCCTCTTCACACATCACCTTCAACCTCTCCAGTGCGTACTACAGGATACATGCATAGTGTACATGTAGTATACATAGCATGTCACACACAGAGTACATGTAGTATATATAATATGTAATACAATACATAGTGTACATGCAGTATATAGTATGTCACACACAGAGTACATGGAGTATATAGAGTATGTAATGTATAGTGTACATGTGGCTCATATAGCTCATCCATATGTGCGTATACTGTAAACATTAACGGCACTGAGAGCGTGAAAACTATTTCATATCAATCCCTGCATTCAAACCTCGACTAGGACACACTAGAACAATCTAGAATACACTAGAACAATAATATTTGCCCGGTTTCATCATGAGAAGCAAGCCACCTCATCATATAATGTATATAATGTATTGTATACTATCCAAGGCATCTCGTACAGTACCAGTCAAAGGTTATTGAACAAAATCCATCCACATACACTATTTATAGCCGTACATACTGGATTTTCTGTGAGGAACAAAACTCCATTGTTTTAATAAACAAGAAATGTCTCCCGTTATATCTTTGTAGTGACACTTGCGAGAATGTTTACAACAATAATACTATAAACTAGGATTATATATTTCAGGATTAATCAATGTTTCTTGAATAAATTAAACGGTAAAGAAAAACGCAACGTAATATGTATTACATTTATATTACATATGTACTACTATGTACTACATATACATTACATATGTATTACGTACATACTACATATGTCATGCTTAATAAAGTATCAAAAAACCGTATGGAAAAAATTGATTATTTTATATTCAACTTTCAAAATTATACCTTTCTCACTTTCGCTGACTAACAAGGAAAGCTAAGATGATTTGAAGCAGGTGACGGAGAGCCAATTCAAATTAACTCAGTTACAAAAAATCAATATCCCATATATATTATTAATAATTCATTATTCTGATCAATAACGTAAAAAAATTACAAAGCAAACACACAAGTATAATAACTAATTATATTTATATTATCGACATAGGATGAGCTGTGACTGACTCATGTCTGCAGTGTTAATAGAAATGTTTTACCACGGGTATAGCTATGCACAAGCAACAACAACAAATAAATTGATCCACTTGCAAAATATTTCACAACAATCCATGCTTTGAATCAGGTAGGTCGGACCTGCAACCTGGACAGTAACACATAGCTCAGCATAAAGTTTAAAATAAGGGATTGGACAATCAACGATGGGAAACCAGTGTGAACGTCTCGGCAAGAAAGGTCATCAATACAAAAATTCATATAATACTAATATTACATACACAACATATAACACACCATATCACTAGATATAAATATTACATACTTAAATATCATTAGACAATAAAACTGATACATAAAATGTAGAATACTAAGTATATAACATACAATACATATATAAAACATAACAATAAGATACAGTGAAATCTGGATAATCTCATGTTAAATGGACGAAGAAACGAAATTAAATTATGGATAGTATTGGATTAGACAAACTTACTTCAGATGCAGATATGTGTTTAATAGATAAAACCAAAAGTTCAATAAATTATATTCAAATAAATGGCTTCCTACCGGATCTAAAATCATTCATAAAGTATTATTATTAAAGCTACATCTCAATAAACAAGAGTTATAAGTTGTCTTCTCTTTGTTTCTGTAACTAGTTATCACAACAGATTACAGTAATTTCCTTTGTTTATGATGTTGTGATCTCCAGTTGTTTTACAACCAAAACAGCAGAAAATTAATATTGAGATATTTCTTGTCTTCGTTTTTCTTAAATACTTTTGCAAGTGCTTTACGTGTTACATCAGTGTGTCAGGCTTCTGCTCAATAACATGTTTGGTTTAACCTTGGATGGTTTGAAATCACAATGAGTTAGTTATTCAAAGATTTGTATCACCACTTGAGTGCTTCTATACAAGTGTACATAAAACTGTGACTTTAGTACTAAGTATCATCCAAGGTATTAATAACCAGGTCATCAGTCAGTGTATTTTAGTATGGAAAACTGCCAACTTGTACATTGAGTTAGAGATAGTTATATTGAATTGAGTAAAGCCAGTTTTAATGGCTGATGGCTGAGACCTTGATTGTTACATTGAATTAGCCAAGTTATTGAATTATACAAAGTTTAATTACGCAATTTCAACTGCATCTAATACAATATACAACACATTACATATTGTACAGATACCAGCCATCTTTTAGAAAGAATTGACTCGCCATCGTTTCATGATACAACGCCACATACAAACACATGTTTGCAGACCAAGTGTTTCCTGCACAAACGTGTATTTTTTTCTGCAGCTACCATTTAATGTGCCGTCACACTATACTAAATTTTTAACAAAACTTGAACAGAAATGAATAAATTACACTAACTCATTAGCAAAGGTTTTCTGTGATTTTTCGGCAAGACCTAACAGCGCTGGGTAGCATACATCTTCGGTGGCACACTATTGGTTGGCTAAAAAATTTTGCAATGCTAATGACTGCCAAGCGATCGCCTGGTGACAAACCAACTTCCAACCATCACGCTATGTCTCAATAACCAGTAGACTAGGATTCTGTGAAGTGTGACCAACATACCAAAACATAGCCTGCTACACACGCCCTGCAGGGATACGTTTTGTCGAAGTGCAAACACAGCAGGTTTTTTGGTCAAAACCTCGAGCAATCTAATGCAGACCCTACAAAGTCACACGTCTGTATACATACATATATACACACTGTGTACATACATATATACACACTGTATACATACATATATACACACTGTATACATACATATATACACACTGTATACATACATATATACACACTGTATACATACATATATACACACTGTATACATACATATATACACACTGTATACATACATATATACACACTGTATACATACATATATACACACTGCATACATACATATATACACACTGTATACATACATATATACACACTGTATACATACATATATACACACTGTATACATACATATATACACACTGTATACATACATATATACACACTGTATACCTACTTTGTCAGCGGCTGAGAGTAGATCAGCCACCATTTTTTCAAGATTTGGCGCTTTGCCAGTATATATAAACTGTAACATTTCCCTCATCACTTCCTCCTCCACATCGTGAATGGCTACTCTGTTCTGAAAGTCAAATAAACAGCATGTACACTCATCCCACACCAAAGTACACTTCACCCTTGGCACATATCTCAAAAATAACACTTTGAGTACCTGTTTATTTTCTTCCATATCGTGCTCAAACATAGCGTGGAATACTGGTGACCGGGCTACAATATAGATAGCGTACATTGTGCAGCAAGTACTAGCTGCACATAATCACATGGGAAGACAACTTCTATATCCATTGAGAAGTAATGGCATTGCAACACGACTGCAATGGCATATGTAGCCATTATTCCACCATTAGCGCCACCAATTAGGAGCAGGATCCAGTGAAACTAGCATGAAAAATAACTACCCAATTAAACTGCGTTGTCATAGATATAAACTTACGAAGTCACTAGTTAAAAACCCCAGCACAAGATGGCGATAAGTTACACTGATGTGCAATTGAGTTATTTATGGAAAAACCCACAGTAGTTCATATGATCTGCCTTGTGGTGCAGAAAAGTAAAACAGCAATCAGAATTCTGGCTTTTGCAAAAGCCAATACAATACTATTACAGGTTTTGCAATTTCACTATAAGCAATTTATGTTCAGAGTTGTCTTTTCATGAACAATGATAATAGAAGTTGTCCCCTCTCTAATTCATACATTCTAACACTACCTGATAGAATTGACTTGTGAACTTTAAACTCTTTGCTGCCTATGGCTAATGTGACATCAGAACAATTTGAAGATTCTAGAAGCTGTGCCAGATCCTCGCTGAGTTTGGAGGGCGGTACTTTGACAGGCAAGCTATTTGATTGGCCAGAGATGTTAACTGTTTCTCCTACCACACTGACCTAGCAGGAAATAAGACAACATGAGGGTGTAGGATAGAGCAAGCCAACTGTGACTAACTACTTCCAGTGGACTCATTCTAAAATTAACGAGCGTGGTGAAAAAAATTTCATTAAACAGTACCAGATGATATCAAACAAAACCAATTAAAACTGCTATAGCTAACAATTGCAGAAGAGGTTAAGGAAGCGTTGGAGTCATTCCAGTGAGTGACACAGATAAAGCTAAGATGGCTGACTGGAGCCTACGCCCAGAGAGGATATCCACCGGCTACAACCTACGTACTTCAAACAAATACAAAGGAAACAACACAATCACTTTTCGGCCACTTCGTAACAAACCGGTAAGGAAACAACAAGTGGTGAAAGGGTGTAGGTGGAACAATTGCCATGTGGTATAGAGAGGTGTTTTCTACAACAATAGAGCAGTCAGTGATCGGTTACAAACATAGAGTTACGCACCTCACAAAATATTGTCAGCTTGTCGTCGGGCAATAATCCATTAGCCTCGTCCAATAAGAAGTCTCGCCTGATGAACTTCTTGAAGCCCCAGTCTTTGCCGGTGACAAATCTGTAAGCTCTTTGGGACTCTGCATAGACATAGAACACCGTGTGTAGCAGACGAGTCAAATAAACTGGGAGTTATCCTCTCATGATTAGACACAACAGACACAAAGGGCAGCTATCATACACCAGGTGTAATTGTATCAATGTGTGATAAAAAAAAATTATCCTAACGAAACTGATTCACAGAGAAGCTGACGATCAAACCAACAAAAATTGTGCAAAGCAACAAAAAGCACAGCAGAGAATAAAAGCATACTAAAAATCTATAACAACGGTATACTATAGCTCAAAAATCACGGCCACCATTTTAGAATCAAGGAAGAAAGGTGAGAGAGTAATGAGGTGAAATGAATCAGGAAAAAACAAGCTTGAGAGTTTGTGCTAGGCGTAACGGCTGATACGTTTGTGTAGTACTAGCTCACGCCAATAGCGCACACATTACAGCAGTTTAACTACTTTTATTACACAGCTGGACATAGAAAACAGCCGTCCATCACCCTCCGCTTATCTAATCACCTTATATTGAGCAGACAACTTTCAATTACATACCCATAGCCTTGGTTTCCTCTCGTTTGGCGTTAAGAATTGAAAATTTAAACTTGGCGCGCACTTCTGTCTTGTTGCAGGCTACGAGGAGGAGATACAATGAGAGATAGTCCTTACTTTCCTCATCGAGACCCTTTGGGTTCACTCGCAAGCACCTACATAACACTCTAGACATAAAAAGAGTAGACAACTCCGATATAGCTCAGACACAGAGAGTTGTGTGTTCCACATTAGCTTGGCTGGCTGACTACACAGTACAGTCTCACCACCCAAGAGTACAACAACCATTAGCTATGGATGATATTTGCAAGGCAAGGCAGATTTCATTGCTGTTTTGAATAGGCAATAAAGCGAAAGGGAGGATATGTCAAGGAGTGACACTGGGGGAATGTTATAATACTTGAGGTAAACCACAGCGTAATCTGCTAAAAGTACAGCTGAACTAACCCTAGTACCCTCTTCCAAAAACCATGTGACCAGAACCTTTCAGTTCATTAAACCTGTTAGCATCACAGGCTAAACACTATAATTACATGAAATATACCATTTGCAATAATAAAAGTATTACATAATACAAGTACACGTTATGTAATAAGTTATATAATCGCTGCATAGACATGGCAGTAGCCAGCAGACTGCTAACTATACATAATATATTGCTGGAGAGAATATCACCTCTACAGGTCAGTGATTGGTAGGTAGGAACAAGGAATGTACGCAAACTGTTGATGAATAAGAAAAACCAAATTACATGCAAAAACCAAGTGCCACTGCACTATTTATATTGAGCACCTGCACAATCACTGCATTGTATCCCCACAATTTAATGTATATATCTAACAAAGCGGTACAGAAGGTGAAGGATGAATAGAAAACCTTCGGCTATTAGACGTAACGTAATACGAACCACATAATAGTAGAGCCTTTCAAGTTAAAAAAACTTTTGTATCGTAATTGTTCGTGAATGAAGCGACGCATGCACACTCTCAATAGAGAGGAGATGGGGCACAAACTGCCAAACAAAATTTATTTATGCATGCACAGTTGTAAACTCTAGCCTATAAACGGAAAGTTTACCGAATAGTGAAAGATGGAAAACTTGACGGAGAAAAAGAAAACATATCGGAGAGAGTTCACAAACCATTTTAGTTTATCATTGGCTCCAGCGGCAAAACAGGAGCTCCTCAGTACCTCCCCCATCTCCTCTCTACAGAAACTGAAGTTGTTTATCGTCCACATGTAGGAGAACTTGACCACTTTCACCTGCAACAGTGATAAGCACCGTTTCTTGCTATCACAAACAATTCATTGTTCATAATGCAACGATGCAATCTCATCAAACATCACAATACAGTATATCTCCATCGTAAACCGAACAGGTGTGGTTATAGACAGGTTATAGATAGAACAACTCGTTGGCGTGGTTATAGATGGAACAACTTGTTGGTGTGGTTATAGATGGAACAACTTAATGGCAGAAAATTAAAACATTTTTGCAGATAATCAAAATTTAAGTGAAAAAATTTTGTAATAATTGAAAGTAGTTGAAATAAAACTGTATAATAATGCTTTTTACTGTCTAATTCAAAATTTATTTTTTATAAATAATGTTGCAATCAAAAGTTTCAACTCTTCAACTTGGGCCGAGTTAAAAAATTATCCAAAATAAAATCACACGAACCTGAGTGTAGCACCAGTTCTCCGCTGTTGGGCAAGGCATATCTGGGGGCGGTGGTGTGAAACTGCGACTAATAGTAGAGGGTCTTGCAGCGTCTGCCTCCATGCCGCTACTTGCCTCGTTCGGATCTGTGATCATGGCACAGATCAGGGGGAAATGCTCCCACAGGTGCTTTACATCCACCGATTTGGCCTGTCGTGCGCTGTTTGATGTTATACCCCCTTCGTCAGGTTGATCTACAGGATATGATGACACCGTTTGAGAGGAATGCAGATGCATCTCTGAAATACTACTTCAAAACTGGTAATCCTATAGCATTACGAACTGCACACAATCAAGACTATTATATACTGTAAGACAGAAAGAAGTTCGCGTCGCCTCCTGTCTCTTGCTATAAATCGGATCTACTGAGGCTTTGTTATGTTGACTAGCTATTTATCTCGTGAGTGTTTAGTCTCAGCAACAACTGCAATATTCCGGGTCGGCTGTACTCTATCACAACTACCATGGTAATGATACCTACTAGAAAGCACTAACGCTTATTGTAAACGCGCCCTACTGAAAGAAAAAACCCCATCCTGCCCTGAATAAGGTCCGATTTTGAAACCAAAATATTTGATGGGAAAAAATTTTTGAAATTCCGAATTGAAAAAAATAAAGTCAACTAGACTATTGTTTTTACTGGCTGCAAGTTTTGCAATTTTAAAATATTTAATTGAATGCAAAATAATGGATTGAATGAAAAATAACGCTTGCTTATATTTTTTTTCATCTACTCAAAAAATACCCACAGCATTCGTAGAACTTTAATTACAAAAAGCACTTAGATTTTGGCAGTAGTACGAAATACTTAAATTTTTAAAAGTACACGAGACATTTAGAAGTACAAGATTAAAAGGCAATATTTATCAATGTCAGTCAAGCTAACCATCTACTTGTACAGTATATCAACCCGTCCCGCCACGCTATATTAATGTACTATATTGATTAGCAGAAGCAATCTAGGTAGTACATGTGAACATAATATAATATTTGTTATGACACTGCTTCCTCCAAGGTCATTTACTCATCTCCACCATTCACATATTCATGCTGATGCTACCAACGTAACTAACTAACGCACAATATGTAATTAAGTGGGTATTACAACAGAGCCACAAGTTGCCACGCATGACCAGAGCAAGTTATGACAAGTTCAGCTACCCAACAGGCTCAGACAAATACATGACAGTCAAGACTGTCAAGCACTGGCTTTCATTTCATTGCCAAGGGAAATAATCAATTGTTATACAAACAACACTTATTGATTGGCCATGGCTGTGTCTGAATATAACAAGAACAGAAAACTCCCAAACCACAACCAAACGTACAACAACTGGAGGAAAGCATGAGCACACAGAAGATTTACTACATGGGTATTGTTCGCATGTGAAATGAATAGCAGCGAGACAAGTGCAGACAACTCCAATAAATCTGTGATGCTGCGTAACCATGAGAGTGAAAGCGTCCGTGTCGAATGGTGGTTGCAGACACGGTTGCATTTTACACAGCGACGACTTACAATTTTTGGGTTTGGCAACTTTAGAGTTTAACAATTATTGCGTCACTGCTTACCAGTCGAGTCGGTTTGTTGCGATTCAATTAATAAATAATGTTTTCCTACCAGGAAGCAACTCTCTGTGTATTCAAAAACTTTTTCTTTTTACCTTAGTCATTAAAAGCAGAGCTATTTGTTACAGAAAAATGCCTAATGAATGTTTACGAACAACATGATAATATTTAATAAATAACATAATATTGTTTACATTACTTCTGTGGTTAAACAACTACAAATAGTGGATAGATCTAAGGCTGTAAAGTCACGGCAAACTGCCGCTAAAATACTGGGTTGGTGCGACTGAAGACTGCGACACTCGCGTCACCACAAAACTGCTTTTTTTTTTAGACAGATCACGCCAAGAAAACTTTGAATAAAATGGCAGTGTATGAATGTGCTTAATGCTTGCACTTCACAAACATTATCATGGTTAAGTTTTTTATATTATGTAAATCCTGAACAAAACCTTTGACAATCCAATAAATCACCTAGAAGAGCGACTTTAACTCATGTGGAATGGTGCGCATACAGAGAAGTGAGCTGATATAACCTCTACATAGCCATTCAGAACCTCTAATTGCTTCACCTAAATTTCCTACTATAGCTAAGAGAGAGTGAGAACAATGTATGCACCTAACAAAACAACGATCATTGCTGAGCTGTCATCCCTGCCTAGATGAAACACTTTGGCGAAAAGTAACAATAAAATTATCTTTTGTGGCTCCCAGTCGGAACACAAGTATAATGAAACACACAGGATTGCTAATATATAAGCTTTCAGTAGTTTAAAAAAAAGCCGAGTTTAAAAAAAAATCTTTTAACATTGGACTAGCTGGGTGCCTCATTTTTTACAAATGCCATTATGAAAAAGAGGACAACTCTGAGAACAACAAGTTGAGTATTCATTAGGCATTTTCGGATCAAGAACGTCCATGCCTGGAAAAAATTGGCACGGGAAAGCGCTTCCGAATGCAATTTTGACGTTCGTTCCTGGCATAATTTCTATGCATGAACGTTCAAAATCAAAAGTTCACTTCATCGGAGTTATCTTCTTCTTTTTTTCTAGTGTCGCAGTGAATAGTAAAAGGCGCATCCTGCTGAGGTGACAGCTTTTTGGTTATATATTATAAAAAAGTAAATAATAATTTTGATAATTATTACCAGTTACTTATGTGTTTTACTAATTACTATTTTTCATTTTTAACAATGTTTATTATCAGTTGGTGATGTTTGGCTATTTGAACAATTGTTTTTTTTACTAACTAAAGTATAATAAAATAATTAAAAAAAACTATAAGAACTTATAATAATATTAATGATGATGATATCATTTGAATAACAGTAATATTAATAATGATTATCATACATTTTTCTTATATTATAATTATTTATTACAATTTTATTTTAATTCACCATCCTCAGTAAAATGTGTCCAAAAATAATTTCAACATCAACATGCTTCAAGACTTGTTATTATTTATTTTATTATTATTATTGTTGTTAGAAATGAAACTTGAGGCCTCATCACTCTTGTCTTGTTATTGTAACTAACGTAAAAGGGCTCATTATTTGCAAAAATATTTATTATAGGAGAACTCTACGCATTCGGATCAAGAACGTCATAGGGTGGACGACCCCCTGAACGGTAAAACCACCGTTCAGCATAGAGTTCCAAAAAACAGGTTTTGTACTCGCCGAAAAACGAAAATTTCGCCCATTTTGGAATGAACGTTCTCGATCCGAAAATGCCTATTGTCAACTAATGAGTAGAGAGTAGTACAGTATTAAAGATTAATGAGCCCTAATTTATCAAAAATGTGCTGTTTCTGGATGCTAACTCACATCAAATCACATCAAATTCTATAATATTCACAGACTGACCAGGATAACTTGTAATAGAATTACTACTGAGAAAACAGAGAAATAATCGGCATACATATCCTCTTCACACTTCTGCAGACACAAAAATACATTACATTACACTAAAAAGATAGTTTATCTATGATAGCCTTTAATTTTTATCTCAGTTATCTTTTTTCAAGTGGGGACAACTCCCAAAAAAGAAGTTGCTACTCAGTCAACCGGTATTTTATTTGTCTTGTAGGTACTTAGATTCACATTTACAAATATAAGAGCCCACGCTGGTGGCTGACAGGCGTGTGGCCTCTATAATATGCTCAAGTTACAAATTATCGAAACATTATAGAACTTTGCATTGCAATATAAAAGAAAGAATCGCTTGTAAGCAACTATAACAAAATAAAGCCAGTATCAGTTTCTGCAACAGGCAGTATGAAACAAAAATTTCAACCGTTTGTAGTGTCATGAAAAAAAACACAGATATGCCGTCGTGTCATGCAAAAACGTGATAGAAGTGTCATGCTTCATTGTTGAGGAGATATAAATGTTTTTGCATTTACAAGTGATCATGACAAGCACCAAGTCATAAATCACACCGATGTAACCACTTCTGGCAAGATCATGGTTAATATTTCAAGCTCGCTCATTACGTAAAGCCAATTAAATAAACAATTTTGTGTTATCTGAAATATGTTATGTTTGTAACGCAAATATCTCTCAGTTACAATAATAACCATATACAAAATCAAATTGATAGAAACAATAAATGACATTCCTTGTATCATAACCGTTTAGTGTTACTACTAATTACACAAGCAACTATTGGTGGACAAACACGCCAGAACTATACCAACACATTCCACTGTCAAATGGTGACTATTTATTATTATTACTATTATAACCAAGCATTGGGCCACGCATCACCAAAAATAGACAAACCAATTTTGGAGGTCAATAACTACAAGACACGGGAGGGAAACAGAACACACCTATAATTGATGTAAAGTTTGCACAAATGGATAAAGGAATGAGCAAGGCACATGCAACACAGTAAAGTGTAAGAAAGCTCGCGGATTTATGACTGGACACTGTTTGCTAGCCCTTTGAGACTATAATGACTAAAAACTATTGTTGAAGAGCATAACAAGATTATTTATTACATAATATAACAATAAACTGCTGGTATGATAGCTTTTATACCAACCAGTGACCAAATCCACTATTCAAATCTGGGTTAAAGCCTCAACAACATACATAAGACTGTATCCATGGGTAGAGGGTTAAATCTAACGGCACAAATTCTAAATCAGCAACCAGCTATGGTTTGTTTACGTGAATGGAAAAAAATAGTTGTCAAATGTTGGCTCCTGTGCCGGGGGCTAAATATTGCGGATGACCATTCACTATTGATTCCTTTTACCAATGATTGATTATCAATTTTATAAAGTTAGTAAAATAATGCATGCTAGTAAACTCAGTTGACAAGATTTTATAGTTAGAGAATTCCGGTAACATACAAGTAAGCTTCCAACCCAAGTGTCAGTATCCATTTATTAACTGCTGAGAATCATTCTTGCTTTTTGTGGGTAATAATAATTTGTACAAGTGCCAGACAGATGAAAAAGCTGAACTCCTATTCCTTAAACAAGTAGCAACCTGAAGTGGATCATCAACAAATTACATGGCGTAACAAAACTGTAGTATATCCTTTATTATATTACTGGTAGCAATGGATGACGGACTGCTGTACACCCAAATTTGTCTACCCACGCTCCACATCTGCGTACATCTACTATGCTACTGTCCAAAACTATTCCGCCCAAGCTACCCTCTACATCTTTACCCACTGAAGACAAAAGACCAACGTGCTGGAACTTGTTACACTGAGCTTGAAGCTTCTGTTATTAGCAAATGGTGATTTTCTTTAGATTTCTGTCCCTTGATATAATTGTTATGGATAGTTCTAAATTTATTTTGCAAATTATTATTTCTGTAAACAATCATTCTTCATTTTGCAAAAACATACTATTCTTAAATTCAACCTCTCATTCAGACTAGGAAGTTGAAGTCTCATATTCATATTGCGGATCAAAAAACCATAATAAAGCTAATAGGTAATAATAAAAATAAGTAATAATATAGCAGTAATGGTGAAATAACTGAAAATACCAATAATAACAGAAATAAACAATAATATTAATAATGATTCATTAACCAATTACATTAAATATATGACATTATTACAATAGTAGCAACAATAGGGTATTCCATAAGGTACAACCGAGAAGATGTAAAGAAAACTGCTACTTTTGCTTACGATAAAATTATCAAGTTTGGATAGGAAGCGTTTCAGTCATAGCAATGATAAGCCTTATTTATCAAGCTCTCTATGCCCATGCACTGTATTTCCGATGTCATTTGCACTCAATGGCTTCTATTTGATGATTATAGTAGAATTTAAACGCTCGATTTAGCTACATTGACTGCCTAGAAACAATATATACCATCCACCGATAGTACTCCAAACAGTAAATGAATGATTCCTTTGTTAGCTCGCCAAAGTATTATTTTGATGTAAAAAAATGATTATTTTTTATTATAATTTGATTTAATTAAATGATGCTTTGGCTAGCTATTACCCAGCATCTAACACAAAAATCATTCAGTTACTCAGCTGAGTACTATGGTGATGAGTATATAATGTGTCTATGCAGTCAATGTAGCTAAAATGAGTGTTTAAATACTACATAATCTTCAAATTGGTGAGTCGTTACTATTAGCCATTGTTCGCAAGAGACACCGGAAATAAAGCGCATGCGCGTAGATACCATGTTTAATAGTTTTCTACATAAGGCTTTGTTTTGAGAGAGCACTCCAAAATGCAATTTGTCGGATTGTTTCTGGTATAATTTCTGCGTAAGAATGTAAAAAAAATACCGGTTTATTTATTAGATACAGATTGCACTTTTTTGTTCCCAGTGACGCAACAAATAATATCAGTAACGGTGAAACACATTATAGAAGCAAGATTACTTTGTTATGAAAAAACAGCAATATACAATTATAATAATAATATCATAAACTGTTATATTATTATTCACTATTTAATATTTTATCGGAATACGTATTACAAATCATTTGATTATAACTTTTCTTTTAATAATAAGAATGTATCACAAGTAATAGAGATAATGATTGATAGCTTATACTAGCAATCATGAAAATAGTAATAATAACAATCATTATTTTTATGCTCATTCAAATTATTAATTACAGTGACAGTTCTTTTACCCTAAATGTGTGCTCATGTAATTTAAAAATGCTTTGAAAACATCATCGGCAACTTGAAATAGAAAAAAAAATAAAATAATTGTGGTCAATGGAAAAAAGCTCGATTCTAATAAGACTCTCCATTGGAAATTGAAGTTGTATGGATTTGGAACAATATTATAAGGTGAAAAACCCACAGAATGGTAAAAATCGCATGCAGTGTAGCTTGACAAAATCAAAGAGCAGCTGTCATGCAAGTCAACTTGTCAAAGATACAACAATAGTTTCGTTTTCCCTTGAGATCCTGGATGCCTTTTATGATTCCACTATGATAGGAAGTGGTGGCGTTTTCAAAATATCATAGACTTGAGAACAAATGGCAAAACCTAACCCTGACATCGCATTAAGGGGCTGTACAGCAAATTTAAATTCTCTCAGCGTAGTGGAAATGGTGCATATACTACATCAGACAAACAAATATAAAGACACTTTTTTTGCCTGTATATACACATACTGACTGGGATTATGTTGACAGATCTGGAACAAATAAAGCTTATGAGAAAAAATAAAATTTAGGCATTCTCTCTTCTTGGGAGTGCCTAATAATAAATAATAATAATAATAGAATAATAGTAGATAGAGACGATTACTATTATTATTATTAAATTTATTATAATCATTGTCGTTAGCAACTTTATTATTATTATTCACTTATTATTAAAATTATTATTAATTTATCATTTTTATAATATAATTAATAATAATGATTCCTCCTATTATTATGCTATGAACGAAGAAGTTGTTGTTTAGTTAGTTGTTAGTTACCACTAATAAGTAAGTAAGTTATTATTAGTAACTCTAAGTTGTTGTTGCTAGTAGCAGTAGTAGGTAGGTAGTTATTTATTAATAATAAGATAATAATTATAACAGATGATAATAATAATAGTAGTACTAGTAGTAGTGGTAGTAAGTAGTAGTTGGTAGTAGTTATTATTAGTAGTAATACATAAAAAAGTAGTAGTAAGTTAAGTAAGTCATTTTCTCTGAGTCAGTCAGCGACGACAAGTTCAACAACAACTGATTGGTAATGAGTAGGTTGTCACCGTACTAGTATTAGGTATGAATGAAACTTATAGCCTCACCTAGGATTTTCTTCGGAGTATCAAGCTTAGCTTCAAAAGTCTTGGTGAATTGTAACAAGAGAAAAATTGAAAAACTCAACAACAGCCTCAGATAAGCGGCAGTGACATCTCAGCAAAAGTGATCGACTAGTACTTGCTGGGAACTCGCTACATTAGCCTTTTCACCTAGCTTGATTTAAAATCAACGGTACGCACGGAGAGCGTTGTGTAGTTTGTTAAGATAAATGTGCGTATGGCCCTCATCTTTAATTTTCTATGTATTGTCGCATTCATAGCTTGCCCACAGTTTCTTAAAAAATAAGAATATTTACAGTCAAGGCTAGTTGTCTTTGATTAAAAATAAAGAGTCTAGGGCCATCCGATTAAAATACTGCAAATAAACGCGTACAACGATCATATATATATGATCGTTGCCGCGTATCACCTTTTTGTTGCAGATTACAGTTGTACATCCGCTTTGTTGGAAAGCTTTGAAAACAAAATATTTTTTTTTGATCCATAGAATAATAATAATTTCAGCATTTTTTTTACTGAACATTCATGTTTGTTAATTTTTGATTCCGTAATGGGAGGGAATCAAAGCATTGAGGTACCAGGAGGTGGATCAGAAGGTTATCATGTGCTAAGAGTAAGTACATGGTTGATGATAAATTTTTTTTTACAACAACAACAACTGCCTCCTCAGACAGACAGGTTGTTGTTGTTGTTGTTCAAGAAGTTGTTGTTCAGCACCTACTACTTACTAACTACTACTGCTATTATGTACTTAAAGTTACTTTTTTTCTACTATTGTTATTAGTTATTATATTATTATTAAACAACTAAATTGTTATTAGTAGTAGTTAGTCAGTGTATTATTATTATTATTATTATTAAGTAAAATTATTATTATTAATCAATTAGGTGATGATAATTTATTTAATAATCAATGATAGTTATTTAGTAGTTATTAATTGTAAAAAAAAAATAATAATAATAATAATTGTAGTAGCAGTAGCAGCAGCTGTAGTAGTAAAGTAGTAGTTGTTAGTTGTTTACTTATAATAATTATTATAATAATATAATAAAAAATAATAACAGTTTTAATTATAATAAATAATAGTACAAGGGTGTAACTTTGAGAGAAATGTTGGGGAGGCAAGGGTGGGTGGGGGGCGGGGCTCGGGAGCCCCCCTCCCGGTGAGCTCCGCGCTAGCGGAATTTTTTTGCAAAGTCAACTCCAAGAAGGGGTTGAGAGCACATTTGAGAGTGCAGGTAGAGCAATTAACAAATGAGAAAAAACAAGAATGAACAACCCTTGTTGTTCTAGTTTTGAATTGAGTCATTTTTATTTAGAGTCACAACAATCATTTTGATGGCGTTTATTTTCGTTTGAAAGTGAATATGAGTATTGTTGTATATCCACTGCTACTTCTGAAAACACTGATTATTATAAATTGATGATTAAGAAATAATAATTAATATTTCTCTTAGTTATGCTTTTTTCAGTATGCTCTCTGATTATTATTAATTATTATTATAATTATTTATTGCAGTGATTGACAATTTTTTTCAATAAACTTCATGTGAATTGGTTTTGCAAATAATGCTATTAATTACAGCATTGTGCTAATCATCATGATAATAATAATAATTTATCTCAACTTACTAGTATAAATATTATTATTATTATGATAATAATAATGATAACTAAAAAGTTATCAATCATTAATAATAATAATTATTATTATTTAATTATTATTAGCTTTTTTTTAAATGATATTACTGATCAATGCTACAAAAATGATTGAGGCAAAAGCTGCATATATACTGAAGTGGATCAGCCCAGTCACTCACCTGCTTAGTGAAAAATATTTTGTAATACTGCTCTGCTGAAAACTCGCGTTGATTGATGATGATGCTCTTTTTCTGAAATAGCGGTGTGGCCAGTATGAGAGGTGACAATTGCCATTGGTTGATTTCGAATTCAGTGATTCCACTTTGTGTTTTTCCATGTTGCAAATTCCAAAATTCATTTGATGACTAAAAGTGTTGTTATCGTACACGCCGATTAGCAGTAAATGTGTGTGTAAATACTAAAAAAAAGTTTTCTTTAGAAGAGCTATTGGGGCGGCAATGCCGTCCTGCCGTCCCTAAAGTTACACCCTTGTAGTATTAATAATTATCATAAGTAAGTATAAAAGTATTAATTTAATAATAATCAAATGATAGTGTTAATAATAGTATTAATTATTAATACCAGTAGTAGTATTAGAAATAATAATATTTTGAAAATCCAAAAAACCGTGCGGGAAAAAATTACATATAAATTCTTTGTCTTAATAAATGCTATGCTCAATTTTGTACACGCTATAGATAGGTGACCTATCTTGTACTACTATCTCTCGACTGTTATGTATTATCATTATAGTCTATCTATTATTACTACTACTACTGCTCTTCCTACTTATTTACTACTACTAAAACTAATAAATAGCAACCACTTGAACGGGTAGGTAGTAGACTTTGAGTAAAGAAATGATAAGTCATAGTAGGGTGGGTACTACTACTATCTGCTATTATTAGTACCTGTGTGTAACCCTACAACAAGCAGCTCTTCACTTTGACACTTGCATGTTTGAGAAACTAAAAAAGCCAGCAAGGTTGATTGATACTTGGATGGATAACAAAGGCACATTAATGTACATAATCATAATAATATTGCTACACCCAAGCCAAACACTTTTTACGATAAAATCAACAAAGGTTGTTGTATTTGTTCAGTTTCATTCATTTTTTATTATTAGCAAGCATTATTATTCACATTAAAAGTCGTTGAAATTTTTATGATAATTAGCAATATAAATTCAAGTTGATACAATTTTAAATTCAATGGCTTTTATTGATATCATTATAATGATAATAAGTAATAAAAATATTACCCTAATTTTAATTGTAGTAACAATAGTAAGGTAATAGTTACACTAGAAGTAGGTAGTAGAATTCTTAGTTTTAACTAAACTTTCAGTTTCAGCGAGCAGTTGGTATTATTTATTTATATTCTAATTTTACGAATCCCAATAGTTATAAAAGTAAATTCACCGAAATCAGTTGGTTTTATTGTTACATAGGTACTAAATGATAATTAGATTTTGAAAATGATTAGGGCGGCCTGTCACTGATTGATAGGCAATTCACTAGTCGAATTGTCTTTTCATTTAGTGTCAAAGTGCGCTAAATAGTCTCAACAAAAGTACGAAGAATAATTGTAAATGAATTCCTATTTATTTTTTTATTGCATTTGAAAATCATTATTTATTTCCAATCTATATTATATCATTTTTTTAGTCAATTAAAGTGTAATTCAGATTTTAAAATTATTGTTGATTACAGCAACGATGCCAAAAATGAAAAATTACGGTTTTTTGTCACAAATAAATTCCGATTTGAACTAATTTTTTTAAACAGTGATATTAGTTTGGTTTTTGAGATATTCTAATTTATCACATGAATGCCAGTGTGTACATTATAGCAAACCTATCAACAATAAATTAAAATGCTGGCTCACTAAAGCTCCAAAGAATCTGAAAATAAGTTTGCAAACCAAATATTTTATGCTCTTTCAAGTCTGTGCACAGTGACTATTACTGGGATGCCCTCCTTCTATGCAAACAAGCCAATTTTTTGTAACTTTGCTTTATGGCCTTATATAAATTGTTGCGTATCAAAAAAAAAGTTGCGTTTAAGTCAGCATCTATTGCTCTTGTACTATAGGTAGAATTAGCGAGAACACAACTCTAGAAACAGTTTTTTCGAGCAGTTTCTCTCAAGTCAGCAATTTTTTCATTTTTGGTAAAATCGCTATTCTTCACGTACACATTGGCCTTCACGTTACAGTGCTTCGTGATTAAAATTGAAAAAAACTAATGGATAGTTTTTATCAATAAAAATAATTTTTACATTAAAAATTGATTAAGCAATACTATTAGTTAAATTTTGTAATAATTTGAGATGGAATAAACTACATTGCCGAAATTATATTTCCGGGGTAATTTTTTCACAACAACGCTAATAATAAAATCTGAAATACTCATGATCTTCTCAAGAGAAAAATTGAAAGCACCAAATAATAATAATGAAAGTTTTTGAAATTAATTTTAAACTGAAAACAATGAAAATGTTACAATTACTTGCTCAAATGTACTATGTAATATTATAATGGAACTGCTGCTCGCAGATAGCCCTTTCTGTCGACCATGCAGTCATAGACCTCCATAGACCTCAATAAATTTATTGCATTTTTGTTGCTGCAAGTTATTTTTCTCAATAATTTTACAATGCGTGATGAGAGAACAATTCTACACCTAAATTCCGTCTAGTAAACCCTCCTATGCCCTTGAATAGAATAAGTGAATTTCCAAATTTGCCTGTTTTTATATAAAAAAAAAACAACTTAGCAATTGTTTGGAGTGTGAGAAAGTTAAACCAGAAGAGGTGTCCATGTTGCTAAAGAATGCAGTATTTATTGTTATGAGATGCCAAGTAAAAAAGCCACAGAACTAAATAGCAAGCATCACATGGTAACTGTAATTTTTTGGATCGTGATAAAAAAAATTTCCCACCGCTGTTGGTAGTCTTGTCAAACCTTGATTAAAAATTGGCTGATATAGGCCGTTTCAACTGCCAATTTAATACGGTTTCATTTGATATAAGATGGTTCTAATAGTTGTTTTTTTTTAAATTTCACAGTTATTTGTAGAAATAATAAATGAAGTCTTTTTAGCTCACAGTGAAGTTAATTGTGTATCCATCACTTTCTTAAAAAGTTTTATTTTGCAAAAGGCCAAGCCGTAGGATTTCTGTATGACTCACGCTGATCAAACGTACTCATTTGTCTGCTTTCTACAGCTTTCTTGGCTAAATAAAAAAAATATGAACTCTACCTGACTTACTAGCTTACAGTTTGCGAGCAAATATTCTAAGAAATGGCATTCCTTTATTGATGACAAATAAATACATAGATTCTAAAAATTGAACTTTTAACTGCTTTTGATTCTTCTAACTTTTATTTTTCTATTATTTCGTAAAAATAATATTTTGAATATTATTAAACGGTTGATGAAAATTAGCACAGTTATGATAAATAATGATAGTTATTATAATAGTAGAAGTTGTAACTGAGCGCTGGTTGTTGAATCGTATTATCAACACTCATCTTCTTTATCGTCATTGATTTTGTTGTGTATTCCTGTTGGTTTTCTAAGATGATGAAGTTATTATTGTTTGGTTTTTCATCTTTAATCTGGTTTTGTTTTGGTAATCTGTCTAAACTACACCCACTAAACCGGGATTGGTGATTACCTTTCTGAAGGCATGAGCTGGTGCTGATAAGACTGCTTGTTAGATGCTATTTATTCATTTATCTAAGGCTGGGCGGTATGGAGTTATCTTCTCATACCGACACCGATAGCAGACAACTCCAAACCGAACCGGATACCGTCCTGTTTCGGTTACTCTCGGTAATAGTAAACAAAATTGCAAAATACCGACCGCACCGTTGTTTTGTGACTAGACCCAGAGCCATTTAATGAGAGAGTTGTGCCATCTCACTTGAAGGCACCATTTTCAATTCCAATATTGCTATAAAATTATGACTCAATGAATGTCGCCTTTGTAGTTGAGCTACTGGTTAATAAAACAATAATAATACTGGTCAATCATGTTAGGGGATCTTTGATGTTATCAATGCAACAGTAACAAATGCTTACGCACAACAGTTAGTGGCAGAGAGTGGGATTCCTTGATTGGGAGCTAAGCCACTCATTCAAATCACTGAACTGAGCCCGATTTTATTTTACAAAAATATTATGTAATTGAAAAAAAAATACAATAGATTAACAATATACAAAAACAATCTGGTAGTATAAAGAGTTGGATTATAGCTATGCCACCATTACACACCAGTTTGTAAAAACACTGTGAATAAATATATGATAAAAATTTCTTCAGTAACACCATCAAATCAGCAGAAAATTATGCAACTGCAATAGTTCTTACCAGATAATATATGGCCATGCTTTTGCATCTTAGTGTCACATTTTAATCTACAGACAGGCTAGACAAAATTTTTGACACAGCAGCTGCAGTCACACATATTTGGCTTCAAGTTTAGCAGCTGCAGTCACACATATTTGGCTTCAAGTTTAGTTTTCATAAAGTGACAGTCAGGGAACATGAGACTTGAGAAAAGCTAAACCTTCATGACATCGGTCAATCACAATCTGACTAGTGCGACCGAGGTTCCTAACTACAAGCTTTAACTCTTGAAGCATCAACGGCAGCATGGCAGATGTTGAAAACACGCTGCGTAACCTGAAACACTAGCATGGTGTTTTCTTCAAGCTCGTAAGACAGGCGATAGCATCCGTCATGTCACAATCCTTCGCCTGTTCCAGAAAATGTTTCCATAGTTGCAGCTTGTGGATAATTCTCAAGTTTGGTTAGAGAAGTTGAATGCTCGAACCATGAGGTCTTATAATTCAGCTTCTGTGGATACAAACATGATATATAACCAACTACACATATAGATGTTGCGCCAAAAATTAAATGTATGTCATGCTTTTTGCTGCATTACCTGCATCACCATAAGGTCTAGATGACTGATCACTTGTATTACGAGAGTAATGTTTATCAGAGGCTAGAGAAGATTTGGTATGGCAATAGTCAGTATGAGCAACTGTCTCCACGAAGACTTGCGCCGAAGGTCCGGTTTTTCATCTCAAACACGTCATCCTCAAAGTGATCCTAACAACACCACAATATGGTAAAAACTATAAATCGCAGAGAAATATAACTAACACAACAATAATATGACATTTGTCTCATGCATTTCATTTATGCATTTTAAAATTTTGAGTATATTTCTTTTAACATATTTTTGTTTTAAATACCCATTAACACATGAGCATCAAGTCAAGAAAGAAAGTTATTTATCTTTTCAATAGTGAAATTATCGACAATGTACATGCTAAACAATATTTTACTTTACATGGATTATATAAACAAAATATTATTAACTACAGAGTGTCTATTCTATCGTTGGTCTCCATTATTATTTTTACAATCAAATACACAAACTTGTTATTTCAACTGCCAAATGTTCATAAATAATTAACTTAGATAAAAAAACGCTTTACTCCTGTTATCTTCTTCATAAAACCACACCTAATTATTAGAAAACTGTTATTATAAAATTATTATTAATAATAATTTGTATCGCACATTATTTATTTATTATTACTGTTATAAATAATAATACTCAATGTTGTTTATTATTATTATTAATTGTTGTTGTTATGATTTAATTTTTTTCATTCATTACTACTAACTATTATTATTATCCCATTTTTTGTTATATAATAATTGAAGGCCGCGTCTATTATTATTATATTATTATAATTATTATTATTTAAAATTGTTATTACAATTATTATTTATTATTATTGCGATCAATCATCAAGTTAATAAATAATAATAATCTACTTCTTCTACTACCACCCACTGGCTATAAATAAATAATAATTAATTAATAACTTCATCATCAACATCATCATCATCATGATGATGATCATCCGCCCGGAGGAGGTTGTTTCATTAATAATAATTAATTGATGATTATTATTATTAATTATTATAATTAATAATTATTATTTTGATTATTAATGGTGTCTAGCTTACCATAATTGAAAAAAGTCAGTTTGAGTTTGCAGCAAATGAATCTTTAGTCTGCTGCAGTTTTTAGCATATTGCATGGGTCAAATACATGTGTGTGTTATCTTCTTATTTATTTCATCCATAGCAGCATCAAATCAAGCACTGCATGCTATGCCAAGGGTAAGCCACTGAGCGTGATTCAAGATGGCTGCCCTTAGCAGCGTTATGTTGGTGTTGGTTGTTACAGTTTTAAGTCTATGCACCAATAGATCTATAACCATAGAACAATTTAAATAGTTCTATGCTAATAGCTTACATCATTATTACGGCGGTGCGGTTACTTATAGGGCAAACCGATACCGGTTTAAAGTGAGCGGTGCGGTGAATTTTCAGGAAAACCAATATCGCACAGACGGTATTATGCCATACCGGGAAAATAACGGTTTTACCGATATACCGCCCAGCCTTACATTTATCTACTGCAAGCACAGACAGTAAACCCAAAAGTACATGCATATGTCATGTGACAAGTGCACCCCTTCCCCTTTGGAGTTTGCTTACCTCCATATCTACATGAAACTCTCAATTTTTTTTAATTTTTCTTGTCCTTGGCTCAATAATCCCAAAAAATAGTGAAATCAATTATCAAAATCAATTATGATTCTGACTACGGCAATATCAAGAAATCTCAGTTTTTTCATTGCTTGCTTCTGTTGTTTTAAGATTCTACAGTATGTTTATGGTGTTATACTGTTTTACTGGCTCTCAAACTTGACCATACCCATTTATCTTGCGTTTTAATACATTCTGTTGACTCCGCTCCCAGTAAAAAATACAAGCCATTTTGTTGTGCCTTTCGTTGCATCCGTCTGTGTGCTCTATCCACGTCTACTGATTATGTACATCGTCACCGCATCCCTGTCCCCACACATTCTGCATTTTTTTGACGTCAACTTTGTAATTATTAGTGGGTGGGTGACATAGTGTCAATAATCAGAAAAGGGGTGAGTCAAGGAAATTTTGAATAGGCGTTGACAAAGATGAGATGACATAATCAGTTGCTGTCGCCAGAGCACACAAGCTGCATACAAGAAAAAGTGTGACAAAAAGAGCATTTGGCTAAGGTAACACGAGGAACTCTGTTATTTTTAAAGTGTGCTCCAAGTTGGCCCCAGTTTTCATCAACATTTACAAATAGGGAAGTACTTAAATTGTCTCCTACTTCAAATAATAATTATTTGTGTGTTATCTCCGATACCCTTATCTAGGACTTAGTGGGATCCATCAGCTAAACTAGTTATTGTTGTTGATATTTGTTTTGAATTCACAGTAAGTTTATTTCACTATGCCTTATCATATTGTCATCACCTATAAATACCATATAACCACTCGGGTGAGTTGTTATTGCCATTGCGTTAGAATTGTGTAATGTCAGCATACGCATTTTGTTAGTTGTAGACTGTCAGCATACATATTATGTTACCTGTGTACTGTCAGCATACATATTATGTTACCTGTGTACTGTCAGCATACATATTATGTTAGCTGTGTACTGTCAGCATACATATTATGTTACCTGTGTACTGTCAGCATACGCATTATGTTACCTGTGTACTGTCAGCATACATATTATGTTACCTGTGTACTGTCAGCATACATATTATGTTACCTGTGTACTGTCAGCATACCTATTATGTTAGTTGTGTACTGTTGTGAGTTACTTTTATATATGCTCAATATAATGTAGCAGCTCAAAACAATCTCCTTCTCTCACTGTAGGTGCAAGATAATTCTCCAGGATCTGCAGCTGGGCTTGAGGCATTTTTCGATTTCATTGTTGCCATTGGCAACACTAGATTGGTGAGTTTTTAATAAGGTTGCCACGCGCACTTACCAGTAGTTACATATTACCAAATGTAATCATTCAACGATAGATCGTATGAATTGTCTTAACTTGAGTCTGCTGGTAGGATTGATAGTATTTGTTCTCTTCACCATGTTGGTAATGGATCAAAATGATGGAGCAATTTCTCTGAAATATCAATAACTGGGTTGAAAAAAACGAGTTGATATCCAAAAACTCAACTTTTCTTGTATTTGAAAGTTAGATTTTAGATTAGATATCATATAATAATACAGATCGTTCATTTAAAGTTGACCGAAGAGGTTAGTGTGAGAAGAATAACCACTCTCTATATATGGTATAGTGTGATAGTGAGTCAGTTAAGCCAACAACAAGGGGACACAATTTCCAAAAGAAATGAGTTTGTTGTTTGATGTAATGCCTACACGTAACTGATTAAAAATTGCATTCTCTGATTGTGGTTTGTTTTGTATTGCGAGTGCTCTGGATGCACAATACTTTTGTTAGTCATTGATGCCTCATTTCTAGGTACCATTTTACCAAAGTTCATTACACATTTTAATCATAGGTGCGGTGATTTTTTGCCAGTCTATGACCATGCTATTGCTAAAGCGTGTCCGTTTTGCCATTTCTCGTTAAAACACTTGTGTATGATGATATTGTCATCTGTTTTGTTAATTATATTTGATATAACGGATTGTTACAGTGAAAAACCTTGAAAATTAGGCAATGTTGATTTGTCTGATGGAAATTGCGTTTTATTGCCTCTGGCTCACACGGGCAGTCACTTTTCCATCCCAAAGACCCGGCATGGTCACATGGTATTGTGAAAGGGAAATGGGGGGGGGTGGAATACTCATTCCTGTCAATGGTTTTTTGCATTCCATGTTTTGGCTTGCAAATGCCATTGTTTAATTCACCCTTTCCTCTCCCTTTGTGTATCAGAAATCACTCTTTTCTGTATTGAAAAACAGCAGTAGCAGGCAACTGCTAATTCTCATATTCCCAGCAACTTTCTTTGGCATAGATCAGCTCTTTTCATACTCGGAGTTATCCTACCAAGTGACTAAATCGAATTAGCATTTTTCCTTTGTTTGCCTTATTTCTATCCCTGAATGCTTGTCAGTTACCCTGACAGTGTTGTACGATCTGTTGTAGAATCAGGACAATGACACTTTAAAAGATTTGCTCAAGGCGAATGTTGAGAAGCCTATCAAGATGACGGTGTTCAGCAGTAAAACTCAACAAATACGCGATGTTATGATAACTCCTAGCCTCAGTTGGGGAGGTCAAGGTCTCCTAGGAGTCAGCATTCGTTTCTGTTCATTTGAAGGTGCAAGTGAAAACATCTGGCATGTTCTGGTACGTGTTGGAGTTGATGATATTATGTTATTGTGGTGTGTTTGTGTGCCCGGTTGCTATCATTGCAGCAAAGTACCAAGTTTTCACAGGTTTACTGCAGAGCCCTATATATTATCTGATATTCAATGATATTTTATACCGAGTGGCCAATCCAAGTCTATTATGTATTTACATCGTTGACCGTGATTGGTCAGCATGTTGAATCGTAATATTGTTGCAAAAATCATTAAGCTTTTTCTGTATCGATGTGTGGACTTGCTGTCACCGAAAGTAAACTGTATTTTTATTGGTTTAGATTTACCATACGCACGAACATAACTTGTGCAGTGAGATTGCAACGCTGTCTTGTGTTACAGGAAGTACAGCCCAACTCTCCTGCCTCCGCTGCCGGCCTCAGATCTGACGTAGATTATATTATTGGTGCTGACACGGTGTTGAATGAGGTAAGAAAGAGTCTATCAACTTTTTAACTAGTATTGCGTAACAATCTTATTTTTGTATCATTTGCTTTTGTTCTCTCCAAAATATTTTGTTTTGTCCAAGTTCTAAGTGTAGTTGGTTCAAGGAGTGCACATTGTGTATTCTGTAGTCTGAGGACCTGTTCACTTTGATAGAAGGGCATGAGGGTAAAGCCCTCAAATTGTATGTTTATAACCTGGATGATGACCGCTGCAGGGAAGTGACGATAACTCCTAATGGTGCCTGGGGTGGCGAGGGAAGGTATGCGCAGTGTGCTCATGCAATGATTGAGTGCTAGATTGTGTTATGGGAGTTGCCTTCTCTTTGTCTCATAGTCCTACTTTTGTCTATGGTTGCAGTTTGGGCTGTGGAATAGGCTACGGCTACCTACACAGAATCCCATCTGATGTATTGGAGGAAAAAGCTAAAGCAAGAGCGGCCTCGGCTACACATCCTTCATCGCAGCCGCTCGTACAACCTCTTCAACCGCTCTCGCAGCCCCCAATTAGTAGCTCAGCACCAGCAGGCGATGGGTTCTCTGATGTAAGTGAGTCTAAAGAGCTTTTTGATCCTGGAAATACATGTTTACACCCATATAGTACATTCTGCTATATGTATAGGTTATACATATGTATGCGTATGTAGTACATACTATATGTATAGGTTATACATATACATGTGTATGTAGTACATACTATATGTATAGGTTATACATATGTATGTGTATGTAGTACATACTATATGTATAGGTTATACATATAGTATGTGTATGTAGTACATGCTATATGTATAGGTTATACATATTGTATGTGTATGTAGTACATGCTATATGTATAGGTTATACATATGTATGTGTATGTAGTACATGCTATATGTATAGGTTATACATATGTATGTGTGGTGTGCAGGTTCCGCTGGACGTATCAGAGAGCAGTACAAGTACCTTATCATCCTCACAACCTGTTACAGATCTGACTGGATTAGCCCTTTCTGCTTCTCTCGTTTCTACAGGTGCGTGACGATGCATTTCTTTCTCAAAACACAGCCTGATTGGTTGAAAATTATGAGATCGTTTTAACGTTTTATTCCAGCTCATATTTTTTATAGTAATAGGATGTTCTGTAGTTGATACTGGGGAGCTAACGATTACTTTAGAATTGACTCTGTTCCGCTGGCAACAGCTGATACAACTCTTACCGCATTTAGTGTACTAAACAATGTGGTTTGTTTTACATTGTTAGCTACGACCACAGTGCCCACGTTACCACCAACTCGCTACACGCCACCTGCCAGCTACCCCGCTGTCACTGCCGCTGACCTTATGACCTCGTCTGCGGGTCAGGCTGCCGGCACCCAGTCTGCAATAGTCAATTCAGTGATCCCTGGAGAAGGTGCTCCCTCTTTCACTGCAGCTAGTACAGGTGCGTCTGCCTAGCTATTCATCTCTAACTCAATCAAAGTTGTCACTAATGCATGTTTCATCTAACAACTGTCCAGCTAACAGCATGCTCTTGTATTACAGCCCCTTCACTGCCACCTGCCACCTCCCTCTCTCCCTCTACCATTGCTCATTTGAGCAGTTTGAATATATCTAGCACGAGCTCCACAGGTGAGCCAGGTAAGTTGGGGGTGTGCGTATTTTTCGTTCATGCTCTTTTCGAGCTGTTTCTATGCCTGGCTGTTCATTGCTTTGCCTTCTTATGTTCTTCATATTTTTTGCAATGCGTGCTTTCCTTCTTGCATCAAGTAACATTACTCTGAATGTGAGGAAGAAACACCTGTCCCAAGTTTGGTTGGTTAAACTGAGTATTTTGTGAATGATGGCTTTTTATGTGATTCGTGTATAATTGGTAGAACTAATGAACACCAAAAGAAATGAAAAACTGCCCTACAATGTAGACGAAGCCATTGTTGTGCAGCTGTTTGTGTTGGTATAATATTGCATTTGATAAAAAAAATTGTTGTCGGTAGGCATTAGACAGCTGAAACAATTCAATAATTTATTATTTGCCCTCAATTAGATGGCATCATGTATTATTATGTATTTCTTGTTTCACCAAAGGCACTCTTGATTAACTTTAAGATAAAAGTTATAGCAAAACAACTTTTCAATTATGAAAAAATAATGTATGCTGCATCAATCTTTCACAGCTTGTGATATTTTTGTATTGAATATAACAGTTGCACCGTCAGCTTTATCTGTGCACACATTTTCAGCACCACCATCCATGCCAGCTGTACCAACGTTCAACAATGATATCTTGTCGTCGTTAAACCTACCACCTCTAGATTTAACTAAACTGCCAGCGCTAGACCCCAGTGTGTTGAAGAGTTCACAGTCAGGTTTGTACTATACATGTGCATGTATGAGTGTTCGTTTATTAACAGTTGACTTGCATTGATTGAAGTGAAATTAGCGAAAGAAAATGTTTAAAATTGTTTAAAAAATGGCTTCTAGAGTGTTAGCTTAGCTAAAATTGATTTTGTTTGTGATGGATAGGTAAACAAATGACTTATAAAAATGTGTATACCTGTTACAGGTGAATATTATTTGCTGAAATGTTGAGGCTTTCTTGGTGCAAATTAGCATGCTGCTCTGCATAATTTTTTTGTAATAAAATAATGTCTGCATTATCAATGCATTAAATGACCAATGATTTTGTATCACGTTGGTCTTTTTTTAAATCATCTTTGTTTTTATCCTGGATGTGATATTTGTAATTTGTCTCTGCCATTTAATTTGTGATAATTTGATTGTTCAGGAACATTACCAGCAGACCTGAGTTCTCTCCCTCCCCTACCACAGATGCCTACTTTGAATCTGGGTACTCTGCCTACGACTTCTCTACCCGCTCCTACTTCTAGCAGCTAGCCAACAGTTCATTTCTTTGCAGCTGTCTATATCTCTAAATTTAGCTGTTTAATTTATCTTTATTTCTGAATTTTTCCGTCAAGATTTTGCAGCAGCGAATTCAATAATATTACATGTACTGGGTTTCTGTTACGATTTTAGCTTTTATTTATGAATAAAGTCTTTACGCTGAGAGTTTTAGTAAAGTTATAGTTGTTTAACATCTTACTCTATACTTGGCAATGTTTACAGTTGGATTGGTTCCTGGCATAAAAAATGTACTGCCTACTCAATAAAATGATTACAAAGAGTTTTCCATTCATTGTGGAGATAAATCCCATCAAGCATGTCAAATATGTAGGGAAGTGGTGTCCCTGTAAGGGAGCTTCAGGAGCTTTTGCCTTTGTACGTTGGTATAATTCCATTATTGGAAAGTTTGCATGGATGGAAGGGTCGCCATGTCATAAAAAATTACCAAGTTGGGAGTTTTTTCAACTCGTCTTTTATGTTTGCACTTTCGACTTCTTCAAATTGAGAGTTCCACAATTGGAAGTTATTCAAGTGCTTGTGTCTTATTGGTTACACATTTTAAATGCTTGAGCGTGATAATTTAATAATCGATATATATATACGCCACTAATAATCTAATATTGCAGGTGTTGCACAAGGTTTTATGATTTTTCTTGCTTCATGCCTGCGTACGTATTGAGCAGCTGCCATTATTACAAAGCATATTTTTTAGTGCTGTCTAAAGTTTATTAGCAAATTGAAACACACATACAAAATGAAATTCGACTCATTCAATGATATGGTGTTGTTAGCATGGGCAGGTATTTAGTTGATTCTGTCCATCACCCATTGGTTGAAGTGGGATACTCTTGTGTAAACACTTGGGTAGCCTCTGGTCGTGCAACCTGAGATACCCCAGCTAGTGGCCCCAGCCAAGTACCACTGTCCATTGACTTGGCAAGACAGAGGGCCGCCAGAGTCGCCCTGTAACAGCACATGCAAGACTTTGATCTAGACATTTACACTCTGAGGCAACCCAACCATCTGCATGATCAGGTTACTCTCTATTCTCAAACTCTTTCACTGATGTAAAATGAATAATTACCGATGAGCATGCATGCTTTTCCAAAAATTTCCCTTTATTAAAATGTCATTGTGAGAGGTTGCAACGATGATAGTTGAAACACAAAATATAGAAGCTTTAAACAGATATTTGTTTAGAAGTTGAAGCTACAATCAGGGCATCAGAGATGAATGGCATTGGCTTGCTTGTAAAACTTATCACTGAATGGATGACTTACGTTGCAAGCACCAGTATCTCCGTTCTCTACGCAGATATGTCCATCGTTGATGTAAGCGCTACCCCATGCTCTGCGGCATGAAGTCTGAGTTCTTATGTCAGCTTTCAGTTCCTGAAGGACAGTCCTGTCCTGTGATCCTAAACATACAATACAATAAGTAATTTGTGTAACTTTGATGAGTTTTCTAGTCCATTCATACTGTTGCATGAAAACTGCAGATTCACTTTTTGCTGTAAAAGCCTTTCAAATTTTTTTTAATTACTTGAGATTTTTTTGCACATTCTGCATACCTTGAGTGAGTCCCCAGCCAGAGATGTAACAGTTGCTGTTTCCAACGAAGTCCATTCCTGCTGGAGGAATATTAATCGCTGATGCTTTGTTGTTAAGAGTGATAGATTCCCTGACTTTGAGCAGAGCAATGTCATTGGGAAATCCGTTGCCATTACTATTGTAGTTTTCATGCTAGCATTGTAAATAAAAAGCTAAGTCTACAGTAAAAATTGATAAATAAAATGCAAACAAGAGTATTTTCAGAATAATAAACGTCTCTGCTCTTGGCTTACACTTGATCTTGATTGCTTACCATGATGATTTGAGCGAGAGTGTGAACAACCTCAGTGCTGTCCACATCCAGGTCATGTTCTGCCACTGCGACGCTCAATCGGCTTTGAGAAAATCTACAGCGTCATAATTTGGTGTTTTGTAAATTGAAGACTGCACGGTTAATGAGAGCACTGCAATCACTCTTTGGGGTATCATTAATATAGTATCACTGATTGCTTACCCATCAACACAGTGAGCAGCAGTAACGAGCCAATTTCCATTTACCACTGATGCTCCACAGATGTGCCGGCCATCAAGCTGCAGAGATGCCTGCCATGGGTGAGAGTGCTCTCTTGCCTCTGATCCACCCACAATTCTTTTTGAAGGCGCTACAATTACATTTGTATAATTAATGCTCAACCACTTCAGTAAAATTAGGTAGATTTACTAGACTAACACTGACAAAGTTTCTTACCAGCAAGCGTGCTAGAAATCAGCAAAGATGCAACCAGAAGTGTCCACATGGTGCAAGATTCAAAGGTCTCTCTGACTGTCAAGGAAAGCCTGAATATTTGCAAACACTATACCACTTTTATACTAACTTCCCTTGAGAAAAAGTCAGCTGCCAATGCTCCATGAGGGGTCAAACTAATAAATAACTGAGCATATCAGTTTGAATAGCCACCGTGCAGGTTTTGTAGCATCGGTTTCAAGATGCCAAACTAGCTGGATGGTACTCACAGGTGATGACATAAGCTGGTGTCACCGCATTATCAATGCTCACTATCAGGTACATTTCAATTATCGCGCTGTCAACAGATTTCCACCCAAAATTATGCTTAGAGACAAGTCACACCCACCAATACTTTTATTCTTATATTTGCGGAGTTTGAAAAACCAACTGGAAACAAAAATGTATAACATTGTTCATAAAAAAAAAACTAAACAGACTACCTATCTTTAATATCTCAGGTAGAAATGGGCCTATAAAACAATGACAGGTTATGCAGTCACGCCAGTATGACTACGGCACAGGCTATAAAAAGTCAGTAAAAAGTTGCAGGCGTTCATTCTTTACCATCGGCTATGCCACCAGCGGTTATAGCAAATGTAGCCTCATTTTCTGGCATGTTGGGGCTACAAGATAATAAAAAACCTTAAGTATATCACTTATCTAAGGTGCAAGACACAGCATCATTGTAATAAAGTACTGTAATAAAGTGATAGACAATTATAAACAAGAATAAAATACTGAGAAAAAATCAGAGGTGTATTAGCAGAATTACTAAGTAGAAAAAAAATGAGCAATACATTTCATTAATGCAACAGAGGCTATACAAGAGCTGCCAAGTTGAACTTATCACTCATCTAAATGCTTACAATAATTGCTCTACTCTAGAATGAATGGGATAAAAGTCTGTGACGTACACAGTACACATTACAACATACATCACAGCACGTATCACAACACGTATCACAACACGTATCACAACACGTATCACAACACGTATCACAACACGTATCACAACACGTATCACAACACGTATCACAACACGTATCACAACACGTATCACAACACGTATCACAACACGTATCACAACACGTATCACAACACGTATCACAACACGTATCACAACACGTATCACAACACGTATCACAACATGTATATAATCTAACCTGTCATAAATTTTAGCAATACGTAACTCTCCTCTACCCTTCCTCAACGCAATTCTTGTAGTGGAGGCATGAGCTAATATGTGCCCTCCTACAGGCTTCTTTGGGTCAGCTTGGAAGGACATAGTAGCACCAGGGTCAGCAGTCATCTGATTTGTGATGAACACAGCAACATTGAACTCTACAATTGGTGTATTTATCCATGCATGTCAGCAGTCACTAGTGCAAAACTGTAGTATTTATATGTAATTTATGTTATATAATAATGGGTGGCAGAATTAACAGTTAACAGCAACTCAAAATTAATCATTAATCAGTTTTTAAGAGAGAAAACTTATTGCTACTTTGCGCTTTTTTTATGCTGGCAAAATTTTTGAGAAGCTTTATAATTCATTATAAAACTTGAGGGTTTTCTCAGGGCTTAACCATAACTGATGAGCTTTGTTTCAGATAAATATATTGGAGGTAGCATGATTGATTTTATCACAACAGGCTATTCTTTTCACAGCCAACCTTCTGAAATCTTCTGTAAACGGGACAACATCTGCGCTAGCTTCTGCTGGCGATCTGCCAGCTCTCCCCGCCCAGAGAAATCTACTCTAAAAAGGGCCATGATAGAGTCGACCACCTACAAAAAGCAAACAAATAAATTGTTGTTAGGTGGAATATAGATGCATGTGACAGCAGCAGGTATGGCTAGGTACAGGTATCATAAAAACTGCGGCCATTGTTTTGCACTAGATGCACTTTGCTGGAAACAGTTCTTTGTCAAGTAACGATTTGCATCTTAAATTACAGCAAGTATTGCTTTACCTGCTTGATGAAAAAATATGCCACCCACCACCTTCCAAATACAGTAATAAGCAAGTTGACACTATTAGTAACCAATCATTAGTGAATAACATCTGTGTTAAAATTAATACTGATGCCACTGATTGCTGAGAATACTGAGTCATGTGAAAACAGCAGTATATAATATTTAGGCAGTCTCCATTAGGAAGAACAACTCAGACTCATTTGGAGTTGTCCTCTTTAGAGAAAATAACTGTAAAGTTATGTCTACACATCCGAGAAGTAAACGTTTTTTGCATTCCTACTGTTATATGAGGCAATCTCCACTGCATAGAAACGTAATCAGCAGTTACTATTGTTCTCTAAACCCAAAAAAATGCTTAGGTATGGGCAGAGATAGGCAATACTCAATATCAGAAATACTCGATCAGTTTGCCCATTCACTGCATTGAATTATCATTGCCTGAAAGCTAAAGATCCCAAATTAATCTCAAACACTCACACCACATACCAGCAATTTAAAAACTCCAGGTTCTTCGTGAAACTTGGCAGCAACAAAGTCCAGAAGTTCAAATTGGTGTTCAGATGTATAAGCCCTGGCATAGAGAACATTGTCTAGCACAGCATTTTGATCGAGATGAAATCTGTCTGCTATATCCCTCAGTCGATCAGGCCGACTGCTGCATTGGTTAAGGTAATGTGAACTGGAGAATGGGGTTGAGACGAGTGATCCATATGGCGGGAAGAGATAGAAATAAGTATAACAACAGCAGTGACCATCACATTGTGTTAAAATTTTCTATTATAATGTAATAAAAAGCAGAACTAGCAAGTAGCGTCAATAACTAATAAACGGTGGAATAGACTTCAGAAATCAGCATAAAAAGCTCTATTTGACTTTGGCAGCAAACTGTAGGTAAACCTGCTTGAACGTGACTAAAACTCACTCGCTGGTAGCAAGCCATGACATGTGTTGTTACTGTAGTGTGTAACTGTAATGTGTATTTGTGAAGGATACAATGTGTTCTCAGTATCCAGAAATATAACTTTACCACCAGTGTAGCCGTTGTTGCCAGGCATTTGAGTGGACACTGTATAACAATAACATTCCGAGAGTAAGTATACAAGATACAAAGAGTACAAGTATGAGAACAAAGGCAGAGCCAGAGTGTCGGGCATTGATACAACCAAAGGTGAAACATTACAAAATGTATCTAAGAATTTGTACAAAAATATATATAAATGACTAATATAATCACTACAGTTCAATTTCCAATGTCGATCACAGTAAGTAACTTTGGTACCAACTTGTAGAGCTAGACGTGGTGGTGCTTACGGTGTAAAAATTTCTGGGTAAAAACGATTTTTAAACCCTCAAATTGACATCTTAATAAGAATGGTTAATAGTGATAAGAACTATAATTCTATGGATTGTTAGAAAAACAGTTATTATATCAATGAATTTGTCACAAATGATAGCCTAAAAAACCCAAATCTTATTTGGCCAAAACATTGGGAATCTGTGATGGCACTCGCAATTACTGAATTATTTTGTTGAACACCGTATATTCACACAGCGCTCAGACGTTATTAGTAAACATTTTGAAAAAATTCTTATTAATTAGAAATAATAAAATGACTCAGCAAACAGTAGGTCAGTGAGAAGACGAGAAACTGGTGTTGAATTTGTAATTGTCAAAACTTCTAATAATGTTCGGGGAATGGGGATAGTGACGGTCTTTCTCAGTCGGTTCAAATATCGGAAACGCTTATCGTTAGATGGAATTATATACAAATGTGTGTTTCAGGTTTGTTATTTAATTTGTTCTTATATCCTTTTCTATATGTTTAAAATACATTCAGAAGAAAGAAAACATAGTATTTCCAAAGTGGAAATTAAAAAGTGACCTGTCAAAGAGTTTAAATTAGCAATTTGAATTAATGAAAAAGTGACATAATTTCTGAGTTTTTAAAAAACGGAAACACATATTTTCTCAGATACCGTGATCACAGACTTTGAATGTTATCGATAGTTGTGTGATTGTAACATAAATGCCAAAGACGGTAGTTTATGTAAACTACACTCTCTTTCATCTTAGAAATAAATGTCACCGATGGGCTCGGAGATAATATTCCTTGCACTTAATTAGAGAGTATTTGTAAGGGGCATCCCATTTAAAAACTGACAAAAGTCCTCAGGCTATTTATATTTTCAGCCAATAGAATCGATTACCTTTAAACTCTAGCGACTCCTGTCGTATGCACTCTTATCGTCACTTTCCCCACTGGCACAATTGCGCCAAAGTTTGGTAATTGCTATGACTGTTCGCTAGTGTGGAGAGCACATTTCAAAAGTCTGTTGACAGACAATCAGGAACAAAATTTGATTGGCTGTTTGAAAACAAATTTCTTTTTGATTGGTGGACTGGTTGCAGACTTGTCAATAAAACTATGAGTTGAGATTTTGAAATCTGCAGTCATGAAGGAGTCATATAGGAATCCTTTTACCGCATCAGTGATAAATATTGGTTTAGCTGTAACGGCTAACTAATAGACAACAAAACTCAGTTAATGAAACACCTATGCAGTAATTACAGTAGTAAGGGCTTGGCTACACTCTGCATCGATAGTTTAGTGCCAATGTACCTATAAGATGGATTGTTACAATGTGCCACTTGGCTGTATAAACAGATGTAGTGTGCCGATGCACAAGCACACATTGGTGAGCTGTTATTCAACTAGCCAATCACCTAGCACAAAGCGAGGCTCTATGCCTATTTTATTTCTGGCAGCAAATTATTTGTTTGCTTGATATAATATAAACAATTGAAAAACCATCTGTTGTAACGAATGTCAATTTTTTCACAATAAAAACAATAAATTTTGGTTATTGTTTTGGACCTGTTATTAAGTCATAAGAACATTATGATAAATCATCGTTTACTGTTTTAACTATTATTATAATTATTATTATAGTTGAATGATAGCTATCATTAATGATAACTATTTATTTAATTAATTATTTTATGAACCTGTGAAATAACTTTAACTGGCTGCAATTTTTGTGTCAACAACTGCATTACATTGAAATAATTTTGGTACAAAGGTATAGACGTACAAGTTTTATAGCATCAGCATTTCTTCAGAATTCCAAGTTGATAGCTTTTTGTCTAGTAGAAATGTGTTGTAAATGGTTAAATCTGATGAGTTAACTAGCATAAATTTTTCAGCCAATCAGAGTGCACCATTGGGCATAGGGATTCGGCATTGGACCATAGACTGACTTGTTGGTTTGGTTTGAAGATGTATCGGCCAATCCCATTGTAAGGCCTTGCAATGGCCAACATCGGCCTGTGTAGCCACCTTTTAGTTATAATCAGAAATGTAACAAAACAACACAGGGGATAGAGAGAGGCTTACCGCAGAGAGTGTGAGAGAGTTGGGTTTTACCAGACCTAAACTCCCCGAATACTTCAGTTATAGACATGCTTTCTATCCCTCCACCAACCAACTTGCTAAAACATTTAGTGCTGCAAATGCATCACGACCACATAAAACATTTACACATATGCATCACAATGTGTCAATTTGCAGTCAATAGCTTTCTTTCTTATTTATTGGTAAACAATTGTCCATTTTATACTCCTAGTATTTTGTTTTTACGGCTTTACTTACTTGGCCATTCATGTATTATGTTAATAGTACTACATGCTATAAGTGTTCGTTTACAAAATCAAACACTGATACAAAACTTTTCTCATAACAGATCAAAATTGACAAACTTTTTGTTTTTGACAAGCGTCACACTATGACATTGTGACAAATGCTATGAGAGAATATACATTACACAGCATGCTACAGCATGCTACAGTATGCTACAGCATGCTACAGTATGCTACAGCATGCTACAGTATGCTACAGCATGCTACAGTATGCTACAGCATGCTACAACATGCTACAGTATGCTACAGCATGCTACAGTATGCTACAGCATGCTACAGTATGTATCAGCACTCACTCCAACTCTGAACTGCCAGTGGAGAGCTTGAACACTGCTTTTCTTTTGTCGGCAAACTCCAATGCAGTGCAAAATCCCCCTTCCTACATGAAAAATTTGAGTCACACACACTTTGTCACTTCAACAAATGCAATAAAACGGAAATGACACACCCCCAGAATCACAATGGATACAAAACAGCAGTTATACCAGTTTAACAAAATAAATAAAACCTATATTTATCAGTAAAAACAAGTTACAGCCACAACTTTACCCCAGCAATCTTCGTACAAGCTTCCTTAATTTTTTCCATTTTAGCTTCTGATATTCCTTTGATGTTGCATAGTTTTTTCCTGGTAGTCATCTGCACACCCTATGAAGTAAAGTTACCTAGTAATTATGTTGCAAGAGGGCAACATGTCACCTATGTGACCGAGTATTGGAATAAATGTAGACAGGAATGAACATCGACAGGAAGGGATGCAGACATAGCTTGAACGAACGTAGACACATCCTGGAATTAACATCGACAGCCCTAGTCCTGCAATGAATGTCCACTATGCTAAAGAGAAGAAAATTTTGGTGTTCATTCCCGGAATTACTGTTTCGAAGTTTGTCCCAGGAATAGAAAAATTCAGTTTTGGTCAAAGTAGACAACTCCTGGAATGAAAGTTGAAGTAATACTTCATATATCGCCGGAGAAAAATTTGCTTGTTTATAGCATAAACGACATTCATTCCAGGATGTGTCTACAATCATTCAGCTATGTCTGCATTCATTCCTGTTGAAGTTCATTGGTCCGTCTACATTCGTTACAATCCCAGATATTACGCTGTTCGATGTAGCCTTTTTTTAACAGAAAACCCCTTATGTTATTGGGTTCACTAATAAAACTCCTCTACTACATTAGATTATGGTTTGTTAAACCTTATCGCAGCTCGGCTATCTACAATGAGCAGTCATGAAGTAAATGTCTCCACAGCACTATTGCAAGAAAAACGCTAAGGTTAGAGGAGCTGAAATCCTATTGAGGTACGTTCACAGTTGTAGATGTATTAACTATCTAGATGATCACAAATAAATTGACGAGCTACAGAACAACTGCCTAAAGAGTATGGCCAAATATCATCGTCATGAGCAATATTTTATTTATGTAGACAACACTGTTAGTCTAAATTTCAATCAACGATCATATACGGGAAGATGGATAATGATTATTTAGTATCATGGTGATCGATTATAACTTTCAATGTGGGGAGACAACTAAATGTTACATAAGATATAATCCATCACCGTTATACTATATAACCATTATCCATCCTCCCTTATATGATCGTTGCTCTGACGTTTTCAACGCCAAAATGTGATACGCACGTCGTGCATTTCAGCAATTCAAATACCAGCTCGAGCTTTTTATGAAGCAATCGTTGCTAGAGCCACCCGAATACATCTAACATGGCCATTAAACCATGTGTTATAGTATTCAATGTAAAAGCATCTTTCAAGATGCAACATATATGATAAAAAATAGAATACATACACCATGATGAATAAATATCCATACATACTAACAGGCCTCACATTCATTCCCATGAGGTAAAAAATTTTAGAAAATCTCTTACCTTTACAGTACATATTCCAGCTTGTTTCAACTTTTTCAAATCCGCCACATTCTAAAAAAAATTGCATGTTTGAAGCAACGCCATATAATGCAGCCTGTACCATGTGTTTTAGCAATTCACAAAGCCACGAAATATTACACCTAGACATGCTTGAATATGACATATTTTCTGTTTAAAATTCATTTCAATTTTTTTGTTTAGAAACTTACGTTTGGGAATGTTTTTGAAATCATTGTCAACATCAAATACCAATTGCATGTTAGTTACAGAATTGTGGAATTAGTAGTGACTAAACACTCATGAATGAAACGCGTGAAACCACATTAATCAGATATGACTGCAAAAATAATATAATGTTAGGTAAACTGCGAAGAAAATGTATGTAGCCAATTTTATCTACTAGCACTCCGCTCTAGTAACGAATTTCATGTAATCTGGTGTATTTCATATGCCACAGGCTGACAAAACATATCTTGAAACCAAATTTTTTTTAAATCTATTTTCATTGTATACAAGAGACCATTGTGCAGTAGGCGTTAATATATTAACAATACAACAAAAAGATGACCTTAGACTAAATGCGGAATAAATTACTTACAATGCCATGGTTCTGTAATAAGTCAATATCTTGGAAAAACGACTCCTATAAATAGATACAAAGAATGCGATAAGACAGTTCATAGATGTCCATTTCCACCAAGAAATGCTGCAATACAAATGTTACAGTATCATTTTGTTAATCATTTTGGCACTTTTGAAGCCAATTAGGACAGCAACTGATGAAAATAATGCATGGGCTTCTGTGTGAAGACATAATCATGGGATTAGGCACTATGGCAAGAGAATTACGTCACGCAAAATTTGTCAACATTTCTTTCCTTGTACTGTGGTGTGGTTTAGCTAGAGGCTATAGATGTGCTGCGCAGCTATATTTTTTTGTGTTCTTTGTAATAAAAAAAAGACAACTCTAAAATTTACAGCTTCAAACTATTTACTTTTTGTAACGGCGGTGAATTAGAAGATATAAAAAAATTCATTTCTGTTTTATTTTGTTCCCTTGTTTTAGAAGAATTTATTGAATGATCATTGTGCTAGTAAAGGTTTATTGTTTTTTTTTTATATATATACAATCTTCTCTAATTATGCATATGCTAATAAACAATATTTTGTAGAAGTTTTTTTGACAAATTCAATAATCAAAACTTATAATAACAATTGAAATCTCATTTCTATCTGACCAGTTTATAATCAGTAAAAAAGATAAAAGCTAGATTTTTTCAAAATCTTTCTCATTGGTTTTTCAATTGCTCAACAATAATCAATTAGTACTTACAAAAAAAATATATAAAGGGAAATTAGAGAATTATAAATATTAGAGTCGTCTTTTTGTTTTTCTGTGGGTTGTTGACAAATTGTTCCATGAATGTAAAATTTTGTGTGCAGTTCATCTACTACAGCAAGCAACTAGCCAACCTGCGCCATAATACCAAAACATATGTGAGGGTTTTATAACGCGAAGTTCATCTGTGGTAGAGCATGCATGCTTCATAGACTGTCATAAGCAACTATCTCTATCAAAGAACCATTAATATGACTAGGATCACAAATTACAACGAGATTCAATTTTTTTTTTATTTCACTTTTAATTACAAGAATTTGAACTCCTCATGGAATTTTGCATCGTTATCCAATTAGCGATGATGATTGTTGGGGGATTGAAATGGAAGCCAACAGAAATGAGTGCAGACAGACCTGGAATGAGGATCAGCTATGCTAAAAAAATATTGCATTATTCATTCTAGAAAGCGTCAACATCAATCAGCACATAAAACATCATTTTGATGGTCGTTACAAAAGCCATCAACGGGTAAAGATAAAGATATTGAAACTCTTGGAACAAATGTTGGAGAGATAATTTACTTGTACATGTATGTACATAAGAAGAGATACTGACTTGATCACAATCAAATTAGTATTTTATGCACATAGAATTCACCATCCGCTATCTAATTTTAGGTGTAAAGGAATGGGTAAAACAGATAAATACAGAACTTTAAAAAGATTATATACAAGGAGAAATGATATGTGGAAAAGGGGCAGGGGGGCAGAGGGGGGCATATGTTTACACTTGCTTATGATATATCTCTGCTGAACAGATACGACAGTGAGTAATTAGTCGTAGTTTTAGCCCATTTTAATCACAGTATTATGGTATATATTTTGTGTGTCACCATAATCGCTGCTGGCATCAATTGTAGAAATATTATATTTTATTAAGATTTCTGTCATCTGTTCTACTTTTGACAGAGCAAGAGGCTACATTTTCAACCACAGCCCCAAAAGCAGCAGATGGTAGGCATTTGACATCCGTGTAGAGAGGAGGACCGGTAGTACGGGATGCCCTTAGAGTGTGCATATGACAAAGGGTATTTCACTTAAGAAAATATTTAAAAGTAGCATTTTTTACACTGCTATATAGTCAACCTGCAAGAAACACTTTGAGAAAACATAAATCATCACATGTAGTGAAATAAATCAGTTTTACCTCGGAGTTGGACCACAATAGTTTCTCAGCTTCTTTGAGCTGTTTTTATATAAAACAATAGACGGAATGCAGCTAACTAGTATTAATGTTATCACTGGAGTTCTTGTTTTGGCAATCTGATTGGCAGTGGACATATCATTAAATTTGTACAATATAACTGTGATGTTCAAGCAAGGAATAAGTGATACTTTTTGGGAAGGACTTATTTATTAAAAATTTGCTATATGCTATTGATAGTTATTTATTGTTGGCTAAAAATTGTCTTGAACTACAACCAACTTGACGCTCTAATTTTATTAATCTGTAGCTGCAATATATAATCCACCAATGAAGAAAGCTAGTGGTTTTGGAGGAAAACTTTGATGTATATTAGGAGCTGGTAAAAACTCAAGAGGACAGATCAAATGTGCATCTACTGCAGTCCGTCAAATATTCCTTGTACATTTGAAAACTAGAATTGACCACAAATTAGATGGTCGACTTTCATCCCAGGACGTGTCTACGTTTATTCTAGCAGTGCCTGCATTCATTCCTGTCTACGTTCGTTCCAATTCTCACTGCAAAGTATGGCCATACCTATGGTGGCTCAGAACGTTTTGTGCTATGCGCTTTAAAACGTCTGAACAATTTACAAACCGTTTGAACTCTTTTGAAATAGTCTGAAGCTTTGCAAATCTTCTGAACGCTTTGTGAAATCGTTCGTGGGCTTTGAAAATCTGAGTTGATTTACTGGTTCACTCTATTAATCATAGATCTACAGTCCATTTATGATTGATATTGTTTTTACTACACACCGAACAGTTGAATTTTCTTTCAATAAATAAAATGATGTTTTTATTTATTAAACATTATTTGTCTTATATTATTTTGAATAATAAGTACAACTTAATTATAAGCGTAAAAATTAATTTTAGAGATTATATTCAACAACAGTTTTATACAGTTAATTAATTTGCTCTATGTCTTTTGATTTACGTCGATGTTGATGAAGTTGCATAGAGGCTATAAATAAATTGATGACGATCCCTTTTGGTTCGAAAACCATGTGCTTTGCAAACTTTTCCAACTATTCCAAAATAGTTTAGATTATTTTAAAACAGTTCAGACTATTTAAAAATAGTTCATATGGTTTGTAAATAGTTCATACACTTTCTAAAGCGTTCATAGGATTTGTAATTTTCTAAATCATTTGAATCATTTCTAAGCCATCTGAATGATTTACTAAACAACTATACGGTTTGCAAAATGTACGATTGTTAGACAGGAAATACAGTTTTGTAGCATGAATCCCGCATCTGCCGAGGCCGACAATTTATTTATCATAACCAACAAGCCCGTCTTTATACATAGTTTCTTGGGCTATTTTATTACAATTACCCAATTGTTTTCAATGTAAAAGATGCTTTGCAAACCGTCTAGATTATTTCAAATCTGTGCATACGCTTTGAAAACGAAACCGTCCAACGTTATGAGCCACCATACATACCACACATTTTTATTATTGCCAGTGTTTGGTTTGATGCAACGATTCTGCCAGCCTGACAGTTACTAGAAACTGAAGTAGCTAGCAGTAGTTGGTGGACGTGGTCCCATCAATCTGTCACCCGGCAGTGATGCAAGTGTCAGATTGTCTGCTCTTTCTCCGTATCACTAACTCATTTCACATTATTATCATTGTATTTTTGAGTAAATCAAGTTATTACAATTATATATAACTTATAATAATTAATAGTAGTATTAAACATATAGCTATAAAAACGATGAAATGATTAATATTTTCATATCAATAATAATTGTAATAATAATGATATTTATCAATATGATTATAATAAACATTGACTGACAAATAATAATAATACTGTACGGGAAAAATCGCGGCCAGTTCCTGTACAACCTACAACGAGTTGAACATTTATATTAACAGTTCCAGTTATCATGTTTGTTTATTACCGCTTCCACATTGTATACATTGCTCAGTGTTTGTAACCTCGGTGTCGAACAATATATCCTATGTTATTATTATTATTATTATTATATTTTGAGGCTACATTTTAGCACCGCCTCTTGTGTATAAATACAAACGCTGAGCTCCTCACTAGTCAGTGTACTGGAGAAACTCAGCTGATTTATTCTAATAAGAATACATACAGCACACACTCAATCAAGCTTATTACTTGAACATTACGACAGACAGCTCTACTGCTCTAAGGACAACCAGCTCTGACGACCTTCTAGGTCTAATAGCAACTAGTGTTGTCCGACGAGTAGCACACAGAAGACAGGCTTGCCTGGCAGACACTAGCCGAACAGTGCTCTCCCTCCAGCAGACATGCTGACGGGCAGACACTAGCAGGCCGTTCTGACAGCAAACTGTCTGGACAGACAGACGGCTCTCTTTGTCTAGAGGTAGTGCAGGTGGCTACCGGTATAACTAGTGACAGTTATAATAACTTCCTGCACAATACTTTTGTTATCTTTTTTTTATTACTTATCTTCTTATCCAGGAATATGGTGATTATTATAGAAATGATAAATAATAATGCTACTGCTGTTATTATAATTATTTACTACTAACTCTAACTATTATTATTATTAATTTACTCTTTTTCATTATTATTATTCATTAATTCATCAGTTACTAGTAAGTAATAATGTGCAGGATTTTTGTATAACTAACACGTAGTTATCTCGGTAGCCACCTACACTGTTTGCTACCTCTAGGCAGAGAGCTGTCTGTCAGTCCCGACAGCCTGTTAGTCAGAGAACCTATCGGCATCCACCCGTTAGCATGATTGCTGCAGGGCGAGCACTTTGGTTATCGTCTGCCTACAGGCCTGCCGTTATCGTCGTCGTCTTTTATCAGATAACTCTGAGTGCTGTCAGGACCTGTAAGGTCGTTCGAGCAGTTATCATAAGCAATGTAGTCGTCTGTTAGAATATCAAGTAATGAGCTTGATTGAGTGTAAACCGCTTATATTTCTTATCAGAAAATAACCAGTGAGTCTCCTCAGTAACACTGACTTGTGAGGAGCTCTGCTTGACTTTATATACTGGAGAGGCGGTGCTTAATAATAAAAATAGCCTCGTTGAAAAAGAGTATACAATAATAATAATAAATGTCGAGGTTAAATCTCGATCGCACACGTGATTGCAAATAAAGGAAGTAAATAGAACTGCTGTTTGTTGTCCATCGTACGTATGATTCGATGTTTTCCTGTACAATAATTATAGTAGTTAGAAATAATTATTAATAACGAAAAAACAGATTGATCAATCATAATAAGCGAACCAAGATCGATGAGGGATTATTGTTATTATTATTATTATAACTTATAATAATAGATTATTATTATTATTATTATTTATCATCTTTATCATCATCATTATTATTAACTTAAACTACTTGAGCATTATTATCATTATTATTATTGAAGTGGAAATTGCTCGGATTGGTAGCATCAACAATTCCCAGCTTCGAGTGTAGTAGATTCCTTAATACAAGTTGATTTATCTGGTCAAACTCTGGTCACAACTTTAGTTTTATGTGTATCTATCAACAATAAAGAGGCTACCCACTTGCCTACGGGCCGATTTGCTAACCAGCAGCTTATTTCTAACTGCAGTGCTGATGATACTGTGTAGCAAGCTAGACAAGTCAACAAACCACCAAGCAAGCAAACTATCAGATGGAATCAAAGATAATGTGGCACTGTTATTTAGAGCAATATCGAATAATATAATATATAAATTTACAATGACAACACGTAACAACAAAAGATAATTAAGCTGAAAAACTTACTTTTCCAACCACACAGCTCAAAGGGCAGAATCAGAGAGGGAGAGCACACAAAAACTCAGCTTTACATTCCTAGGTAACAAAAAGCTAACACGAAAGCCAGTATAATCTCTGGCTTTCAAAAAGCTACTCATATTGATATTGCCTAGCTATTTAATTAGAGGTGCCTAGTCTACCTAACGATTGAGAGAGGACAATTTCACCACATTCTTCCCCCCTAGATGCAGCGACATATAAAAATATATGAGCTATTCATCGTAGAGTCCAACAGAGTGAAATTGTAGGAATGTTCAGCAAGACTTATAGATGTACAACATCAGACATATGTTACCCGTATCAAGCATTTCCTGAACATTTACTTCTCTATCGCCAGCGACTGAGATGCCAACTCTGTAGCTCTTCGCACAGTATCCAGGTGAGCATTGGCATGCTCCAAAGCTTGCCTTAGTCTCCTGCACTCCGCTTGGAGCTCAGCGTTTTCGCTTCTCATTCTATCCCTTTCACTATCGTTACCTACTGAATTGCTACTCGATGGTAAATGTCCTCTTGGTCGGTTTCCAAACGGTTGAGTCCGTAGATGGTTTTGTCGTAATACGTTAACATCTTTTTGTATCCCAGAAGCAGACTGCTGCAATCGCACATCTCTGCATCGTATGGGACCAATCGTAGAGGGCGCTGAGGCAACTACATTAGCACTAGAGGCTATGGTATGAGCGGCTAACACAGAGGGAGTTACTTTGGGTTTGAGAGATGATGAGGCTGTTATTGTCAATAAGCTGCCATAAGTGGAGTCTGGTGGCAGTCGTTCATCTCTTACAAACTTGCTGAAGTTGTTATCGTCGACAGCATAGCAATTGGTGAACTCATTGTGACGTTCGGATCCCCCTCTTCTTTCTGTGAAGATGTGGTCTAGCACAGCCTTTTGGGTCAGTTCGTAATGCCCACACAATCAATAAAACAGTATGAAGTGTTGTTTAATATGGGTTTTCAGCTCCTTACCGGTGCCCCTGTACTGACAGAGCTTACAGTTCTCTACCCCTGCAGCTTGGTGACATCGGAAATCGGTGGAACGGCTTACTAGATATGTGGTCTTGATGACCTTGCGAGGTTTTCTTCTACGAGGTACAGCCTTTACAGCCAAAACATTCTCTGTCTCGTCAGCTTTCACACCAGTCTTCGTCTTCGCCTCACCCATCTCCAATGCAGCAGCAGAGGTCGTCTCCTTATCAACGTCCATGGGTCTAGCAGGCTGGTCAAGAAGTCTCTCCATTTCCTCCGTAAGTTCGCTATTTGTACTAGTCATCTGCAGTGTACAGTTAGTGATAACAATGCTCGACAATAAATGTGTAAGTAAAAAAAAAACTATCAAATGAACAAAACTGAACCTAATTTATAGCAGCACTGCCAACATACACCTACAACACAACTGGCCAAACAGAAACTGCTGTACCCAGCAACCTTTCTCTTTTAGCTATCCATTGGCACAGTCTAACCAGCATTTCAGCTTGCGTTAGAGCTATCGGTATGGTCACCTAATACCTCACATACTCGTTGAGGTACCCAGGGGTTTTTCTAGCTCTCGTTGGCCTGCCCAAAGTTCTATCAGGCTGTCCTAGTTTATAATTTCCAGGAGACAATCTGGATTCCTGACCGGCTTGGGCTAGACTTTGGTCCACCCGAGCCTCTGGAAATTCTGACCAGTCTAACGACTGACTATCAGCATCACCATTATCAGCTCCACTGTCTGTAGTTTGGGGTGGCACACACGGCTGACCTCTTGTATCGGGGCAAGGGGTGAACAGCTTTAATCGGCTTTCATTCACCGTGCCTTTCCCCGGTACTTTGTATGTGCCATTCCCGTAGGCCTTACTGATAGTAAAAGGGCCCTCAAACTTGGATTCCAACTTTGGATTAACTCCTTTCTTTTTATGCTTCCGCTCTACCAACACAAGGTCACCTTGCTTGAATAAAAGCTCATCTTCCCATTCAGCTGATCTGGGAGGCAAACTCTGGTGTGACCTCAACAAATCATGAGCTGAATCCAGACGCTCCTTCAATTCCAACGCATATCTGGTGCGCGTAGTCAGTTGCAGGGAATGGGTACCCTCAAGCAGCTGATCCGGCAACCGACATTCACGACCTAACATGAGATAGTTTGCAGTCTCATCGGTTCTGGTGTGAGGAGTTGCACGAAATGCGCGCATAATGTGAGGCAAAAGATAATCCCAGCTATCCTGCTCCATAGCATACTGAAGCAACATGGACCGAAGAGCGTCCCCCAATGTCCTATTACCACGCTCTACAACTCCATTTGACTGAGGGTGATATGCGGTGGTACGAGTTTTTACAATCCGCCACAGGGCACATAACTCTGTCATAAGATCGCCTTCGAATTGAGCTCCTCGATCACTGTGGAGTTCCTCCGGCAAGCCAAAATAACAGAATACCCTGTGATCCAAAGCCTCAGCCACCATGGGTGCTGTTGCATCTGGTAAAGCAATGGCATCCTGCCAACGAGTAAAGTGATCCGTCAACACCAGAATCCACTTGTTCCCTTTGTGAGTTACAGGTAGTGGCCCCACCAGATCGATGGCCACCTTTTGCCAAGGGCGACCAACCCATAGGGGCCCCTGCAACACGGGCTGGTGCAGACCTCCAAATTTGGCACGCTGACAGATCTCGCAACTTTTCACCATTCGGTGTACATCAGAAGTCATTCCTGGCCAGTACCAAGTCAAACGCAATCGACGGAGAGTTCTCATTACCCCAGCATGAGAAAGATTATGTGTTTCCCACACAACTTCTTTCCTCATTTCCTTAGGGCAGATTATGACCTCCCGCGACCTGTGATTGACTAAAATGCGAACTATCAGCACTCCATCTTCTCTAATTTTCATCAGAGAGAACATTCGGCTCAGTTTACGCAACTCAGTACTCCCAAGGTTCACAACTGACTGCTGCAGTTCTTGATTACTTTCAACAGCAAAGTAGATGGTAGCCACATCACCGGGCTGCTTTTGAGCTTCACCCAAAGCAGCTGATGCATTCCCTTCATCTATATTCCCTGATTGCTCTCTGCTAGGACTCTGTGATCCCTCCAACTGTAGCTGTCGAGGCTGCCCAGGACTAACAGGCGTCACAGGGCAAACCTGCTCGTGGCCCCCCCGGCAGTCACACACAGTCACAGCTCCAGAGTTCACAGCACAACAATCTATATTTCCATTTTGTGTGTACAATCTCTCACCAGTGACTTTCGTGGAAACATTCCCACCATGCATTGCCTTGCCAGAAAGCTCAACTAGAATCTGTTCCATGCTCGGTCCTCCATTCAGACGGCTCACTCTGTCACACTGCTTACAATCCTGACAGGGACGTCTGGACAGACCATCAGCATTGCCATGTTTAGTGCCAGCTCTGTATTCAATGGAAAAGTTGAATTCACTCAGAATCTCTATCCACCTGGCTATCTGGGCAGAAGGAGTAGTCCTTCTGCACAGCCAAAGCAGAGATGCATGATCTGTACGAACCCTGAACTCTCTTCCATACAGATAAGGGCGAAAGTGTATCACCGCCTTCACTACTGCTAGTAGTTCACGCCTCGTAACACAATAATTTCGCTCGGCTGGGGACAATGCACGACTGTAGTACGAGATAACCCTTTCATGACCAGCCTGGACCTGGGACAAGACAGCTCCAACCCCCTCCAAGGAAGCATCCGTGTCTAGAATGTATTCCAAAGCTGCATCAGGGTAGCCCAACACTGGTGCCGTTAACAATGACTGCTTTAAGACATCAAACGCATTCTGGCACTCTATCGTCCACTGAAACTTCTCATGTTTTCCAGTAAGCTTAGTCAGTGGTCTAGACTTACTGGCAAAGTTGTTGACATACTGACGGTAGTAGCCAACTGTCCCCAGGAATCCACGTAGCTCTGACACATTCCGAGGAATTGGCCAATCAGCTATAGCAGTAGTCTTTTCGGGATCAGTTGCAACTCCTTGCTTACTAACAATATGCCCCAAATATCTCACTTCTGTCTGAAATAAGTGACATTTGGAAGGTTTCAGCTTCAAACCAGCACTTCGGAGACGAGTCAATACCTCTTTGAGATGTTCATATTGGTCCTGGAAATCCTTGCCAATTACTATCACATCATCAAGGTACAATAGCAACGACTTCCAATGGAGACCGTGCATAACTCGTTCCATCAAACGCTGGAAGGTGGCAGGTGCAGCCGTCAAACCAAAGGGCAGGACTTTCCACCTCCACAAACCACCTCGAGTGCAAAATGCTGCCTTATCTCTAGCATCCTCATCCCACTGCTGCCACCAATGAAGTGTGCTGTGTAACATGTCTGTTATATGCATCATCGATCACTGCCTCGGCCGAAAATTCACCTCCCTCTACCACATTTGACTCAGGAGTCGCAGTGCCAAATGGATTGATAGCCGTAAACAAACCAGACAGAGACTGCCATATACTACGGCCAGCCATTTCTATTGCCCAGAAAACACACAATAGTGCAACCAAACTGACCAGTACAACAGGAAAATACAATCCCACTGCTGCCACCAATGAAGTGGAAATTGCTCGGATTGGTAGCATCAACAATTCCCAGCTTCGAGTGTAGTAGATTCCTTAATACAAGTTGATTTATCTGGTCAAACTCTGGTCACAACTTTAGTTTTATGTGTATCTATCAACAATAAAGAGGCTACCCACTTGCCTACGGGCCGATTTGCTAACCAGCAGCTTATTTCTAACTGCAGTGCTGATGATACTGTGTAGCAAGCTAGACAAGTCAACAAACCACCAAGCAAGCAAACTATCAGATGGAATCAAAGATAATGTGGCACTGTTATTTAGAGCAATATCGAATAATATAATATATAAATTTACAATGACAACACGTAACAACAAAAAATAATTAAGCTGAAAAACTTACTTTTCCAACCACACAGCTCAAAGGGCAGAATCAGAGAGGGAGAGCACACAAAAACTCAGCTTTACATTCCTAGGTAACAAAAAGCTAACACGAAAGCCAGTATAATCTCTGGCTTTCAAAAAGCTACTCATATTGATATTGCCTAGCTATTTAATTAGAGGTGCCTAGTCTACCTAACGATTGAGAGAGGACAATTTCACCACATTATTATAAAGTAGTAAAGTGGTAGTAATCTTCTTATTATTAATAATTAATAATAATAATTAGATTAAAAATATTATTATTATTATATAAATATATAATAATTATATATATATTATTATTATATATATATATATATATATATATATATATATATATATATATATATATATATATATATATATATATATATATATAATAATAATATATATAATTATTATATATTTATATAATAATAATATATATATATATATATATATATTAATAATTATTACAATTAATTAGTATTATTAATAATATTAATACTAGTATTTACTCATTTTTATTATTTATTAGTATATTTATGTAGTAATAATTAATAAATAATTCGATAATTAATAATAATAATTTATTAATTAATATTATTTTTTTATTTAAAATAAATAAATAATAATACAAAAGTTTAATCTAACTTTATTGATGAATGCAGAAGCAAAAAAAAATATTACATCTTCGTCCAAGTCATCATGGTCAAGCTCTTCTTCAACAACCTGATCCCCTTGCATCATATTCGATAATAAAACAGTAAATTGTTATTGAAAGAAAAAAGCAACACTTTTTTCGCATCAGTGAAATGTTTTGTTTCAATTCACCCAGGTTCGTCTGCACTGTAAAAGCTGTGCTTCTCGCTTTACCATTTGATAGTGGCAAAAAAACAATAAGTTTTTGAGCATTTATCGCAATCTAAGGCTACAAAACTATTTCCGATCAGTCAGTTTATCGCATGGATGAAATATATTTCATCCATGGTTTATCGTATGTCTATGAATAATTATATATAAATTGACGTATATACACTTTTTAACTGACGGGGGGGGGGAGAATTATCGATGTTTAATGTGGCGCTACAACATGTATGTCAGGCGCTGTATGGTAACACAGTTAAAAGCGTGAATGACAAAACTACTATTTTAATAATTATTACGATTTTCCTACCATTCATTTGAAAATTTACCAGTTCGAAGACAAAAATGGCAGAGTATGTGCAGCAAACCCTTGAAGAGATGACCAATGAGGTCCAGCAACTGGAACGCGTCGGGCTGTTTGACCAATCAGAAATCAAGTGAGTAATTGCAAAAAAATAGTTAGTAAATTATTATTATTATTTAATATTAAATTAATAATAATAATAATAATAAATTAATTAATAATTATTATTATTACTATTTATTATTATGAACAATGATAATAAATATGCATCATATATATAGTTTATAAATAAATAAACAATCACAATTATTCTTATTATTTATTTTATTAACAATAGTTATAATAATAATTAATAATAATTGTTTAATAATGATTATTATGATAAATTGATGATAATTAATAATAATAACTAACTTAAACTACTACTACGTCTACTAACTATTATTATTATTTATTATAATTATTATTATTCTTATGGATTGTTGTTACTACTACAGTAACACTACTATAATAAGTTAGTCTATAATAATAATAATAATATATAATAATAATAATAAATGAATAATAATAATAATAACACTCACGCATGGTCGCTGTGACTCTCTGGAGATGATACTGCACAGGGCCGTCAGATTCATATCCAGAGAGATTGAGAGGACGTGATAGTGTAACTGAGGGGTGCTCTCAACTCGATCTTCTACCTCATAAACAGAGACGCAAAAATCACAGACTTGCTCTCCTGATCTGATGAAAATTCTGCAGGGCGAAGAACGACAATCCTCACTCTCAATGGCATTAGATGAAATAACCAAAGATTGCCAAAATGTGACAACGACCACTCGATCTGCTACCCATGGTGAACTGATGTCTGTCTATTCAAGCTCACAAGTCTACAATGGTAGCTTTCTACCGCGGACCATTAGAGACACAAAAGCGAACACACATTAACCAACAAAACACAGCATTTATCTGAAAGCAAGATACTGTAGTCCATCCAACCCCTTGAAAAAAAGGACTACCGTAACACCATTACCGACCATTGCTGTAACCCCTGTGGCCAAAACAAATGCACACTGTTAGCCAAATGAGGCACTCCTCTATACATTTAGTGTTATTGAGTGTTTGAAGCCTTCAAAGGTATTCAAAGATACTGAGCACTGACAGTAATTGTAAGCGAAAGAACTCGTTTAAATAAATAATTATATATTATTAAATAATAATAATATTAGATGAGTATCATATTAATTCAGTATTATGGTGGTACTTTTTTAAATGATAATAATTAAATTATTATTACTATTATAATAATAATGTACAGGATTTCACTCTTCGTGGTAGCTCGAACACCTGTACGACCTCCTGATACTCTGTGTTGACCCACTATGCTGGACACAAGTCTCCACTGCCCTCTAGTTCAGTCAGTTCCACTGTGAATGACAAGTATTCATTTCCTAGTGAGCCGAACTGGCTGGTTCGTACTTGTCCTTGTAATAGCCGCTGCCGAACACCTGTTTAGTAGGGTCGAACAGAGGACGGTTGTTTTGACTGACAGTGCTTTGTGCTATCCACTTTTGGTGCTACCTATAGCTGCAGCTATTCTGTGGTATTCCCGCCTTGTGGTGTATAATTGTGCGCAATGAAGTTATTGTTAGACAATGAACCTCTGAGAGTGTGTGTGGTAACTCTGTCTTTATTAGGATTAGCTTGAATATTCATACAGAAGGATAACAATAGATGTAAAAGATTTGTATAAGTCACACTTGTCACACGAAAAAAGGTTACGCCTAGTAGTTGCGATTGGTTATCATAGAACTGAAGGTAAGGTATACACAAGAGAAAGTCACGCCTAGTGATGGGCGGTTGGTTGGCTTAAAACTGTAGAATAGAACAAGAATAGAATAGTGTAAATATTATGAAAATGGGCTAGAGATCGTAGTGATCGAATCGTTTGTTCGTTGCCATCCTTCACAACAATAGCAACACAACAACCACCTCTTATATTATTATTGTTACTTTATTATGCGACACACATGACGCACTCCCTTGTACTAGTTAAACACCCATCATTTTATGCCCTATGGTAACTGCTAAAGTTTCTATTATCATTGACTATTGAGGTAAATTCGATGATGATGATAACAAGAGTCACAACTCTTTAATTATCAGAAATGAGTGTTTAAGATGAAAATTTGATGGAGGCTAGACGACCAGCTGAGCAAGCATGACAACTTTAACTCGGGCAACATCTAGAAATGATAATCTAACAACAATATATGCAGAAACTTCAGCATGCCGCAGCAGTTACCAACCATAAAAGACTGTTTGAGAGTTAAAAGACAAAGTTTAGCACTTACAAAATAACGATTAGTTGTTTATTAATAATAGTTGTAAACAACAAGGCTACATTAACATACCAATGTTATTTAAAATAATAGCTAAGCGAGGACTGATATATATTCTTTGAGGCATAACTCTTGCTACCCTCTAGTTTGTGCTTAAGAGGAAGAGTAAGAAATGTAATATAGGAAAAAAATGATAACAATAATGCTTGATATGACAGTTACTATTCCTGTATGTTTTATCATTCTTTATGATTATCTTGTGAATGTTATAAGTATTCCATAATATATATATATATAATAATCGTGGTGAATAAATGGATTATTCAAAGAATTATAATATTAAATAGTGGCTGTATAATAATATTAAATACATTATGCAATATCTGTGCCGGCGTCATTGTTATAATAAATGGAAAAATTTGTTGTACATTGTTATAATCCAGCTTGTTCATTAATATCTATAGTATCTTTTTTATAAATAGATAATATTTATCTACTAATAATCATCATTTCATAATCATTATTATTTTTTATAAGGAAAGATGTGTCTATTAGAAAAATAAGGGATGAAAATTCAAATTTTCAACTTTTGTTTTATTGCAGAGGATAAGAAATGGTTCATAATTGTTTTTGTTACAAACTATGCCATGATAGGTGTTGTTTGGGTTATTGTTTCTTTTGTAAATTTTCATTTACGTCACATGAAAGGCATGTTGTGGAGATCCAACATTAACATCGTGCAAGCACCTGCAATTTTTCTGGTCCCCCAACATCTTTGCTCCAGCGATAGACAATCTCTATAAGTTATGGACTTTATGAAATACAGCAGCACGGTATTCCACAATACTCATGAGCCCTTTGACTTTATGGAAAATTAACTTTCCCTGATACCCCAATTATAGTATTATATTATTAGTAGTTCACTTTCCAATGAACATTGCTAGCGGTATTTACCAGGAAGATGATAAACAAAAGAAAAAGATTTGAATATAAACTTAGGAGAAGAGTTAAATCAAAAGAAGATTATTTGTCTTACATACAATACGAAGGAAATGTGCTGGATCTCATCAATGTCAGGAGGAAGGTGGGTGCTTTGAGCTATAGGTGCAGTATTTATTCATAGAGGCAATTATCAACATATTTGCTTATTGACATGGTGTGTCCTTATCTACCATTTGCTTATTACAGTTTCTAGATTTAATAATGTATGACTTTTGTTTGTTAAGTTTCCACAATTTATATTAGAAAATTTCTAAGAATTCTCCGTTGTTCTAATAATCTACTATTAATTGATTGCTACAGCAAGATGGCTACAAGCATAAGAAGGGAGAGATAGAGGGAGCCATAATGAAGAGAATAATGAGTCTGTATCACTTTGCTTGCAGAAATTGGCCTGTATGTACCATAAAAATTATGCAGACTACTTTTGCCGACGTTTAGATTACCTTTGTTTTTTTTTTTATTCCTGTGGTTTTTATCAACTCCATTGTTTTATCTGTATTTTCAGCAATCTCAGGAATTGTGGCTGAGCAGAATCAACTTTATTCAGACTCGAATGGTTAGTTGCTCTTTGACAATATTTTTGATTGTGCCAACCATTGGATTCTTGTCTTTTGGGTGCTCATTTAAAATTAATAATAATAATAATTAAACAATAATAATTTTATTATTTGTTACAATTTTTCTATGACAGTCCTGTTTACATGAGTAACCTTGACCTAACTGTGGTTTTTGAGAAAGAAAGTAAGAAAATTGTACGCCCTATCGTACAACGGTCCCAGGAAAGTTTGTTCAGCTGAACTTTTCTACGAGCCTCTGGGACGTCGTACGAGCCACTGCAAATCCAGGGTCACATTCATCGCAGATCCGTCGTACGAGGATCTACGATCACTTGCGAGCATCTACGATATGTATGTGAACCAGGCTAATACGTTAGCAGATAAATCAACGATTTGCTTCAGCGATTACTCATACTTTAGCAATTAGGCTATTTGCTACAATCTACAAAGCGCTATTTCCAACCCTGCATTTAGATCAGGCGCAAAGCTCTTATATCTGAACTCTGGCTTGATCACGTATAGTAAACGGAAACCCCTGGTCTATCCAAGTTTGTTATAACAGAGTTCCACTGTAGTTTGTAAGTCGGAGTGTATTTCTCATGCACACGAGTATATCAATCAAGGTACATGTTGTAAGTAATATTTTTGTATTTGCAGAAAAACAAATCACTGGTATCATCCATGTATAATAGAATGCTCAAGGTGATCACCAACAAACCTAGTAAGTTAACTTACCTCTCCGTTCTGCATTATCTGCTATTTTCTTTATGCGTTTTCTTTGGGGTTCAAACAATCTCCAGATGTGTTCCGCGGTTTGTACAGATTTGTGGCTCATGGCTGCCAAGTACGAGTTTGAGACAGTGTATTCCATGGAGTCAGCCAGGCATGTCCTACAGAAAGCCGTCTCCTTCAATCAACAGTGCAAGATTCTCTGGTTAGAGGTGAGGCTATGTTTGGGAGTTGTCTGCCATTTGTATATCACACATTTTTTCCTTGGTCAGCGTATATTTCTTTCTAAAATTGATAGTTACTTAAGAGAGTCGCTGTATACGTTTGCATTGTTTCACCGAATTGATACAAGCTTTTAAGTCTTGAATTGATATATTATCACATTAACTGGTCATAGCCACAGTATTTCCTGGGTTATGTTGTTACACTACTCTGAAGCTTGTTATGTTCGTCAATTTTTTTAAACCAACTTGGACCAATTTAAACCAATTATGAGTGCACCTTCGGTTTAACCATGCATGCATTCAATTTGGTGCTCACTTTCATTTTGAGTGCTTCGCGAACAGTCTTCTCTATGTGTTCATCAAACAAGAGGTAAAAATAATAGGCGTTTGTCAGTCAATAAGAGTATTCGCGACGTATGTTTACCGAACAAATTGCAATAAAAATAATTAGACCGGCAATAAATTTAATCAATAAATAATCATTTTGTTCGGAAATCACGGGTCAACAAAAAGTATTTGACAGAAGAAAAAAATAATCAACGAACATTTATTTATATTGTTCGTAGCTAGCGAATGAAACTGAACACTAATTAAATTGTAACGAGCCAGTTTATTTTTTCATTTTTATAAACCAATTTTATATCCTTGAAAAATAATTCATAATCATTCAAAATTTAATAAATCAAAACGGCAGCTTTACAAATTATTTTAGTTTATAGCGATTCATTTTTTATTTTTTTCTGGAATATTTTGAAAATTGGGAGTTATCTTTCTTATGATTTGTTCGGTAATCCATAACAGTTCATTGAATAATTGTGATGTTCTAAACTAATGTTCTGTTCCATTAACGACGTATTGAATTACAAACACCTATCATTTTTGTACTTAGTTCTACGAACAGGTACAGGTAGCGAATTTTCTTACTATGTCGCGTACGGAACAAAACATTAGTTTGGAACATCAGAATTATTCAATGAATTCCTAAAGATTGCTGAGCAAATCATAAAGCAGATAACTCCCAATTTGCAAAGTAATCACCAACAACTAAAAATGACTTTGTTATGAACTAGGGTAGTATATAAAGTCGTCCTTTTAAAATAGTATATTTTTCACAATAGCAGTTATCTCTTGACAGTTTTAAGAATATAAAACCAACCTATGAAAGTTAACAAATTAGACTCACTTGTTACAATTTATTTAGTGTGTAGTTTCCTTCAAAGTCTACGGATAAATTATTGCTCGTCGATTTTTTTTTCATTCAGTTACCTAATTTTTGTCGATCTTCAAGCTCCAAACAAAATAATTATTTTTTGATGAACTTTATTGCCGATCTGGTCATTTTTATTGCATTTTGTTCAAAGAACATGGCTCGCAGATTTTCCTATTAGAATCAGTGAATGATGGAAGATTTTTCATGCTGGTTAGAGCTGGCTGGAACTCATGGAGGTTGTTACGCCATTTTATTCATTCTAATGTTTTTTGTTGTTTTAGTACTTCAGACTGGAGCTGCTCTTCATAGACTTTGTAAGTTGTAATGACCTTCGATGTATGTGCACCTGCAGGCAGCGTTGTTTGTGCACCTGCAGGCAGCGATGAATGTGCACCTGCAGGCAGCGTTGTTTGTAACACTATGGATTTACATCCTTGTTACTTACAGGTTCTTCGGCGTGAGAAATTGAAAAAAGCAAAGATGTTGGGGAAAGTGTCTATTCCAAAGGTAAAATCTCAAAATATTATGTATAGCGGGGTTGTGGCATTGAGAGTTGTCTCACTTTGCATTTTCTATGTCCAACCAGAAGTGGCTATCAGCTGTAATATGAAATATAAGTAGTTTAAGCAGCTTCGTGAAAGATTTTGTCTGATGGCTGCCGCAGTGTCAAGCATATCATATAATAACATGTCCTTAAAATACCTTCAATTTATTGTGATGAGCATTAAATCTGCTTGCAAAAAGAGTTCATATTTCCTTTCATTATTGATAATTATTTTTTATAATTATTGTTATAATTTTTATTGACCATTGTTATAATTATTTATTATTATGATTTTTGTGTTTATGATTATTGTAATTCTTCATGGTTATTATTGTAATTATTTTAATAATTATTTCTATTATTGTTACAATGTAATTATTATTATGATTGCTAAAAAATATTTTTGTTATCGTTTATAATAATTATTATAAATAATGAATACCTCGTCTGCCTCACAGACACCGGACAATTCATTTACACAGTAGCGTTGTGTTGATGTTAATCATCAGCGTTTGTAGCCAAGGCCTTATCGTGTCATCAACTATTATATCTATTCATGTATTATTGCTGGTGTCATTTTGTATTTCCCAGTAACTGTATCAACGACTATATATAATCGCTGACCGTATTGTGGTTGTTAAGAGTTATCTCTCTGCCTACACCGATGTGATTAAAAGCTTGTAAAAGTATCATCAGCTGTAATGACCCTGTGAACTTTGTGGCTTGTCTAATCATATCAATCACATTGTTATAGCCAGTTTATTCTAGATAAAACATCATAGCCATGTTTTTGTGTATTTTGTTTTATACAAAACTTGTATCACTTCCGGTTGAATGTACATTAGCGCCCTCTATGCTGAGGGATAACTCTAGCCACAACCCCATTGTACGCGTCCACTTAAAGTAACGACTCATATAACTACATTTATACATGGGTATGAATAAGTGAAGGTTTTACAAGTTATCAGAAAGTGATAAATATTATTCTGTACATTTTTACTTATTGTATATATATATATATTGACATGTATATATAACAATCCATGTATGCATATGCATGTAGATATATATAAGTAGGCGTGTTTAATCTTTGTAATTGCTTGTTCATTATATATAACTATTATGATACGGCTGTTATACAGTATGCAGAGGGTGAGACATTGTCAGAAAAAGTAAAAAATGGAATAATTGCTATCAGAGTGTGCAGCTACGCTAGGGAGAAGATACCAGGTATTGTAGTCTATGTACTCATTAAAAGTTGTTGTCTGGAGTTGTTTCCTCAATACATTTAGTCAAATGTAATATTTCTCAGGGAGTTGTCTTTTCCTAGTCTACAGACGACTGTAACAAAGCAATTTTTTCCTGAATTCTTTTAACATGATGGCAGTTTGTTAACGATTATGATTATACACCGAGATCTTTATTTTTTTACTAATGAAATAAATGGATAAGTGCTAGCATCCATAGTTTCATGTTTGGTAGTGTGTAAGACATCTTCATCGGCGTTGGTGCCTGTTACATAATTATTGTATTGTAGACGATTTAGACTTCACTGTAGAGCTTTTAACTATCGCTAAACAGTTTACTTGGGCCAAGGAAGTTGTTGAACACATATTCAGTGTGTAAGTAGACGTTTATTAATATATACGTGTTTAATTTTTATATATATATTTCATTTTATATATTATACTGTTTGTATTATTTATTGTATATTTTTTAGTAGATAAATTGTCTTACTTAAAGTCTATTGCTTATATTGTATTGCACGAGTTGTGTTGTGTACACTATATTGTATACCTACATTACATATGTTGCTCGTGGATTGTCTACTTGTCCACTAGTCTGTACTTTTAATTTTGAGATTCTTAAAAGTTGGTCTGGTCAGCTTCAGGTTTAATAGCATTTGTTTAAATTGCGTTGTGATCTAGAAGGTTAATTATTTGCTTTCTAAAAGTTTCAAAATTAAACGCATGCAAATTGGTTTAAGTTTTTAAAATCCGCCATTACAAGTGTTGGCCGTTTTATTCGTCGGTTGGAAGTGTCAAACATGCATTTCTCTTTGCTTTTATCGTTTGATGATGAAAAATACAAGAATCAAATTATTAGTTCACAATAAGTAATACATTGAGTTTTGAATGTGTCTAGTTTTAATGTCTTTGTTTTACTATCTTTGCTGCTATCTTTATCAGCTGTTTCTCTTAACTCTTTGAATTTCAATCGCTTTGACCAATAAATTACCACAGGATTCACCCGCTTTTTGCAAAAAAAGTTCGATTTTCAAAATTTTTTTAAAATTCATCTATACATGATATGGTAACAAATTTAAGCTCATGAGAATCAGCATTCTCTTTTCTTTTAGTAGAATAAATAACAGATTGATTTCACCTGTCTAAACTACTTTTATTATTTTTTTAGTTCGGAGACCATTTTTTAGTAATGCTCTCAGCAGATCAACCAGTTACAAAAAAAAATAACACACTAGGCAAGAAACTGATAGCACAGATGAAAAGAGGACAAAATTCTGATAAGACTAGCAAAATTTGAAACAAAAATATGCAAGAATAGTGTTAGAACACTGCAACAACATTTGGACACTTGTTGCACAAATGACCGAAAATTTCGGAAAATTTTTTTTCTGAAAATAATTATTATTTTTATTACAGGCAAAAATTAAGCCCTCATTGGTGCACCAATGAACTAGAAACATTTAGAGCTACATTTTGATGTAAACAACAACATCAGTCAACAACTTTACAAAAATAATAAAAAAATAATAAAATTAATTATTTATTATCAACGCCGTATCTAAATAATTAATTACTAGCTTACTAACCTTCAATTCCAGTGTCAGAGGGCTCAAACAAGCTAAGATATTAATAAACTAACTAAATTAGAAGAAGAAAACAATGTGCTTGCTCCTTAGCAAAAAAATTTTGCCCATGATTATCAAAAAAAATCCGAAATTTAAAACAGGAAGTGATGGGTTAAGGATATTTGGAACTGTTTCCGTTTAGAACGTCGTACAGTCTTCAATCAAAGACCAGAAAATAGGCAATTGTCTGCTCTACACGATGGTATAAAAATTATTCTTATCAGTCTATACAAACTTCTGCAATCAGTTCCGAAAACCGGACAAAATACATCACGTCCATTGGACGTGAAAGAACTTTTGGTCACATGATACAAATCACGTTCATTGGACGTGATTGAATTTTTAAGAGTTTTAAAACAGTGATTTGCACATTTGAATACTTCTAGCATTGCTCTGTTATTACTCCTGGCCATAATGTATCATCACTTCTCAGCAAAGTTTTCCCTTCAACTCTTAGAGTGTCCATCAGGAGCAGTTGATGAATGCGCTGTAGGTGGTTTGATTTCTTGTAGATTGTTTGAGGATTTCCCAGATCACCCTGAGGTGTGGCAATTAGAAGCAGGCAGGTTCATAGACACACTAGACACAAAATCATCAGGTAACGCCCATCACTCATGTCGAGGTCAATTGTTGTGCTATTTTTCTATAGGTTCTTGATTAGCAGCGGTGGTTGACTTTAAAATGTTGATTATGACTTGCCAGCTCCAACACCGATATTGTCAGTTTGAATATGGCTCATCTTAGCCGTTGAATGGCTTGTATCGGAGACTATATTGTATTGACGTGAAAATCCATCATTTGAACTTTCCTTCAAGTAGCTTATATCTTCCAGGTTGGGAAATGGCATGTGTATTTTATCTCTCACCACCAATGTGTTCTATATTACTTGTAGATTTATCTCTCACCACCAATGTGTTCTATATTACTTGTAGATTTTATCTCTCACCACCAATGTGTTCTATCTTACTTGTAGATTTATCTCTCACCACCAATGTGTTCTATATTACTTGTAGATTTATCTCTCACCACCAATGTATTCTATATTACTTGTAGATTTATCTCTCACCACCAATGTGTTCTATATTACTTGTAGATTTTATCTCTCACCACCAATGTGTTCTATCTTACTTGTAGATTTATCTCTCACCACCAATGTGTTCTATATTACTTGTAGATTTATCTCTCACCACCAATGTGTTCTATCTTACTTGTAGATTTATCTCTCACCACCAATGTGTTCTATCTTACTTGTAGATTTTTGCTCTCAGTTTGCTGAAGTTCAGAGAAAATGCAATAAGTTGCTGAAAAAGATGATAAAGAAAGTAGAATCTGGTAAGAAATCCATTTAGCACTGTGCGGTAGTAGAATGCTAGTGTTAGAGTTCAAATGTGTTGAGTAAATAAGATATTAATGAAATCCTCTACCGCTTTTGACTTGATCCTTTATTTTACGTTTTTTCAACTTCAAAAAATGATGCAACAGTCGCATTTCGTTTCAAAAACCAAATCTTCAGAACCCTGAAGCAGAAACACAACATGATGTAACACAATGCCGAATCAACGAACAATCGCTTGACAAGCTTTCTGTTGCAAATTATTTAAACCTTACGGGTTTTTTGTCGATAGGAGGTAACTCCACAATTGTTGTTCACAACACAACGGTTACAGAAAAATAAAATTCTGAATAATTGTGCGTGAAATGGCAACATAATCTGACAAATCCCGGTGATATTCAAATAACGTACAATTCTTCCGGTTTTCATTTTTTGGTAGTTGAGTTAGTGCGGAGATGAACAGGTACCACAATCCTAGACTAGAAGTCAAGCAAGCACATGCCACACTAATCAGGGCTTATGTATGGCATTGTCATGACAGGTGTTTGTTGCACCGCACCCACCGCGTCGTGTTCAAGATTAATTCATGGGTCATATATGAAGTGACCATTTTGTTTACAAATGCAAAAATGCGTAAACAATTCCAGGACATAAAGGTTGTGATCAAATGCAATGCCAATTTGCACTCAATGGAATCTATGGGACATGTTGTTCCCATCGATAAACCAAAACTTTGTAAAGCCTGGAATGGAACCTGAAAAACCTGGAATGCCATGAGCTGAATATGTTGACCATTGTGGTGTAATTGTTACATCTACCCAATGTCACATTCCGCTGTGGAAATTAAGAACTCTATATATAATTTGATGATAGTGCAGATATGCAAATGTAGCTATGTCGGCTAGCTAACTACAAAGTAAGGAGCAAGCTCTTCATTAGCAGTTTTCCTACAATTAATATAAATTGTCTTGCAATTAGTTAATTGACTCATGAAATGATGTAAAGAAAGTGGTTTAATTGAATAATTTGAGCAATAAAATGACTAATTCACAAAGGTTTCTTTAAATGCACTGAATGTTTGGCGTACTTGCTTATCCGATCTGTGAAAGATGGAAGTCCTCTTCTTCTAGAGTTGACAGTCGGTACACTAACCATATAAACAAAGTGATGTGTCTAGTACATACTTGAAGTATGTGAAAGGAGTAGTCAGCACCTAATGTGTAAATTACTAGTTTTTTTGCATAAAACTTGTATATATCTGCTGCTACCTCAAAGTAATTGTCCCAATCTGCAGAGTGTGCTTTAAATTATCACTACAGTCCAGTGACCAAAAGTACAAACCTGTTTTGCTAGTGTAAATTACCAATAGCGCAGCTGCTGCTCTTGAAAATTTAATTGCACCTGGTCTTTTGCTAAACAGCAAGCCTCATTGTTGGGCTTTTGAAAATATTCTGTCATACCCGGTAAGCAAATTGTTTTTGCTTGCTCCATCCGCATGACAAAGTGCTTCATTATTTTCATTATGTTTATCTGTTATTCATTATCATAGACATACACACTTTCTAGCTCATGAAATAAATGAAGAGGCATCAGCTGTCACAGCAACTTGATGTGCCTTGGGTGTAATACGACTTTTAGGTTTCTCGTCTCTCTCTGCCATCTGGCTTTTTCTAGCTACATCGTGTTCATCCTTGCTGTAGCTTCATTAATTATTGCGGTGGTTAGAAATAGCTTTCAAGCTGTTAGTTTGGATTGCATTACTTTCTTTTTTTACAAATTCTTTCCTGTGTTTGTTTAAGTTATGTCGCCAGACAACTCTAAATATAATCTGCAACAGATGTGGAGAGATTATGTTGATGAATATGGGCTTAGATTTCTGAGCTTCCCCAGCTTGGCGTTAGTAATTTCTCGAATTATGTAATAAAACTGTAATAAACTAAACTGCTCACATTTTCAGACAAATTAAGTGTTGAAATAGTCTGACTTTTACCTTGATGTCTTGATTCATAAACTTTTCATGTTTAGTGTGTTACCTTTGAAAAGGTTCCAAAGATGTCGTTGTTATCTGACATTGAGTTTCTATGCTACGAAGTTTGGGCCTTTGAAGGAACCTTTGAAACATGGGGCCAATGTAGAAAGTTATAATAGCGCCTTTCATATCAAAAAATAACTACGATGTTTATTCTCCGAAGTTTGGCTAATACAAAGGTCCTTTAAAGGATAGGAACAGACAACACAACTCTCGCGTGGAGTATTAATCTGTAGTAATATTTATTTATTATTATCATAATAATAATTATTTATTATTATTGAGACAAAATGATATAATTATTAATTTATAAAATTTAGCCAGCCTTCATCTTTGTATAGTTTGACTAGAGCAATTAGTAGAGTTAACTGACACAAACGTAAGTTATCGAAGGCTATCGTGTTACTAACTAACAAGCTGGAAATTGTCGTTTTGATGGGACTTCATCAAAACTACAACTTCGAAGGGTACACAACCCCTTCGTAGCATAGAAACGTAGTGATAGTGCGGTAGTGCGCCTCCACCTATTATCAGCACCTCACTTTTACTGGATAAGGCCCAACATCACCCAGAAGGTTGTTTGAAATTGTGAATCAGTGAATTGAATTCATTTTGTGTGCCGGCGGCAATGTTATTACAGTTGACAATACCAAGCTTTCAAGGCTCAATAAGTGACAAAAAAGGTAAACACAGCGTCCGTAATTTGATGTTAACTTCCACTAATTGACTTGCATATGACCAGTTTATTTCATGATAGCACGTCCATACATCCATGAAATTCTCTTCTCATGTTGCATTCTCATGCGGGCACATTAATTATTGAAATTTCATATTATGAAACATGATGAAGAGAAAAAAGAAATCCTACAAACTATTGTCAAAATGTTGCAACTCATTTAGTGACAGTTTCACTGTTGTCATAATCATTTTAAATACATATTTACCAATATAGAAAATTCATATCGTGTCAAGTACATGGAGTGAGGGTGTATTTACAAGAGTATGCTGTGGATTGTCATAATATGCTCACAATTCTTGTTGTTGCTCTATTCTATTATGGCTATACTTGCGAAGATTCTATCGATGAGTAATTGTCAGTATTTGACGAGCAACTGACAGCAATATTTGGCTGCCATGATGCTCCCGAAGACTCATAGTGACTGCGATATAAGTTACTGTTGAGCTCATGTCCTTGCCTAGTGTTCCATGAAGAGGAATAGGAGGCGTAGTTGCTGGCTCGGTCTAGCTGGTTAATGTTGTGGGGAGAGGCTCCTGGTACCAACTTGCTGGTGGACGTGTATCTAATATTGTCTCTGTCATCAGCTTGCAGTTTTTTCATTGTTGATGCCATCACATGGTTGTCTCCTTGGTCACTTTTTTGTTGTAGCTGGAGGGCAACTCTCTGAACATCTGACATCTTTTCATATATTTTAACCTGGCTATGTATTTCCTCATTCAACTTTTCATGAGATGGATAATATCCTTTCCTCAGCAGATCACTGCCTCTTCTGCCTTTATGTATTTCTGCTTCAGTTGTCATCAACATGGCCTGCAAATACACAGTGACATTAAATTTGCCATTCTGGCTAAGCCGCTTACATAGTTTCTAAAAGAAAATTGTCAGATGATGGTTGTGAGCTGAATTATGTAAGAGCTCAGTTTCCACAGCAACTAAGTTTGCTCTTCAAGTAAATCATATTTCGTTGGCAACTTGTGACAACCGTGTTTTTGTTAACAAATGTTATGTCAACATGAACAGGTGTCGGGTGGAGTATTCGCTTTTCGTAACTGATCATGTTACTGATGTTGATTGAGACTGACCTCGTTTTGGTATGAGTGATTGCTGCTCCGCAGACATTTAGCATCAAGCACCATTCCTCCAGCAGCCATCTTTTCATCCAAACTGGTCTCGGTTTCTCCAACGTCTATTGCACTGTCTGCGCTGTGTTGTGACCACTTGTCAAACTTTTCGAAGCTTTTGTTATTTGCACTTGTTTTTTTCAAGTCAGTGGGAGTGGCCGGCAAAGCACGTCGAGACAGCTTATTCACTTTCTTTTGAATGTTTCGTTTGTACAGACACATCAGAAAACCAAGAAATACTGTGATGGTTATGATGGTAGGTACTATTATTCCTAGATAGAAAAGGACTGCTAGCGTAGCATCCATATTGACTGGCTGAGATGATCTAGTGAGGGTACCCCTGCAAATGTATTGTCTGGCCTAAGCTGCGCGTGGCACTGTTGTCAGTCCGGAGTGAAGTGTCTGATTAAAACTGGCTGGTCATCGGCAATGTATCACTTACCAATCCCTCAATGTTTGTCACCTGAAACAAAAATCAATAGCAATTTATCCAAGTAGCAATTATCTACTACCTGAGTTCCAATAATAGGCCAATTCATTCACAGGTGTGAAGGAGCATAGGATCATTAATAACATTTCTTATGAACTTCTCAGTTTCTCAATTGGGCTTGTATCAGCAATGATTAATTCACATTTCAACTCTAGTAGCAGTTGCAAAACAATCAATTTATGTCAAATCGATTTATTTAGATGTAATCATTTGTCAAGAAAAATGCAAATTCTATCGTTGGATCACTGAGACGTGCTTGAGCTACAACCCAGCTTTGAATTTCCGGCTGATGTTTGAAAAACTGCTTTCTCAGATTTGGATCATAAATGCACGTGCATTGTGTGTTTTTCCAAGCATTACTAAATATCCGAATGTTGTCAACCTAAGCCAAAACTTATGCGATATAAAGATTATTTCTCTACTAATAGGACATATCACCCATCAAGAGAACAAACATATGATGGCACAATTATCTCACATTGTATCAGATATTGATATATGCATTGCCTCTGAGTAACACATAACTCAGAAATATGTCAGAAAAAAATTGATGTATGCAAATTTTTAATCCAGAAAGGTTACTTTATTTGCACATATTTTAAACACACATAGCTATAACTTATACTCATCATCATCAACGAATGCTGGCTATGCTGTTCAAGAGAAGCATTCCTTGCTCAAGTACAATGCGTTATTGTGCTCCGATTTTTATCGCTGAATTGTTGTTTGTCTACCTATTTACTCCGCTATTAAAGATCTAAGTGATTTCTACTAGGCAATGCTTTCGTTAAGCAAACACGTTCAAGAAGATAGCAAAGCTCTTTCCCTTCAATAGCCTAAATGGATGAGCCTAAATCCAACACTCGGTTGTCAGATGGCAGGCAGCCGACATGTAATCAATATGGTTATTGTGTAGCTGTGTTGTCACATAAAAAACATGGTACTTGATAGCTCTCCCAGTATTGTTCTCTTTGCAGGCCACTATAATCCCCCAGATTTTTCGTTTTGTCTTAACGCTGGCTTAATCAATATAAGGCAAAAATCTGGGATACTGGTTATAGTTGGATTCTTTTCAACATCACCAGATTACTCCGGTGACTGACTGCAGTAATCGCTGTCGTAACAAGCTCTTTGTTTTACTTGGGAAGTTGTCAGTGCATTAATGCTGCTTTACAAAACACAAACAGGTCATCAATCTGTGCTTACTGAGGCCAACTAGTCACTCAGTCCACCTAGTGCGGAGCCAAAGCACTATCTGTTAGTGTCACATAATGAGCTGAATTGCAAATATTGTAATACAGCGGATGTATCCTTTGGACCACTAGGGTTGACAGGATATATCCTACCATGATCTACATACAAGTTTTCCTATCACCATTGAACTCCTAGTAAAATAATAGTCACATAGTTATTTTGGCTTCACACCTCATTTGTTAGAGGATTAATCCTTCCAGAAAACGAGAAGTCATGGATTTTCATAAAATTTCAAATTTAAAGTTTTTATGGAGTTCTTCAGTTAATTTTTTGAAGATTTTTTTGCATCACTTGATTTGTTGCTTTTGCCTCCGTGTGAATTAGATGTCGGGTGATGCGGTGCATGTGAATTCCCATATTGACACGGTTTTTGTACTAGAAGCACAAAGACATCTCTGTTAATGTGTGACCAGCTCAAGTACAAGCTGATGCACTGGGCCTAATGAAAGCAAGTTGGATTGTATATAGCTATCTCATGCTTGATTTGATAGCAACAATAAAAAATATACTGGACTAATAACAACACTATGGGATGCTGGAACTCCCCGCTGTATTTTGTATTCAATAGCATATTTGCCACTGTTTACTAAACAAACAGATAAATTGTTAACAGCCATCACATGGGACACATGATCCCTGCCCTCGTCATCCTTCGTTTTAGAGTTAGTTTTTTGGAGATAATCTTTGTCATTCCCTCGCCACCCCTTTATCATCATTTTATTTATATACCCACTAACGCCAGGCAATAATGTTAGTAGCCAACTTTTTTTGGTGTTTTGGCAATGATGTTTGATCATTTATCAATTTCGACCACGTTTAAAGGAAAGATTTCCTTCAATTTTGTGGCTTAGCTTTGGTGAATTGGGTTCTAGGCAACCATTTTCGTCTTGCAATATATCACAAAAATACAATTTGTCTCTGAGTGGTTTGCCAGCGTCTGACATGAGCCTAGTTGTTTCTGACTGTGCCATTGTTGGCACAGGTAACCAATCATCTAGTGGCCGCAAAAGCTTAAATATCTCTCCACTTCAGAATTCTCTTCATTGTTACTGGCAATAAGTAATTTCAAGCATTGAAACTACTTGTATTCAATTTGCCTATCCTTCTTAATATGTCTAGTCATTTGTTGTTGATTACACAAATTTGCCAAATCTGTGGCTACATTTATCATGTAAGCTTTACCAAAAGTTAAAAACAGCAAAAGTCAAAAGGCACTTTCCATTATTATACTGCATCTTCATGAAAAAATACTTGAATATTCATCTATCCAAAGATTATCTAGCCAGCCAAGGCTGTTAATCCTGTATGTTTGTCAGGAATTTGTTTTAATATTTGAACTCAAATATTTACATTGCTAGAGTTTCTTCGATACTACTGTGCGATTATCTGTGTTAGTAGTTGTGGTTGGTTTCAACTCAACTGTAGTCAACAGTCAGTCGTAACCCAACAAAGTCCAAAACCTTCCATTGCTGAACAGCACATTTTACTAATCCACAGAGAGCAGCATGAGTAGGTTTAAATGCATCAAAACATGATATTAATAAATAATAATTAAAGAGGGCATAATAAAAATTGAATTGATACTAGGTATCATATTATTATATAATAAAAATGTAGTAATCTACATATTGGGATTCTACTCACCCAGACCGTCGGGTATCCTGGTGGTGTTCACAATTCCTGCTAAGTTAAATTACAGTAGCCGCTCCTAGTTAGTTACTATCAGTGTGTCTACTCGTGTGTATTATTACGAAATAGTGTTGTTGTGACCAGCGATCGCGCACCTGTGATCATTGTATCTATCATACGAATGTAATTGCTCCCCTCTGATTGGCTAGCGTATTCCCAGTCTTGCATTCAGTCTAATCCGCGTACATTAAATGTATTTTTATGCATCATGGATTGAAAAGTTGAAGTAATTTTTAATCATTCTTAGCAAACTTCTGGATTAATTATGGGAATGTGTAAGGGATTATTATCAACCAATTGAAATCAAATCCAAAAGGATTATCCTTCACACAAGCACACATATAGGGATACCACAGGCTCTGATCATCACTTCAAGTCTTTACATTGTTTCTCCTTACAAAGTAGTAATTATTGTCATAGTTGCATAAGAAATTGCTTCCAAATTAGGAGCTAAATGCAAAATGATAGGTCATTAAATTTTATGAATTAACAATGGATGTTCAGACAGATGGAGGGTGTAGCATTATAGAATCTGAGGAGTCAAGCATTCTACTGTGCATTATGTATAATCAGTGAATATTCCAACAACTTCAATTAGAAGGCACACTTTCTTACCTTCGCTTGTACTTTCATTTGAATTTTAAAGTCAAAGTGAATGACTGTATTAGTCATAATAATAACCACAATACGAATTAGTTGTTTTGTAGATAAATATCATTGTTGCTGAGTACACTATCTTGTTATTAAACATTCTCATGCCTTTTTCCCCACCGGTATTGAAATACTATATATTATGACGTACACAATCAAATCAGTATTGTAAAGGCTCCTCATTTTCACAAATCACGCAATTAATATAAGCTCTACCAATAATGATTGACAAAAAAATCTATACAGTATAGAGAATGTAGCTGGGCAAAGTTGGTGCGTAGAGATATCCTAGGATTGCCCGCCCTGGCCGCTTACTACAACTTTTATCAAAATTCAAATGTAACCGTTTGTGGGAGTGGCCACGATTAGTTTATGTTTGCTCAATTTCCGGGCCGAACTTTTCTATGTTGTTGATGTCTGCTAAAAATTGTATACATAGACATCGCTCACAAATTTACTTTCGCCATTTATGGTTTAGGCAAAGGTAGTCTATATGTAAATATATATAGATAGTCGATGGTATGGCTTCGCTACATAATCACTGTCTACATAATGTATATTTTTATAACTCTTGGTCCACATGAATGAGATAGACTAGAGATGAGCTTTGGCGGCATGCTGTTGGCTTAGCTAGCAATCGTGATATATTTCATCCATGGGTAGGCCTAGTATCATATGAAGTATCATAACCTGAAGGAATGCCATATCTGATGGAATCATACCAACGATAATTATTGTCAGACAATAGACTTTAATTTGGTCTCCAGTTTCAATAATGAGCTATCACATGTTGGTAGCCTCTCATGATAATGAGCAAATATTGTCAAGCATTGCATACCTATATATAGCCTAGGAAAAAGTACAGTTGCTGTTTACTTATGGCCTGCCATTAGAAATAATTAAATGGTATACACTTGAAGTAAATACTTGAAAAATGTAGATTGAATATGCCTGAAGCATATTTCCTGTCTATTAAAAGCTATTTGCAATAGCAATAGTGAATTTGGATACGGGATGAAAGGTAACCATAGCACAGTTATACGTGTACAATCCTACGTATGTGTGAAATGAAATAGAGTAAACAAGCTGATCATTAGGTAATCTGCAATGGTGTCTGGTGTTTGTACAAAAGTGTGCGTGTGTTAGAGCAACTGTGGTGTTTTATCTGAGCCTCAAAGCATATTGAAAACTTGAAGACACAAAAAAAATAAATACCTTTGGGCTCTCAAGTTTTGCTGCAAGCGCAGGTTTCAAATTGTGAGCCACAGATTAATATCTCTGCTCAAAGATATAGTAGTTACAGTTTATGCTACTTGTCTGAACTTGATACTCAAAGTAACTGGTTCTTTGGTGCAGTTTACAAAACTGGGTTTGATTGCATTTGCTTCCAAACAAGAAAACCACTTGTTGTTTTTGGAAAAATTGACATCATTAAGAAACATTCGGATGTTAAGACATCTGGAGTTGGGAATGTGTACCTGATTAATAGGTTGTGGTAAGATTGGAGCCAATCTGATAATTAGTGCAATACACAATAGTAATAGACACTGACAACTTGTCATTTCTACCTTTTTTCAACATTTTTGTACTATAATTGGTTTTAAGGACGATCAAGCATTGCTTGTGGTTTCACATGTTTTAAATGACAATAGCAATGAGTTAACAATAACCAAACCGAATGTACAAGACTTGCCGGCTTCAAGCCACTGTATAGAAATAGAGCTGTGTCGTACCCAGGCGTTCTGTTGTCTTTTTCTGGAATATAAAAAGTTGCCGCTAGCTATTTGTCTAGACTAAAACCTCCAGTTTTTATCATGTATTTATTCTGCCTCATTCCAAATTGTTTTACTGGAAAACTTTTTGAGAATCCTTGACTGTGTACAAACATATTGCTACAGCATGAAACGCCATTTCTAAGAAGAAAAAACTTATATAGTATACTATTTGTGGCTGTGGTTGCTAATGCCAGCTGATCACAGCTGTTATGGTTGGATCATTGCTTCATTTCTTGTATCGGTTAACTCATTTCTCTTCTGGCAATCGCTAATGAGTTGGCGTGGTTTTTTGTCAGATAAATTATCAGATTTTTCGTTTTATTGTTTTAATATTTCATATTTTCTGACATATGGAGTTGGCGTGGTTAGTCAAAGAGTTCATTCATTCATTCTGCTACTACTGAGTAATGTTGTACTGCTACTAGTGAGTAAGCTTATATTGTACTGCTACTAGTGAGTAAGGTTGTTGTTATATATGGAGATTATCTTAAGCTCCAAAAATTGTTTTTGTGGTTTTTTCCATCTTTGCTTAATTCTAACATTTAAAATTTTGTCACACGTCATGAACAGATGTTAGTATTTTTCTAGTCTTTGTGGGTAATTCACTGATGCTTTGTGGGTAATTCACTGTTGCTTTGTGGGTAATTCACAGTTGCTTTGTGGATAATTCACAGTTGCTTTCGACGCTGATTTGTTCGGTGTGAATGTGACGTCAAGTTCACACAGAATGCTTTCTAAAACAAACGGTTGTTTGTGGTCTGTGACACAACTCAATGAAGTTGTCAGTGTAAAAATTTGCATTTATGATTTACCATCATTGTGTGTAGTAGATAGGTGACATGATACGCTAAGCTTACATGCTTAGTGTCAGCGCAAGGGCGGTAGTGAAAAGTGTCTCTCAATAGAGATATTTTGTAAGAAAGTTAGCTATTTGTTTGGCATGAAGTGTCTGTGGTATTTAGCACTGAAGAATCGTGAGAAAATAGGACTTAGCATTTGCTACTGCACCTATATTATCTGTATGAAGGCTGGCTAGTATACTTGTACATGTTCTAAGCACTGTTGGCTGCTAAACATGGTCTAAATAATTTCAAATTGAAGTGATGTGGGTGTTTTTTGTGTCTCATAAAAAACTTTTATTGATTTTATCAATTGATGTTGTTATCCCCACTTATGACTTGTATAGCCTCTGACAACCGTAAATGATTTATAATTATTATTTGCTGCGTATTAACTATGATATATTTGTACCGTTTGTCCAATAATCTGCTTTCTAAATTATCAGTAATTTGTTTATATTATTTTATGAAGTACCAACCAGTAGCAATATTTGGTTGCTATTTTCTGCAACTTGTATCCATTAACTTTGGAGTGGAGTCAGTTTATGAATTTGTATTGTGGAGTTGTCTTACTATTTAGTTGTATCTAACATAATATGGAGTTATCTGTTCTTTTCCCTTCTAGATAAAATATACTGTAATTTGGAGCACCATACATTTAGCATTTACAATAGGAATGTTTAATCTATGAAAACTTGCATTTTTGGAGTTGCCCTCACTATTGGGTTTACCATACAAAACACGGACATGTAAATGTTACAGAGAAGTCATGGTCTATCTATCTAGCTGTCAATGAGCTGCTACTCAATCTAAACCCAAGCGAAGACCTTAGGGACAGGTTTCTCCTGCTGCTGGCTCTTGTACACAAGAAGGGGTTCCTCACTGAACAATGGATGATGAAATGGGTAAGTGGATCACTTGCTCCACGTAGATTAACATTATTGTAGCGCCTCCCATAATGCAAAGCACTGTGATGTGCAAACGTTTTTACCTCCAACATGAACTTTCTTATAATTGGATTTATTCTCCCTTGCAATGAACTGAAACAAGAATTTGTCCCATCTGCATAAGCCTGGTATTGTATCTGTCCTACATACATTAGTTGTCTCACTTTGATTCTGATGAACAGAACAAATTGATTAGTTTAGACGCTTTGTCAAAAGAAAAATGGCCAAATTTGAATTGCTATCACTGATTAGTGAAGCTGTGTAGTTGGTAAAAATATTGAGAGTAAAAGTAGGAGACGAAGGAATGACTAATGTCAGTGGAGTCTGGAGTAATTAGTAGCGATTTGTTGTAAGCTGGTACCAGAAGCCATCTTGTGGTGATGTCGAGGTGTTACTATAATTAATTATTTATACATGAGATCTACGTAATGATTGATTGCGTTGATCTCTCCATCTGATGCATCAAGTTTCTGCTATCAATGATTGATACATGGAAACCTGGGAGAGTTCGTAACATGCAGTTCTCTCTCCTTCTCTGGTGGTTAGTCATTCTTGTGTGGTTTGTGGTTGTTAACAGTCATACAGTTTCCTCTAATGTGTTACGTAATGTACAATATATCAGATGATATTACTCGTTTGGTACATGATAAACCTTTTTATTCCATTGTCACCATGAAAGCTGTAATTGATGGTAAAATAAAATGATACAATGACGTTTTGATCATTTTTTTCTGTTTTTATTTTAGAAGTGAATACATTGTTGAATGCCAGCCCATTCAATGTTGTTGTCTGTTTGTTATGTATCAACCAGTTGCTTGCTCTCTGTTACTGCCATTGCAATAGCCTTCAGTGGAGAGAACACAACTCCACACTAATCATTTTGCAACTTGTTATTTATTTGATTATTGAATTAATTTTCCCAATGAAATTTTTTTGCAAAAACTGATTTCAAAAGTGAAATGTGATGGCATTTCAATTACACCATTAAAGGTCTAGGTTTGTAATTAATTTTTATTGCGAAAACAATTAAATATACGTTACAAAACTAAAATTAATCGGATGATAGTTCAAATTTTTCTTCAGTGCAGCTGTGTGGGTGTTGTAATAAATGGTTAGGACACGTAGATGATTGCATTCATGTGATATTATGTAAGAGGTAGTTGCCTGCTTGCACAGACCTGGTGACTGACTCTGGGTTTACTTTTCTTCAATTGACCAGCTTAACTAATGCTTTGGTAATTCACAGCAAGTATTATCACACTGTCCTCCCACAATCCTCCCTGTCTCTTGCAATCTTCTGCTTTAGTGTCCCCGTGACTGCTGTTGCTTCATGCTTGGTAACTTTATGTTTATTTATTCACGGTGACTCCATTTGAGTTGTAAGAGCATTTCTATATCTGTAGAGTCGTACAGCGATGATCATACACTAATAGCTCTGTGTCTGTTTATGGAGAAATTAACTCTTTGCTTGTGGAAAGGGAAGCTCTATGTTTTGCTAGAGCAAGAGTAGTTCTATGCTTGTAGAGAGAGTGTTTTTGCATTTTTACGAAGGCTAAATCTATGTATTTGGAGAGAATAACTCTATGCTTTTAGATAGAGCTTGTTGCAAACGCCAATGGAGTCACAGAGGTGGTAGACCTATTTAAGACTGCAGTGAAAGGATTTCCCCAGTCCCTGAGCATCTGGCTGGCATACATAGAGTACACTTATGTGGCAGTGGACATCCGTGATGCGGTCAATGTTTTCCATAGAGCTAGGAAAAGTCTCACTAAGGTTTGTTCTATCGCAGTAATTAGATTAAATACTATTCATCTACAGTTTGGTGAAAGCTTGTAGTGTGTAGTATGCCATATTGTATTAGCTCTCAGTGTCCGCTCTGTGCTTACAGTATTAGCTCTCAGTGTCTGCTCTGTGCTTACAGGATTCCCTCTCTCTGTGGCAGCTGATCACCAAGCTGTCTACCGGTGCTCTGGACAATAAGGAGTTGATGGATCTCTATGAGGTACCAAACCAAACATTTAAAAGTTTCGCCATCATTTTAATAATGCCTGAATATCACATGCGTTTCATCCAATGTGGTATTGTGAATTACGCAGTGTTATTTATCTGGTTGTGTTGGCTTGGTTTGTGGAAGGAGGTGAGATACAGCCACTCGTTTCTTGCTGTCACGTATTGTTATGTTACAGTTAGCAGTGGTGTGTGACAGCTGTGTAGCAGGTGATATGAAGGAACAGTACATGCACTGGGTATATCACACACAGGGTATACGTAAGGTCAGACCTCTCTATAAAAGGTCAGTACTGTACCGTCGTTTGTCTGCTCACTTCAGTTTCTTCTTTTCTTCAGTTTATATTCTTTCAATGCTTGACTAGGAGTTGTGTGCCCACCATCAGGAGGTTTATTTGTATATTGTTTACTGACTTATCACTACTTGATAGGTTGGGGCAGACAATGTCTGTGACGGTCAACTTTCACAAGATGTACATATCTATGGAAAGATCTGAGGTACTTATCACTCTCTATGTCTATGTATCACTAATATCATTGGCCACAATATATACACACGTCTATTGTCTATCCAAACTATCCCTTTGTGACTTCTTGTACTTGCTGAAAGCGACGTCTTGCATTATCTGCACTATATATGCTCTAATATACATATATTATCATACACTTTCTGTTTAGGTTGTACCAGATATAGAAAGGATAAGGAAAGCATACAGGCACCTGGTGCATGACTTTGGTTCTACCTCCGTCGGTGAGTCACAATCCTTTTGTCATTTACTTGCCTTATTCACAGTCGGAGTTGTGTATGCCTGCTTCATGAGCACACAACTCCCTCTATTGACAATTAGGCCCCTCACATTATAGCAGAGATAAGGTTATTAAATCTATTATATGCTAGTTTTAGTTTATGCTGTGGATGGGTGAGCTGATACTGTGGGTGTCAACTCTATTAAATGTGTCTGTGAAGTTGAAAATTATTGTCTATTTGTCGAGCAGTTGCTTTGTATGAGTAAAGCTTTGCTTCTCATTCAACATTTGCTATAAGTTTTTTATGCTTGCTTTGCGTTTGTTTAATGTCACAAAATGCCGTTTTGTTATAATAATTTGAAAAAAGGTAGAAACAATAGAGCGTTGTCTACTAAAGCACCCGCACTTGAAGGGAGGGGGTTACAACATTTTACAGAAATTGTTACGTCTCCTTCACGCTCTCTATCTACGCAATATCTGGTGTTGACATGACTTTTTGGGCGTTTGTCAAAGATTTGAGGAAACGCTAGCGAGATAAGTGGCTGTCTGATTGATGTCAAGATGGTGGATAAAAGAAGAAAGAATTTATCTACTTAGAAGCATTTGTTATGGTCTCACTGTATATATGGGCTTGTTCCTTGTCATTTTATCTCCATCTGATAGCTGAATACACTTTACATTCATATAAGTACACTTTGTATACAAGGTGTATTTATCTGTATGCCTTGTATCGGCTGATTCATGCAAAGAATACTGCCTTGTGATGGCAACAAATAATATTTTTGTTATGAAAGAAGTTATTGTGGGCTGGTGGGAAAATGTCTTTGGGAATTTTAATAGATACGACTGCTACCGGAAATGTAACTGAACCTCTCTCATTGGTTGACCATAAATTTTAATTTTTAGCATTATTTTAACCATAATCGGTTGACAAGTTGGGGTTAAAATTAGACCATTTATACTTTTAGTTCTTTTCATTGCAATTGCTACGAGTTTAAAACACTAAAACCTGATTAATTTTTATAAAATTAATTTAAAAATTGCATCTTTGGGATTGCTAGTGCTTCAGTGGAACTACTTGGGGTCATGTTCTGGTATAAAATTACTTGAAATTCGGATAGAAGAGAAAAATCTGAGTTTGTCTTTAGAATTTCAAATTCTGATGCAATTCATGCAACTTGAGGTTTTGTGAATGAACATCAGAATAATACTCATTTTTTGCGGTCTTGTAAATATGTGTTTTCCTGTCTTAATACTATGCAGCCAGCTGTATATGGTATGAGATTATTTTAATCTTATCCCAATGAAATTATTTGCAAGATCAAATGCAATTGTCTATAAAATCAACTTTAGAAGATTATTGGATTTGTTTTCGTTTATTAGTGTCCTCGATTTTCTCTGGTGATATCAAACGACCTAATATTTGTTTTTGTATTATTTATACGTTTTTGTTGATTTCTCAGAAGCCTGGCTGGAAATTATAGACCTAGAGAGGACAGTAGGGGACGTTGGTAAAACGTCAGTCCTCTACTCTCAGGCTATCAAATCACTGGATGACAACCTCGTACAAGATTTCATTCATCAGTACACTCTGCAGTCTCGCAAGGCTACCGCGTGACCTTCGCTTGTCCTTCTCCCTGCCAAGAGACATTATCTGATCGTTTCTCAGAAGATTGCGCTGGATGTCAGATTAAACTGAGGCCTTCTGTTGTAGCTAGCAGCCGACGTGCCAACTGCCTCTAATGTGCTGGATTATGTGAAAACACTTAACAAGGGCGTCTTTGTTTACGGCTGCCTTGCTTGTAATGAAGTAATGCTAGCTGACTCTACTTGATCAATGCATTGCTGTTTTGTATACTGAGTCGAACATGTGTTTGCCAGAACTGATATGCCAAGCGCGTGTTTCACTCGTTGCTGAAAGTGTAATATACACAAGTGTATATCTGTAATGTATAACACTGATAGAGCTGTGTTTGTGTTGATGTAAACATGGCACAAACCTCTACTGATAATATATAAATAGACCAATAAACAGCTTTAATTGTTAATTACTCTGGCTTTGCCTGTATCAAATTCTATTACAATTCAGTACAATTTTATTCATTAATTTACTTTAAACTATTTCATGACTCACCCATTAGCATATTGGTAATGGCTAATAGCGGAAGATCAATTTAAGACTATTTCCTAATTGGATTTGGTGTTGGATATCGAAATTAATTAAAATTTTATCACTGCGTTAAAGAAAGGACAACTCACAAAGTAAGCATCGAAAGGATATTAATGTTTTCTTTAAGTCAACAAAAACGTTGAAGAGTTTTTCGTAGAGATGAAGAATGCCATCTACCAGACTAGAAGATAAAATGTTGCAAATTCTTGTCTGCTTGCTTTCAAACGACTTGGTTTATTTTTAGTACTTTAGTAATGTTTTAGTAAAATGCAGCAGTATTGTTGGGTGCTGTTCTTCGGCTCCTTGTTCAACTCAGATGTGCGGCTCTCCTCTTCAGGTCGCAATATTATCATTTGATTGCGTAGCAACAAATGTTTGTGAAAGATGCACCTTGCACATCCTTGGCTACGTCAGCAGTGTCATGTGATGTGAGCAGCAGCGAGTTTGTCAAGTGCTGAGAATTCTGTTGTGTTGTTTGGCAGCATATACTTTCCATCCTGTATCAGTGGGTGCAAGCTGCCTACTACAGATACAGCGGACATGCATGCTTTCACAACAAAATACAGGAAAAGCCTTTCAAAAGTGTCTACCTGGCTGACTGCTGCCCCACAAATAAACAACTGAGTGGCAGCAACAGCTCAGGTATTGTAGCAGCTGAAGCGGATCCAGTGAGCTGAGCACTCGTGTACAGCATCATCTTTTATATTATAATAGTCATTATTATGACATTTTAGCTTCAACATAAAATTTGCACCTCTTAATGTCTGTAATAGCTAATTATTTATTAATAAAATGCGCCAGCTTCAATCCATCATTTTGGTGAGCCATCCATTTGATGATACTTATTGACAATTTGTGAATATCCTGCCTGTAACTGCGGTAAGATAAGACTATTTGGATATTCAGAAAGTGGGACAAACTGCAGTACCTTACCAAAGCTGGCTCCACTCCTGGCAGTGGCCCTCATGGCAAGTGTCATCTAAGTGCAGAGAATCCAAAGGTTGCCGCTAATTTGGAGCATCAACTATACTTAGTAATATCTACTGTTGACCCCACCCGCACTATGCTTCAGTTAGAAGGAGACTTAGTCTACCCGCCGAGACAGAATTCTCCCATCGTTCTGATTGTTGTGGGGATGTAGACTATGGGATACAAGCTAGCCAGTTATTGCTTGGTTATATAAACTGGAGGCAGTGTTGGTGGAGACTGAGGTAGTTTACAGAACAGCGTGAGCACCCACTTACACAAGCATTGTAATGGCTCACTTTTTTTGCTGTCTCGTTGTTACACAATGCCTATAGAATACAATGTTTAGAGATATAATGTGCGCAGCAGTTGATGGCGACAATTTTGTTTATCGCTGACCCGCACAAAAAAAAATTTGTCTTTATTAGTTGAAAAGTCATTATTAAAAATTTCGATACAACTTTAGATATTTAAATCTTTTTAAATAGATTTTTAGCTCTAGATTATCTGGTTATAAAAAAACACTTCTGGTAACTCAACACGAGGAAAGTTTTTTTTTGCACTTTTCTTCTAGTAGTAATGTATTGCTTCCTGCGCCCATCATGGAAATGGGACCACGCTGTTATTTTGGTCAAGTTCAAAGTTATAAAATACTGCCGGTATTTAGTACTGTTTCAGTGCAATCACTTGAGTTGCTGTATTTTTGGGTACTCTATCAATAATTATAGCTATTGATGCAGAGTTACATGCAGTTTTAGGTCGTTTCAAAGCTTTCAGCCCACTTTAGTGTCACCTGCGGTCTACGTCCCAGTGCTTTGGGAGTCTGCAGTTTAAAGTTTGTAAATTTTAACCACGTCTGCTGTTAAATCAATGATTGGTCTTTTTCATTCAAGTAAATGAGTAGTCTTTGGTCATATTTCTCACCTGACGCTGACTCTAGACATAACAAACCCAGCTCCTTTTTGTAGTATTGTATGTTCGATGCATACTACCGGCACGCAAAGCAGAAAAAAATATACGCTAAGTTTTAGAGCCTTATGGCTGAGAGATTGAAAAGTGTAGTATTTATTACCAAAACTGATTCAGAGAAGTTTATGTAGAAGATTGAGTATTTTTACTTATTGACTTGTGTAATATTCAGGTATGTTTTGTTAGCCAATCCATCTATAAATATAATAAACTTGGTAAAAAACATTTATACCTTTGCTTGCTTTTAGAGGAAGCATGAATTAGTTTAATTGTTGACAAACTCAGATTTGTTTGATTGCCAATGTTTGTAGATTAAAACTATATTAACTACATACTTGTAGCAATTTAATTTCATTTGTACTTCAATTCTTCGATTGGCATAGAAATAACGAAGCTATTGAAAGTCTAGAACCAAATATGACTTCCTTTTCTTTTCACCTTCACAGGAAGATTACCACAGCCAGCGCAATGATCTTTTCATTTCATAACGTTGAAAAAGATAAAACAGTTTTTGATAGCGTGAAAAGCAATTATATCATTTTTAGATAGTTGGCGAAAAAATGAAATACTTCGATAATAAAAAAATTATTTTAAATAAACTTTGAATAATTAATGTAATAATTGTTTACAGATAGATCCCAAAGGAATCAGTTTGTTACATTACGTCACTTCTTTTCCTTTTCTCACGTCTTTGTAACATCTGGAATGCGTCCAACTGAGGATGATATTACATCATATACTAGATATGAATTGGCATATTGTTTGTATCTATATATAAAATAACACATGCCGTGTGTTGTCATGCCACTCATGCCAACACGCAATCAATTAAACGCTGCCAAAAGCTGTTTATTTTGCATTGCGTGTTCAAGTCAAGAAACAGGAAAACGGTGAGGGGAGATGAAATCATGTAACGGACTAAATTTAGCCATAGTACTTAAACTACAATACATAGAGCTGAGTGGCATAGAGGAGTGGGTTTCCTGTCTATACTCGATGACACACTCGTCTCTATTTGGTAGTAATATTTTTAGTTGTAAATGACTCTCTAGGTAATAATTATTACCTGAACAATACCCAACAGGAAAGACCCCATGTTGAGACGGTACATAGAACGGCAGCAACTTTTGACATAAACTCGTCCCGCTGCCAAAGCTAACTGGAGTGTGTAGTTCTCAAGTGAATACGCTACAACAACATAGGGCTTGGAACCAGTCCAAATTTTCATCTATATATACGCTTTTATGAATAGCATCCATTTTGCGAGAAATAACAATTACAGTCGAAATATTTTTACCACCTGATTTGATTGACAGTTGTTGGCACCATGTTTTAGCTCGTGAACCCAGCGCTAAATACAAACAGCTCTCAGACTATAATATGCTAATTAACTATGAAAGCAACCTTTGCATATTATTTTGTCTAAATGCTCGCTACCTGCATAGCTATGCATGTACTTAACTTCTTTGTATTTGGTTGGTAACTAACAGTGGCTCACACTACGGTGTACCAGCAGAAGGTCGTTATGGCTCTAATGTCCTTAGACATCCGCTGAGAGGACAAACTGTGTGCGTATTGTTTTAGCCACTTCAAACACTGATCAGCAGGAAATAGTCATAATAGCCACTTCTACGGCGTTCAATGATCCGTAATGGCTTGTTATTTTGATGATCACTCCCAATTTTATGTTGTTGTGGTCCCAGTGGTTTGTATAGCCGAACATATCTCTCATTACTGCACCAACCTGTCTTTCTCGATATACATAATCAATTATTTCACCTGCCAGATGGTAGCTTTTTGGTTTGAAATCTCTTCGATCATAGAGATCAATAAATGAAAAGTTATTGATTTCTTCATTCAATGAAAAATAAATTGCAAATGATTTATGTAGCAATTTTTTGCAGATTTCAGTGGTTTTTATGCATCAAAGTACTGCTTTAAGAGCTCTGATTGGATAACGCTGGTGAAATCCACTTTCAGACTATTTTTGATTTAGACACTATTATCCAGAATGATTACATTTATATGCAAGTCTGGGCGACGAAGTGGGATAGGGCGCAGGTTGCAAACTGGGATGAACAAGTTCTTGCCCCAGTGGGGGCAATATTTTTTACCAAGTTTCTTTTCAGGATGTTAGACTATCGCATTAAATAAAAGGAAAAGCAAAACAAACAGAAAATGAGGGAGATAATGTAAAGATTATTAATGAGATGAATGGATAGGATTAGAATATTGTGCAGAGCGTTTAATATAATAGGGGCCCTCATTAGCCATAATCACCAGCGTCTAATTAACACCTTGCATAAGAATGCCATTCTTGTGAGAAGACTGCTTGTCACTCAACAACAGTCTCTCTGCTTTCATCATTAAAAATTAGCATACAATAGCAATTTGTATCGAACAAAGAGCTTTCACCATTATACAAAAATTGTATTGGTTGCGTAATTTTATTCAAAGCATAAAAAATTCATCACTTTGGTCTACAAACACGCATTTTAATCACATGAAACTTATTTTGGGTGAGAGTTGATCATCAAATGTTTGTGTTTGCCGATGTAAAGGCTGTGTGTCAAGTCCCTCCATTGCTTCGCATGCCACAGCCTCAAAATTCAATGGAATTCTTGCCACAGCTCTCTATAATAACACAGCAAACAATGACGTTTGCATTGAAGAGGCACGACCTTCCGAGTCGATACAAAGTTTGTACGAAGTAACACAGCTTTGATCGTCTGTGATACGTGACACTACAGCGATCATCATCTCCATTCTAGTGACTCAAACCGCTAATATTCTTGTTTTGAAGTCCAACACCGTATTGCATATTTTGGTACTAACAAACTGGCCTAAAACACAACGCATGAGAAGACAATTCTAAACGCGCATTTTTAATCATTACTTTATTCCGGTTATTGCGGTATATCGCTGTTTTGCTTCCCTCAGCCAGCACAAATATTTCTCAACCCATTATTGACACTTTGACCCGCAGCAATGTAACTAAAAATATTTTTTAAACTTTACAGACCTTACAACAATGCCCGTGTCGTCTCTTTGTCGTTTAGGAATTTTTAATCTCGCGTGCACAATACGAAAGTGACATGAATGACAGTATCAAATAAGTTTTTGTTCCATTTTAAAAGCTAGTACGGCCACACGTCAATATCGCTGAATCACTCAATGATACATTCCATGTTAAGGAGAGACTAAGCGTGCTGTATGCATATATAACAAACCATAAACTAATGATTGTCTAAAGAAATGAATGGCAGATGTCTTATGTACACTGCTCATAAAGGACGAGCAAATAAAATTCTTCATTAAGTTGATACATCGCCTACAATAGCCCGCATTCACAATGTATAAAGCTAACATAGAAGCTATTATTACTCAAAACTGTTTCACTAATATGTACACATATATGTTAACTTACTGTTCGGCAGTGGTGTAGTGAAATATTTTTCTTAGAAAAGGGGTGGCATAATTGAGTAAATTGACGATTTCTTGTTGCGCTGTTGCTGAAATTTTAAAATTCCGCTTGACAACGAAAAAAAGTTTCTACATTAACAGCAAAACTATTATTATTTTAAGTTAGCGGGCGTTGTCTACACCCCCTTAATTGATTCAAAAAGTTCTAAAGCTAATGAGCTGAAGAAATATCAAACAAACGGTCATGAGAGCAGATTCTGGTGTGTAAAAGGCGTATAAATTAGCCAATTTTCCAATATTCTTCATTCATTAGTATTTCATTTGCAGCCATTGTCTTACTAGCGAGGTTATAACTTTTCTCACCCTCTGTTCATCTTTATTAACTTGATTTGTTCAATCAATTTCCCTCGCATCGTCTACGTTAAAAAATTGATGACGTAAATAATTTATAATAGTTAATTTCTTATTAGCAAAATGTAAGAAAAGAAAATTTAGTTAAACTTTCAGGCTGAATATATTTGTCAGGTTTGTATAAATGCTTTGACTTCATATTTTCTAAAACCATTCGTTCAACTGGTGTCAACTTTTGCAGTAGCCATTTCAATACTTGATAATAAACGTTAAGCCAATTAAACTGCTTTCAATGGGTTATTTCAACTGCTATTTTAGCCCTAATTGGGAAGCCAACAATATGATGCAGCGATTATGAGGCACCAGCCCACAAGTGTCACTATTTTAGTTAGGTGACATCCATTTGTTCCCCCAAGCCATGTGATGGCATGCGCGCCTCTTCACACTATCCCAGCACTCGATAGACACTACATAGCTTTGTAATTAGCCAATGGCTGGCCTCGCTGTCTTCATCTCACACATCGTATTAGCCATAACAGTCTCAACAGTCATTTTACGTGTAATGCTTCAAAGAGACAGGTTGGTTATAGGAGCACTTCTGCTACAGATTACATTATCACCTGCTACACACTGTCACCTGCTACACACTGTCGTCTGCTACATACTATCACCTGCTACATACTGTCATCTTCTACTGAGCTTAACGCATCTAGACACCAAAAGCTTTTTTACCAGCTTTTCAATTCTACAACTGAAAAGCCTTGGATATTATCTGTAGTAGCCTTTCTACAGCAGAGTTAGCTGTGCAAAGGTGGATTAGAAATATACCAGAATTAGATATGAACACTTGGCGATAACATCTCTACAAGGTAAGCTATTACACAATAAATGTGTACTATTTTTGATACAAAAACTCCGTGATACACTTTTACCTCTACCACAATTTGACTTCAACAGTTTCAGTTTTCAAATCTAAATGTGACATGGTTGCTATAGAGTCAGTAAGCTGGCATCCTTCCAACTTGATATTGTTACTTTTTGTATTGCTGATGTTGATTCTTTGTGCAGTATGTTGAAAACATTCCCAGAATTTATTTATCAAGTAGAGATATATATCAATGATGAGTATTCGCACTCTACACCTGAATCTAACCGCGTTTCTCATTTTCTTAAAAATTTATCATTTGTGTTGAATGCTTGAAAGAGAAGTCAGGGGCTGCCACTACGCAGGTGTCGATAGCGCAATCATTGACAGCTCAATTCTTAGATTAGACATTTTTTAGGAACAAAATCTCTTCGTTAAAATAGTTTATTGCTACCAATATTTCAGTTTAAACAAATAAGAATAATTTACTAGCCATTTAATCAGGCCAAGTAATACAATAAGAAGGTGGAGGCAATAGATACACTAAGATTTGCATGCTGAGTTTATTCTGTCTTTGACATCGAGACTATACCTGAATACATTGAACCAACATTTGAGGTTTCAAGTATGGCGTGGCGCCAATTCATTCCGTCAAACATCAGTGTATCCTCCATTGGAGCACACTTCACTGTATTTGCTAACTGATAAATTGCACAGCCCGACCATGTAATGTCAATAATATAACACTGCTATCACTGCACATGCACGGCGTGAATTACACACTTAATTGCTTCCAGCCATGTGCCATGCGCGACGATATTTTTAGCTAAGGTACAAACGGTTTCTTTTGAGTGGGCCGAAAAGTGAAGTAGTGGGGATGTTAGCGTTGGCATACAGGATAAGAGGAATAAAGGATCATTGTAACAGCGTTGATGTGGTGTTGGAGGGCTGGGAAGTGCTCTGACATATTGTAACAATGCCAGTCTGTCTTGTCCCAAATTAGCTTACTAATGCACCCATAAACACTATAGCAAATCGCAATAAATGTATTATATTGGTTATATCAAGTCGGCTTTTGTTGATGCTGTTAGTCTATGAAACGATAGTTTTACTATAACCTTGTATCACAGGCTATTTATTTTTTTATTTTACAGGTAAACATGAATCTGATAAAAGTAAAAGAAAGCCGTCTAGCCTCAGTATTATTGGCCTTGGCAGCCATATTGGCTCTTCTACCTCACCACACCTACACAGCGAGTATAAAGAAAAATAATAAAGGTGAATCCACGCGTAACGCTCGCAGACATGGTAAATCATCTCGAGAAGATTCTGTATATGACAGGTTACCGTTAAAGCCTTCGAATGTTATGGTACCAATTGACTTACAAGAAAGTGCCAACAAAACCCTCGACCCCGATGTAGACAATCTCGATGCTTTTCATTTATTAGATATAATGGGAGAAGATTACGACAAAAAATATATGTCGCTACGTCGACCAGCTGAAATGGACAGCAATCCAGAGGGTAGCCTTCAATATCAGTTTACCAAAGACGAGCTGCCGAAAGGCGACATGCCTACCGAAATCGCAGCATTATCCGGCAAAACAATAGAGTTATCAGAAGATGGTGTTGAACTGCGAGTCAAATTTAGTCGAAAAACAAAACGTAAAATCCAAAAGTTTCTTTGGTCATACAGTTATTGTCCGGTGAGATACAAATGGAAGCAGTTGTCTGTGCGCTTCTGGCCACGATGGATCAAGGAGGGACAATGCGAGAATAAACGATCTTGTAGCATTCCATCTGGTATGAAATGTGAACCAAGTAAATTGCATCATATCACAATACTCCGATATTACTGCCCAATCCCTGGATCCTGCGAATGGATTAAAATTAAATATCCTATATTGTCACAGTGTACCTGCGGGTGTCAACAATATAGTGACTCGGACTACAGGACTTAGCAGTGCACAAAATACTGTGAATTTTTTTTATATATATTTTCTTACCTTATTTTTTGTTCAAAGATCTGTATGGATGTATACGTTGTGTTCTCATTGGTGAGCTATCAAAGTCCCATCAACCACTCATTTGTATTACTTAGGTTGATGTTAATTTATTGATTTATATTTGTATAATAAAATACCTGTACAGCAGTAAATGCTACGACTCTTGCCAATGAATGTAGCCACACACGTAGATATACAATTTAAGCTTCTGTCTCAAACCACCCATAAATCTATGTAACATACATGTAGGCTTGCAAAGAACAACAAATGATGCAACAAGCCACCTCCTACGAATTTAGTGAATCAGAAAGCACCAGAAGTTTGGGCCTCAGAGGAAAACATTTAGCGGTACTTTTGGGGTGTAAAGTTTGTCTTACGGTATTATATATAGATACCCAGTTGCTAGATCTGCTGTTGCAATGGCTGTTGTTGTGTGACAGCTCATCGCTGACTCAATGCTGTGGCAGCGGGTAGATAAAGGGTGTGATGGCTAACAACTTTATCAAATTAATTTCTTCTGTTGGGAAATTATGTTTGGTCGACTGATATATGAACTCAGCCAGAACGCCTGCAGCTCTTTGGGAAACAACAAAAGTTTATTTGCTTTTCGTGTCAGCTGCCACCAGAGAACGCTGACTAAACAAAAATCATTCGCACCAAAAAATTAATATAATTGTGAAGTATTTTATTTCTGGTAATTGATGCAGAAGTATCCAGCAAATGGGAACGTTCTGTAGTTAAAAACATAAACAAGTCCCATTCGAAGGTTATTGCAATCTTTTCAAGAGCTATTTGTAAAAGAGAAATACCCAACTTTCTTGAAGCAACCAGCCACACAAACCGTGCCAATTACATGAGATTTCTAAAAGATCTCATAATCACTAGCATGCAATTAATTACTTGTAATTATTATAGAAAGTGTGGTCAACGCTCATTACTTCAGTTTGTAAGCTCTTTCCAGCAATTTATTCACTTTTACATATCACTCGGACAACACAAAGACATCTCTGCTCAATTCCACCCTTTTACGGTATATTTTGTCTAGCCAGCTTACAAAATTGGCTTTGTCTATACTTCCAGCACAGCAACTGCTGCTATCATGTCTTTCCTATTTACCGTGTTGTAACAGCTAAAACAACAAAAGACACCTTGTTACAACCAACATATGTATAGTTGGTACAACATTGCATCAAGTGATGACAATTCAATCATCAATAGTCCCTAATGAATAAGACAACTATTTATAGAAACTCAGCTAAAAATACTGGTCAACAAGTCTTTAATTTATCGGCAATGGCCTTTGCTCTTGAAGGCCAATTTGAGGTCGGATTGCAACAAAAATTTTATGGCTGCATGATAGCTGAATAAGGCGTAACCATCAAGTTTTAAAATAATTTTAGATAATCATAATTTTATTGATTTCTGTATTACCTAAGTCCATCTTTGCGCAATGGACAAGGTATTTGTTCATGACATTCATGCTCAAGTGCCTGCGTCAAAATCGTTCTTCTAATAATTACAAATTTAAATAATATGCTCATTAAAATACTCGTTTGACAAAGACAGATGCTGCAATGTGCATAAATGAGATTTGAAAATGAAATGGATTTAGAAGGCGATAAGCAAGAGCAACAGCTGAAAGGGTAGGTAACTCCGAGATGACGCTATCAAATCTGAGATCAATTAATCTCACTACAATATATCAGTAGTAATATATGAGCAGATCTCCCTACCAAGTGTTTTTTTGTGGATTAGATCTTGGAGTTTAGGCAATGGGTTACGACGTTGGATGAATTCGCCGAGTTTATATTGTATTTTACTTGAGGGGTACTTGAGTGGCATTTGAATGGCATTTAAGTGGCATTTGAGTTTTGATTATTTTTTTACTTGATTTGAACTCATATGGCAACTAGATTTTGAATGTATGGCATTTAAGTTTTGATAATTTTTTTACATAACTCGAACTCATATAGCATCTTGAGAGAAAGGAGAGAGGAAAAGAGGAGAGAGAGGAGAGAGGAGATACATCTACATTGAATAAATACATTGATTAAAAATGAAACAATATGTGAATATATACATTTATTGTATAATAAGTAGGGATACATAAAGAGAACATATTAAATATTGTAAGCTTGAAATAGTTCCAATATCATTTCAAATGAAAAAATGGATGATGAGAGATTTTCATCCGTTTGTATGTATCTACATATATCTGATTGAAAATGATATAATAATTCAGTAGTCCATTGTATTGAAATCAATTTTTGAGTGAGCTCTTTATTCCACACTTTTCTTTGAATTTTCTTTAAGTAATCATTAATACTGACAGTTTTTGACATTTTTACAACTGTTTGAAAATTGTTTTTAGTCATAAGCTTAAATATTTCTACTGGATTGTCAACGTATTTATGTGTAGTGTATGGTCGGTATTGTATCGGTGAAAGTTCTCCATGTAAAGAAGCTACAGTTAGCAAATGCTGTGTCATACATAATAATATAGCTTGTAATGTCAAGCGATATCCAATCTTTTCCTGTACTTCAATATTTTCTTTAATATAGCTATGATATATCTTTGGAAGGTAGTCTTTGATTGTGTATCTTTTTGAACTCATAATGAACTAAAATAAAATGTTAAGTATTAGTATATGATGATTAAACAGTGTTGTAAAATAATTACATTTTAACTTTTATTAAGTAATTTTTCTATTAATTCTTACCTTATCACCAAGAAATCAGCTGTAGTAGTTGATGAAATCAGTTGTAACAGTTGATGAATCAGTTGTAGTAGTTGATGAAATCAGCTGTAGTAGTCGATGTTTTATTGCTGGAGAGAATGATTTCTATGCAGAGAGAGCTGTTCTTATATAGTATAAGCCACTCCTACTCATTTAGCTTATAGCCATTAAAAACACTCACGCGAAAACTCTATCAGAATAGTGTTATTCGCGTGAAATATTCCTGTTTTATTCGCGTGAAAATAAAAAATTTCATTCCCGCGAAAGCAACGGTTTCCATTCGCGTGAAAATGAAGTATATATTCCCGCGAAAGCATTGGTTTGTATTCGCGTGAAAATAAAATTTTTATTCCCGCGAAAGCAACGGTTTCCATTCGCGTGAAAATGAAGTATATATTCCCGCGAAAGCATTGGTTTGTATTCGCGTGAAAATAAATTATTTATTCCCGCGAAAACATTGGTTTGTATTCGCGTGAAAATAAAATGTTTATTCCCGCGAAAGCAACGGTTTCCATTCGCGTGAAAATAAATTATTTATTCCCGCGAAAACATTGGTTTCTATTCGTGTGAAAATAAAATGTTTATTCCCGCGAAAGCAACGGTTTCCATTCGCGTGAAAATAAATTATTTATTCCCGCGAAAACATTGGTTTCTATTCGCGTGAAAATAAAATGTTTATTCCCGCGAAAGCAACGGTTTCCATTCGCGTGAAAATAAATTATTTATTCCCGCGAAAACATTGGTTTGTATTCGCGTGAAAATAAAATATTTATTCCCGCGAAAGCAACGGTTTGTATTCGCGTGAAAATAAAGTATTCATTCCCGCGAAAGCAACAGTTTCCATTCGTGTGAAAATTAAATGTTTATTCCCGCGAAAGCATTGGTTTGTATTCGCGTGAAAATAAAATATTTATTCCCGCGAAAGCAACGGTTTGTATTCGCGTGAAAATAAAGTATTCATTCCCGCGAAAGCAACAGTTTCCATTCGCGTGAAAATTAAATGTTTATTCCCGCGAAAGCATTGGTTTGTATTCGCGTGAAAATAAAATATTTATTCCCGCGAAAGCATTGGGTTGTATTCGCGTGAAAAAATGTTGATTCATAGGATTTAATCAGTGCAACTTTACCTATTTAAGAGCCACTGTTTTCACACAGAAAGCATCCAGTTCTACAACGACTAGCGGAGAAGCAACATCTACTAAATCTTTCATTGCAACAACTAGGAGCTCATCTTCTTTATAAAGGTAAGAGTAAAAATATTTATTTTTTGTTAGCTAACGCTACTAGGTTTATGACCTTTATGATCTTTTAAAATTAATTACGAAAAATTAAACAAAATGTTTTGTTTTTTTAGAATGAATACTCAAGACGAAGGAAGTCAACCGATGAATGAAGAAGCAGGATCCCAGCAAACCCTTTCCCCATCACCTTCTCCTATCTTTGATATGGCAGAAAGTCAATTGGTGGTTGATGAACCAGAATCCCAACAAGATTTTACTTCATTCACATCTCCTACTAACAAGCTGTCTTCAAAAAGAACATCGATGAGGAAACGATCTTTTATTGATTTGACAAAAGATGAGAATGAAACTGGCTCGAAGTGCAAAAAACTAGTTTTGACGGATGTTGGAGATGAAACGCTTTTTCGTCACACCAGAATACCCTTTCAAGATGCTGGAAGTAATGAACTAACCACTCTCACCTACAAGAGCGCTGGGTTAATAAACTCTCTCTCTCCAGATAGTCTAGAAAAACTTGAAGAATCCATGGAAATCCGAGAACTACCAGTACCAACAGTTATGGAGGTGTTGTCTGTTGAATTTCGTGATGAATCAAAGTGCACCATGATTTACAACTACCGAAAGGATAAGAAGATAACTCGGGTGAAGAGTGATGTTTCAACCGAAATAGGACTGCTTGTTAATAAAGCTAAGCAAACACGTCCAATTGTTTTAATTTATATGGGAGAAGGAAAGACAGGAGATGCGATTTTTCGTACTGCTGAATCTCATGGATGTAATCGAAAGATCAACGATCCATTCAACTCATTGTATGGCAAGAGTTTGAGACAAATACAGGCTTATTTCAGTGTTGCTCACCTACACGATTTTCCGACAGGAAGTGTTATAGCTTATGAGAATCCTGGAATGCTAAGAAAATGTGATACTCGTTGGAACAAGACTGCTGATGTTATAGTGGCTAATTACAGATGTATGGTGAAAGGAGAGCTATTGATTGGAGATCTTAGCATCCCTGCTCAAATAGCTTCATCTGTGGTGGCGGAAAAAAGTGGTGTAATCGTATTCAGAGGACTGAAACAAAATACGAACAACATGATTTCCTACGACATCATTCTACTCTCAGCTCTTCAAGCTTTCATTCAAGTCTCAGAACTGTTTGATACTTCGCTGCAGCACACCTGTCTCTCCTACTTTGATGAAAATGAAAAAGAGAATTGTCCAGAACAGCATATCAGAGTCTTAATCGATAACACAAAGGATGTGACTCGTCTTCTATGATGGTAAGTTTCATATCTATTTAAAGAAAGATCTGAAGTATTTTTGTAAAATTAATTCATATAACTATGTATGATAGAGTCATTAGTTACTATGTCTTTTAGATATAACTAAAGAGCGCTCCTGAGGAAGAAAATGAGAAGATCTTATTTACTTCTTGCTTGAAACATTACAAAATAATAGTTTTTATAGGTTCTGTAGTGTTTAGCACAAATAATGAGATAAGTTGTATTTTATTCATTATATTTGTTATATCAAATAAAAATCAATTATAATAATTTATTTTAACAATTTACTTAGTAAATTAGTTCCTTGTATATGTACACCATCTATTCCTTCTACTGTATTATCTTCTATGAACTCGAAGTTAGGATAGGTCTGTATGATAAATCTCCGTATTGAGTGATCTCTCATCTCACTATCTCCTATGTCTCGTAAACTTCTAACAATTTCATCCATACTCCATCCTCTACTTCTCAGTAAACAAAAGTATACACAATAGTCGCCACATACAGTTGACAAAAAATTTTGTAGTTGTGTTTCATTACTTCGTATTGTTTCATATCCTCCATGAATACTTAGTATTTCATTTACATCCGGATAAAAGGAAACAGAACGTCCAAACGAGTCAAAAAAATCCACCTCTGAATCATTGGCGTACACAGCCAACCAATGCTCTCCGGGTTGATGAGAATAATGGGTGTTGAATACGAAACATCCTGTTGGAAAATTGCAAATTTGCTTCCAAAACTGTTCTCTAGCTCCAACATGAATCCCTACGCTTTGACATAAAACGTCTGAAGATAAGATCGAACGAATTTGTATGGTATTCATCTGTAACTTTCTGTTTAAAGCACTGCGTCACCTCCGATAGTTAATTGAAGAATGCTATCCATCTCCAACACACCGTCTTTTACAAAGTATGCTACCAGGGATAATCCATTCGTCGTGTTAGCGCTAAAACGAATTTCCACACTTGTTGTGACATTTTTCATAGAGTGAAAACCTTCTTTAAGAAAATCACCAGTCAAATCAAATCCATAAAGTGTAGTACCATCAAGGTATTGTTCTTTCGTAATACCGAGACTATCGCCTTCAAGCAAAGTTCCGGTAGCGTGTAGAAACTGATGATATTCTCTTCCACAAATTCCTCTAGCATAATTTGGTTCAAATCTCCTTCCAATTGGACAATCACCAACTCTCAATACAATACTATCAACACTAGCATGCTGCATTCTATATGGATTCAAGGCGAAACGTCCGTTCATTGCGTTGTGATTAACTAAACCTAAATAAATTTGTTTAGGTTTTTGTTTGTTTTCTTCCAAAGTGATGTCGATCTGCGCAACACCAGCACGAATTCCATATAGTTTTATCCGTTTTCGATCAACAGGATAAATGTAGTTGTGACCTTCCAATGCCAAGCTGAGTTGGGAGTTTTGTATTGTAGGATTCACCTTAACTTTACAAAGATGAAGTTCAAATTTATCAATTCTAATCTTTGCCCCTCCTGCAGGCGCCTCATTCGCAGCAAACAAAGCTAGTTTGCCAGAGGCACGCTCAAACTCCAGCTGCATAGTAGGACCTGGTATTATTAGTTTTTTCTGCTGAAATAATGCGAGATGAGGTTTTCCAGTTAATTCTATTGTCTTTCCACCTATGATTAGAGCTCTCCTCTTTTTCTTATCAGCGGTTTTGTGATCAGTAGCGTCTTTGCTAGTTGAATCATCATACAACCATCCTTCCATCTTACCTTGATATTTCTTTCTTTCTGCACTGTTTTCGAGTAGTTGTGAAAAGTAGGAGCGTAAACCGTAGTTGTTAGCGTATTCAACGGTGGTTCCTTCTATCGACATTTTCAACTCACTGAATAATGCATGCATTGAATCCCCCATCCACACAACTGCATCATCATCATTACCTGAAATATTGGTTCCATCATCTTGAACAACCGTGGCTTCAACTTGCAGAAACGAGTTGTAAAGATCTGTGTAATGTTCAGTGCTCCCTGACAAGGTTAACTCAATACTACCATAAGGATCTAACCTATCAGGTCTGATGACAACATATTCCGATCTTTCTACCGATATGTTTGTTGGTTCCGTAGCAAATACATCCAACGTTGGATTTATGTTGTAGGAAGAACCTTCCAACTTATTACCTGTTGTTCCATTTAGGCTAGCCATCTTTTGCGAGTGATGAATGCTTGAAGCGTTACCGCTTAATGAATATAGATATCGAGCTCAGCTGTCTTTATACCGGATTCTACTGCTATTAAAATATACCACGATTACCAACACCTCTCCTCTTCTTTCCACCTCTTGTTTTTCTCATTTTCATTCTATCTGGACGGACTGCATTGAGCACATCTCCCCCCAGATCATTCAACTCTGCCAATCCCCTCTTCTTTGCTGACGCTGCAAAACTTTGACCATCGATGACATCACGCGCTACATTTCCACCTACAGACAATGCTCTTTTCCCCAAACTAATTGCTCCTCTTTTCAGCATTGGTGCTGCAGATTTAAGTAAACTTGAAAAAATACTACCAAGTCCATTTCCTCTCATATTAGGCATCACTCGTCGTCCGCTATACACTCCAATTCCATTTCCAGCTTGCATCTTGTAGTACTCATCAAAAAAATCTTTTGAATCCTCAGGGGTGTATCGTACCAAACTCATTATAATTCTTTCTCTCTATAGTGAACCGTCAACACAACCTTTCCACCATCAAATGGTATTCGTTGACCGTCGTCACTCGTTATAAGTACTTTAATCATATCACTATTTAGTGATGAAGCGTCAACATAGTGAGGATTTTTAAATTCTTGATACACAACACTATTCTTCTTTCCTTGAACTGGAACTACTCTCAATAAAGGTACATTCGTATCTCCTACCATTCTATTACCGTAAAGTCGCGGATATTAGCGCATGCGCTTATAGGTAGGACCACCGGGAAAATGAAAAGAAAATTGGTCGCAGTCTATTAGCACAAAGGTCTATAAGCACAGGTGTGCATATAGGTAGGTCCAGTGTGCTTTTAAGTAGGACTGTTCGACTGGATATTCTAATTATTCTGTAGTGAATTTCGGGTGTAGTGAAACTTCGGGTGAAGTTCGGGCCCACGGGCGGATGTGCTTGAGCCCGTGCTCGTTGAAGGTCCGCAGTTGAGCACGGGGCTTAGCGATAGCCACCCGTTATTTTGGTTGAGTTTCGCAACTTCCTGTTTTTGTCTAAAGAAAATTTACTAAAGCTCAGTTATTCTGTCTCTCTCTCATGAAGCTTATGTTCAGTACAGCTGTCAGGGGTATTCATGTTTATGGTGTCATCCCTATCCCTGGAGCTACTGTATTGGTTCACGCCGATTTGGGTGAGGAACATAGCATGATATACCTAGTGGCTGACTAGACTGGATTTCTTATAAAATTAAATATATAAATTATAAAAAATGTTAAATTTAAATAATTATTTATAATCAAATATTAGTACAAGGTATTAGGTACAATCACCATCATTCCATTCAATGAGCAGCTCTGCGTGATGATTATCCATGGTGGCGTGCAAAAGCAGTTTTAAATAACATCCTAGTAGAGCTAGTAGCCTGCAGCTAGGGTCAAGTTACTAGTTTGCAGCAATGATACTCACCCCAATTGTGTTTGCAGCAAGCAGACTGGTTGGTGGTCTGTTGCCAGTAGTATTATTGGGTCCTCGTAGCCAAGGTTACACTCAACGACCGCAAGCAAATCATAGACTTCACTTTAGCAGTCTAGATGTTTATTTCAAATTTCTGTTCAACTCGGTGATCTGCTGGTGAAGTAGACTTCACCAGCTATATGTGCTCCCCTCATATAGCCATCTGCTATACCTTTCAATTGCTTAAGTTTCCCTGTGTAACTCCCTGGTTTCATTTAAAGATTCAAGTTATGATATAGCTCTGGGAGTGTTTGGCAAGGTGGCAGGGCAATAGAAAATGATTGGCCATATAGCTGAGGAGCACGCACAACTATTCTCTTCATACATGGGTAAGCAGGAATAGAAGCCGATTCGGTTGCTCCTATTAACTCATCATTCCCTTTGACAAGGTTTGCTCACAACTTACACTGTGTAACCTATGTAGTGTCAAGACAAGTTATGAGTAAATTCTCCTTCAGGCGACCATAACCGTCTAACATGATCTGTCTGTATCCCTCGGATGCGTGGCCCTCAATCATTATCAAATCATTCATGCTTGATATAACAACCATCAGTGTAACACACACCTGGTGCTAGTTGCTGTGATTGATAGATAACTCCCCACTTACTTTATCTTATAGGTTTCTTTGATACAAACCAGTTAGAGGGGGTCATTGCTGATCCCTTAAAGGTGAGATACAGTCCAAGAGCTGGAGGTACAGAATGCCAGGTCAAAATAAAGTTAGTTGGAGAAAAAGATATGCTGCTCAGCGTTGCCAATTTATTTCCACAATATTATATATAGAAACAGATCCAATGACACCGCTCCTTAGCTACATTTCCAATTTTTCTTATGACCGTTTGCCAAACCTTTTTTGTTGAAAAAGCAAACTAATAAAAGTTATCACTTGCAAAGACTAGAACAATTTGATCAACTTTATTGAATGTTTATTCACAGATTCAATTACATAAAGAGGTTACTTATAGAGGTTCTCTTTTCACCATGCTTGTCGTCTCGGTCATCTTGTTAGTTAGCTCTTCTATCAGCTCTTCTACCATCTTGTCAGCCAGCTCTTGTGTCACCTGATCAGTCAACTCTTGTGTCAGCTCCTTTGTTATCTCGTCTATAATCTTGTCCTTCATATTGTCTGTCTTCTTATTATCATCTGTCTCACTCTCTGTCAGCTCGTCATCATCGGACAGGGTTATCACTGTAAAGGGTAAGAGAACATAATCTCATTCCTAGAACCACAGTTTATCAAGCAGGGAGCAGTAAAGACACATAGGACGCAAAATACGGTTATATGGTGGCCATTTTAGTGTGCCATAAACATACAGATTATCGTACCTTTATCGGTAGGGGACGTCACAGCTTCTATCTTGACCTTCTGCTTGTCTGTCTTGCCGTCTGTCTTGCTGCGTGTCTTATTGTCTCCTCCAGACTTGCTTTTTGGCGCTTATAAATAGCAATAAATAATATAGATATGCTAAGTTCAACCGTGATTTCAATACTCCCGCACATCTATCAAAATTTCAAACTCAATTTTTCGTCCCCTATTTTGGTAAAAAAACTGAATATTCCCGTGGTCAACCCGTTATAAAACCAGCCATAAAATTAGGTAAGTTGGCTGTACTGGTGGGTTGTAACCAAACTCTAAAGTGTTACAGCAAAACAGGTCTTAGGTAGATTTATGGATAATGCGTTGCTCACCGATGACAATAGCGAGCGCTGTATTTTCCTCCGCCTCAATGAGTCCAGTATCTTCGTCTTCAATGACTAGCTCTTCCTCACTGTCACTATCACTGGAATCCATGACGTCCATTGTGCTGTCATCAACAATCCTTCTGAGCTTGCCATGAAGCTGATCCTTGCTTCCAGTGATCCCAGTACAAGTAAAGGAGTTAATAATTGTAGCAGAGGTCACCCTTTGCCACGCGTTGGCAACCCAGTGGGCAACTTCAACATAGGATGCCTGTAACAACAGAGTTTCAACAATGGTAGGTGGAGATCATTAAATAAAATGGAATTGCTAATCATAAATTACTGGTAGTTCATTAAAATTATGTTGATCATCATTTTTTTGGACAACTTCTGAGTTCTCTCTCACATCAGCTCTTATGGTGTGCGTGCTCTTATGAGTGCGCCCGTTATTAATTATCAATAAAACCCATCAAGCTACAGAAATTACTCTTTCCTGCGTTTAACAGACCAATACGTACTCGCTGCCTCTTGCCGCCCGTGGTGTATTTCCTCTCACTCTCCAGCATAAACATCCACTCTTTCCATTGCTCTTGGAGGTACTGCTTGAATGGTTTATTAACAGCGACGTCTAGCGGCTGTAGGATTGAAGTACAACCTTTTGGCACAAATACCACCTGTAGATTAAGACTACACTTAGTAATCAAAATTGAACATTATTACATTGCTGAATCATTGTTAACCCAATTATTTGCAGCTGCCACGTCCGCAAAGATTGTCAACTACCTGGGCAAGGCGTCGAGTAATTTCAATTTCCACATGTCTTCGGGAATAATATAATGTCATCAAGATTACAGGTACCTGGCAGCGTTTTGATATCCTAGTTATCACATCTTTGTTATGACACGTGGCGCTGTCCATTATCAGTAGGTTTGGTTGTTGGAACAAAGCCCCTGAACGCTTCTCATAGACGTTCTTAGCCCACTCTTCAAGCAATTCCGCCGTCATGGTACCTCCTGGACTGACGGTCACGTGGATACTATCAGGCCACTTCTCTCCTACATCAATACAATATAATGATATCAAGTTACTTATCAAGCTGCTTTTCTCAATTTAAGAACCAGTGGACAATATTATATGTGCACATGGGTACAGTCAAACCAACTAGAACTTACCACGATGTACAAGCCACAGGTTGGGGCAATCCTACAATACAGTCATATAGTCATACCAACCTTTCTTTAGCTTTGGAACATTCTTTAAATTCTTGAAGATTAGCATTGGGGAAAGTTTCCCCCCGTCCGCGTTAGTTGCCAATACTGTTGTAAACCTCATCTTCTCGTATCCACTAGTGGCTATAGGTATCGATTTCTCGCCCTTGCTGCTAACTGTTCTGGCGTCCGGTAGGTCAAAATAACAGGGAGTCTCATCCATATTTATAATCTGCTTCCTTGAAACATCTGCAAAAACAGTGTTATATAGAGTATGGAAGAAGCCAGAAGAGATTTGTATACAATCATGGACATAAACCTACCATCCTTAAAAAATCTCTCAACAGCCTAGTTGTGGTCTGAATTGCGAGCATGTAGGCCTAAGTTGTTGAGGCACATGTGCCCTTACTACGGATGACATTCATTCATAGGATATATTTGCCATAAAACTTATTGCAGATTACTTACTTCCACTCCGAATAGCCTGCTCCACTTCGTCAAAGAAGAGCTTGGCAACCAAACCAGCACAAGCGGGCAGAGATTGGCCGATGTGTGTGGCCCTCCGACAGCTAAGCGAGTGCCTCTTCAGGAAGCGGTATAGCCATCCTTTGCTGGCAGTGAAAGTGTCATCATCGGAGAGCTCCCTTGCTTTTCTCCTAATCTCCTCTAGCTGCACTGGTCTGCAAAAATGGCAACATTTGTGTGATATTAAATGCATGACATCTCTGCACGCTATGAGCTCCAGACATAAGTTACTTAGAATAGAACCTGCAATATAAAGGTTAGATCAGTGAAATTCCAGTAAAGTGTACACTGTTTTTTTGATGTCTTGCGATTATTTCAAGGTATGGGCTCACCTGCTCTTAGCACGTTCTTCAAGAATCCATGATTTTAATATGGCTTCCAGTTCTGGCCTTCTGGCGGAATTCTTGGAGGTGGATGGATCTTCAGAAGGCTTACACGCCACACGTCTTCTGTGAAAGTCCTGTCCCTGCCTCTTGGCACAGCCAGTTAACTCCTCCTTCTGTGCAAGCCACATCTTTACCTAAAGATCAAAATTAATTAGGTGATTGCTCGTATCGTCATGGAGCGGCAATCATCATCATTCCAACAACAAACCAAAGAAGATGTACGTTAAGTTCTCAGTAAGAATCAGTGACAACGAACAACGGATTCAAAGCATCGTATGATAAGGAAGATTTGTAGTAACAGCTGCAATTGAATAATAAGTGAAATTCAGCCTTGCCATCATCCATTCCATAGTTAGTATAATCAGAAAGAGAAAGAACAAAAATTAAAGGCTTCAAATTTCATTTTTGCATCATTCATTGTATGTTGTTTATAGGTATTAACCATTTAAATTGATTTGAAATAGAATTAAATCATTAATTGTTGTCAACGTTATCAAATTTATTTATTTATAAATAAATTTATTTTGAAATTTAAAAATTTATTTATTTTTTAATTTTTTTTTTGCCGGATCATAAATTCATTCATGAAAATTCTGTTTACCTGTTTCCTGTGCACACCAAAATCCCTGGCTGTCTTTGATATATTGCCAGTTTCCTGGGCATTAAGTAGCACCTCTATTTTAAACTGTATTGTATATGATTTTCTCTTTTGAGGCGGCATGGTCACCTTTGTCAAACACGATGTCTGCTCAGTGTGTGTGACCATATGGTACCAATGCTAGGTGGTTAATAGCTGGAATTTAACGCGGCAATGTTGAAACGGGCTCATGCACTTACCCCTCGTAGTTTTGCATAGATTCAGTGAAGTTTTGTTATCTGATGCTAGTGTTGGTATCGCTTATCACAAGTTCAAGTACGAATAAGTCGTTTCCGTTTTACTCATCTGAAATTCTATCGGTGAAAATCTGGTGAGTTTTGAACGCTTCTGGTTGTTGTAGTGAGAGAAAAGCGTTATTTCAACTTTCCGCGGGTCCTACCTATAGACACAATCAAATATTGAAAGAAAAGTGGTCTCAAGTGATATGCTCATGTGCTTATATTGTATTTCCCAACATTTAGAAGCACAGAGGTCTATAAGCGCATGCGCTAATATCCGCGACTTTACGGTATCAACAATGTTGGAATAAACATACAGGGATGTTAAACCGGAATTTATATCAGGAGGTGTGATATTATTGTATCTACCACGAGGGTATGTAGTTTTTGATTCAAATCCAAAAATATATGCTATATCTTTGGAAAAGCTTATGGCAGTATCAGGATCACTGTTAGTTAGTAAAGCGGTGTTGGTGATCTTGTTGTAGGAGATGGCGAATTTCTTGTCTAAATCCATTTCATTCATTCTCTTTCGTATAATCTCCTCCAACTCCTCTATACTATCATATCTTCCATTACCGATTAGGATGAAGGACTTTTCGCTTTTACCGGAGACATTAGTCTTTTCTAGATATATTTTCCCTTCGGTAACATTTTTCCAATTATTAGAATAAGTCATATCTAGCAGAGCTACCTCCCATTTACCGCCATTGATAACCAAATATTTATACAGTCTCACTGTAAATTCGGAATTGTTATTATCAGGAAACTCTTCACCACTAGAGTTTGAGGGTAAAGTTATCAGCATCGACATTTTCCCAATGTATGATGATTATATCAAGCGTTCTTTCCTTATAAACTATTCATCTACCCACTCGTTGAACTTTTCTCCGTATCCTAACCACTTAACCAGAATCTGTCTTTTACCTCTTTTCATTCTTCTTCCCAATATCTTTTCAATTCTGAAAATCGTGGGTTTTTTTACTTTTTGCAACTCTTTTTCGTAAAAGGTGCCATCAATCATCTCCTCAGCTAAATCTTTTACCCTATATACAACAGGTTTTTCATCAATAAGTACATCAGTGATTATAAAAATCTCAATCGTCCAATTCGGAGTGTATCCTCTTTCAAACGCTCCTCTTGCCTTACTTATTCTCACATAATCCCCAACCTTTAGTTTTGCTTCTTGAGTTAAACTATGTTCACCTCCTTCATACACACGATTCCATACAAGTTCTTGATTTTGAAAATTCACATCATTTGGTCTCATACCTATAGCACCATGAATTGTGTTGTTGTATGCATTAACCATTTCTGGTAAAGCATCAATGTATCTATCATCATCTTTATATGTCAAATATCTATATATCTTCTCTTTTAAAGTTCTGTTAAAACGCTCCACCATTGATGCCTTTATCGTTTCATTTTCGGTTGTAAAGCGCTTGATCTTTTTTTCCGCTAGCAGAGTCTTGACATTGACGTTGTCAAACTCTTTACCTTTATCAGATTGTAAAGCTTTATAATTTTCCCCTTCTAGTATTCTTCTCAATCCTCTTGCTACTACCGGTCCTGATTTGTTGATGAGCGGCACAGCCCAACCTTTTCTAGATAAAGAATCAATAGCAGTCAGTAAAAATGCTGTATTATTATTTTCATCTCTTCGAGATCGAACATCCATCAAATCTACCTGTAGCTGCTCCCCTATTCCAGCTACAATTGTAGGACGACGCTTAAACTTGGTTACAACTTTTTTATGTAACGTGTAGGCATCCTCACCACTCAACCATTCACGGATTCTTTTTTCTCCCTCTCGTTTTCTACGAGCTTTCAGTAAAGCTCTAGCTCCTCGTAGAGATGTATGTAATGCAGGATTGTAATACAACTCTTTTAGCGTATCGATGTCCATGAATTAGTACCGGGAACGACCAACTTTTTCTTCTGAGTACGTGTTCGATGCGGGGATTTTCTGACAGTTGTGATTCCTTCATCAGTTAGCAGGCTTTTAAATCTACTGTAATTGGTATTTCCCGATTGTATTTTACCTCCTTCGGTTAGAACGTCTCGTAGTAAAGTTTTGGAAGTCCTAGGATTCAACCAATGTTCTCCAATTTTCAGTCTGTCCTTCTCCGAGTCGAATCTACCAATTTTACTCAGATTATTCAACATTTTGACAGCGATCGTTTGATCACTCTTTTTTTTTGTTAAATCAGCTGCTTTTTTTTCAAAATCTTTTAAATTTTCGCTTTTACTATCGTGCTCATCTTCTCCATCAGTAAGAAATGTACTTCCTAGTAAGGTTGTGTCTTCAGTATCAAACAACCTTCCTTTTATTAATTCCGTCCCAATATCATCATCATCATCAACCATTTTCACTGATTCTAACTCATTGTCTTTATCAACATTTGGTGAAAAGACATTAGGTTTATTATCAATAATTGTGCTATTGGCCAAAGGAAAAGTAGACTCTGTCTTTTTTTTCTTAATGAGATTCCAACTATCCTTTTGTGTCTGGTTTTGGTTATTTTTAATCTTTTTGACATCAGACAAATACCTACGTAGGTTTTCAACATTTTCATCTAACTTTTCGTATGAGGATAAGTCAGAATCATAAGCCGTTTCCAGTAGATCATTTCGCTTTCGCTTCATATTTCTCACTGTTATAGCTTCCATAGGATTATAATACAATGGAGGTCTGGCTTTCTCTTCCTTTACCACTGTTTTATCATCCTTTCTTTCTGTTAATCTATAGTATTCATCTTCAGTGAGTATAAAATTACGTCTGGAGAATGTTAAAGGCTGTCGATTCATCTTTTTATTGATGATAAAACAGATACAATAGGTGTTATAATAGCATCCAAAAGATTCCCTCTACCACTCTGAATCAAAATTTTACGCTTATCATCAACTCTCCCTCTACCACTAAGTTTATGTAGCTCCTTCTTGTAACGCTGCAACTCAATAAACTGCTCAGAATCAAGAGGAACATTACCTAATATAATATTTTTAACACTTTCTATCAATGATTGAAACAAATCTGAGTTAGCCTTTTCGACTATAGCGATTTTCCCTTTCTTACTCAGATCATCCAGAGCTAAAATCGCCATTCTATTTCGCATCATTCGTGTTGAGAGTTTCATCTTTATCTTCTCCCTCCGCCTAGCACACTTTGAAGTAACCCTGGAACTATATTGCTGATGATAGGTCCTAGTAGAGCGCCTAAAAATCCTCCTTTTTGCAATACAGCTTTCTTATCATCTAACGTTGATTTTCTTACTAAAGCGCTAATATCCTTCACGTTTCGCTGCAACTCATTATACTGAGATGATGTCAATGGTATCGTTCCATTTATAATAGCTTTAGCACATTCCATTAGAGTCATAATAAACTCCTTTTTGGCTTTGGCTATAACAGACTTTTGAATAGCAAAGGTTGTATTGTTGAGCGATAACAACACAGCTGCATTTTTTGTTAATTTTTTCTCCAAAGCTTTAGACATTATAATGCTTTCGTGTTGCGTCGTTGAATAACAAAATATGATTGAGGTGAAGTGAATAGTAATTGTATTTATATCCTTTTACTTGGGTACATATAATATCATAGGGAGAACTGATGTAAAATTTCCCAATAGTCTATGTTGATCATTCGTTTGTTGAGTCGTATCTATTCGTAAATAAGAGTATGGTTTCTTTGTCGCGTCTTCAAAAGCCTCTTGTACATATTTTATTTTTGATGGAAAACATTGTCGAGCCAAATAGGAAATAGAAGAAGCATCTCTAGGGTTTTTAAAAAGAAAAAAATAATGACTATTCAAGGAAATTGTACGATTTCCTTTTAAAAACAGATTCTGAACAATAAAAAACACACTTATGTTCAAATGATGACTATGTTTTGTATACAAAGCATTAGCATCAGCTTTACCAGAAACTTCATCCATGAGATCATCAATTATCAGCCATCGATTTTTACCATCTCTGGGAAAACTCACTGTTATATCTATCATGCCTTCATGAAAAATCACTCCTGATACATCATCAAAGGCTTTTTGGTAGGCTCCATAACAGTAGTGAATCTCTGTTGGTGGAGGGTGTGCTATAGTCTGACTAGCTTCAATCATTCGAAAAATCGCTTGCGTCTTTCCCGATCCTGTTGGTCCTGCAATCATTGCTGTAAAAGGAGATCGCATCCTCGGGTCATAATCTTCAGGTTTCCCATTCATCATAAAAAGATGTTCATCAATCAACAGTAGTTTCATTTATGGTTCCAACAGGAGAGTTTCTCGCTTTTTGTATTTTTTCCATAGCTTCTTCATACATACTAAACTCAGTAACACCTCCAAAAGTGGAAAGCCCTACGACAAATACCAAAATTATCATAATTATCAACGCTTTACGCTTCATACTCGGTAAAACATCTATCATATCACGTTCAGTACCATCAACAGTATCAACTTCATTCATCGGTCTCATCTCAACATCATCCTCTGTCGACATCTTAACTTCCAATAACCATACAATCTTATCACGTTTTCATTTATATACAATGTTAAAACTATCAAAAAAATCAAATGCCATACATGCAAAATCTATATGCCATATAAGTTCAAAATAAGTAAAAAAATAATCAAAAACTCAAATGCCACTTAAATGCCACTCAAATGCCACTCAAGTACCCCTCAAATGAAATACAATATAAACTCGGCGAATTCATCCAACGTCGTAACCCATTGCATAACCTCCAAGGTCTAATCCACAAAAAAACACTTGGTAGGGAGATCTGCTCATATATTACTACTTATATCTATTGTGCTATCAGCTCTGAAAGTTTCCTGTCTTAGTTGAAGTGCGTCCTTGTTACAATTGATGCTAACATAATGTCTGCTGCTAACATAATGTCTGCACTTAAAAATCTTTGCCTACGTAGATAGAAAAGTAAAAAGTGGAAATGATCATTGTCTGGTGCTATGTCTAGCGCAATATGCCGTAATAAAAACAATATCTGATAAAATTTGTTTTAAATAATTTTTGACAACTCTCCAGTATAATTTAGCGTACAAAATATTTACATCAAAAACATTTAATGATTGTGAAATGAGAGATTTTCTACAGATACCTCCCCCAGGGAAGGTGAATCAGCAGAAATATCTAGTTGTATATTGTAAAGCAAATATTATATTAGGTGGCTATTGTGCAACAGTAGATATGGGCTACTTGAAAAGCAGGTACGCTCAGTGTCAACAACTTTGTCTCCTACAGGTGAGAGCATCAACGCTGACACTTTGGTGCCGCAGTTGAGGAAAATTCTATAAACCAACAAACTAGAGCTGCGCGAGTTTCCACATCTAAAAACTTGCTGATCTAATTTTTAGCTGAAAAAATTTTAGACTTCATACGCGAAAAGACACAAACTCCCCAATAATAATCGGGTGGAAATTATTAGTGCAATATAATTATTTAAAACATTATGGAAATAGTTAAATATTACTTTAAGATATCGATTCATTGCTAATAATGTTTAAAGAGCGTGATGCTGGCCACACACTTGGAACATAAAAGAGGAATCGTTAAATTGTTACACGGATAGTGAAGTGGCAGAGTCAAGTAGTCTATTGACTCAGTCAAACAAGTGCTATTGTCAACATTTCGTCTCTTATAGCACGCCTTCTGTCATTATAAATGCTTATCATAATGTTACTAAACTCTTTTATAGCCTTTGGTCTCTACAACCCATTCAAAAACAAACTTTCTAACGCCTCGTATTGCTAGATAGAAGTTAATAAGATCCTAAGGCTATGGCTATAAATGAACATTAGAAACAGTGAAAGTTGGTGTTATCATTTAGTGGTTTATGCGGTATCATTTACGACTGCGAACTTCCGCTTGTAAACATTTAAACTGTAGCAAAAGCTGCAACATTTAGGCTAATGATCTTTGCAGTGTTTGTTTTTGTTTGTGTGAAACCTTTAAGCTCAAACAAAAACATTAGTTTGATCCGCAAGGGATTGGATTAATTTTTTAGCGCGCAAATCCTGCGAGACAGATTAGTGACATCACGAAATGTTTTAGCTGCGGTGGTAAGTCAACCGTGTAAGTAGATAATATGGTTGGCACGCTTTAAGCTTTATGTAGCCGTTGGCGACAATAAGCTGGGTGGTGTAGTCGGATATGATTCCACAATAACTCTATTATGTTATGATGACATTTCTAGCTTTCTCAGAACTTAACCATTTCTAATCATAAGTTTTTACATTACAACCCTCATCCAGGTATTCTTTTCTGATAAGTATTTTTCTGCACCAACACCCTTAAATTGTTAACATTTCTGAATTAAAAAATATGCATTTGAAGACCATTCCGTGTAATATAGGTGGCAAATGGTGGTGAGATTTGATTGGAGTGAGCGCCAGAGAGCCTGCAAACCAACTAGCAGACATTTCTAGCTAGTACAGGCAAATTGTTTTTGCATTCATCAACAATAATAATATGCAGAGACAGGCTGGCTTAAACCCCGTTAGTTCCCTTGAATCAACAGAACTGCACTGACCAGACACCAGTGGTGCTGTGATTGCCTTTCATTAGAAGAAATATCACCAAAAACTATTCATTTCTGAGAAGTTGTACTCAGCAAATGTAGCTAATGCGCTCAGTGTGTCTGCAGAATTCACCATTTTCTCACAGCGTGTTTCATCCAACTATTGGCGATAAGCCAGCTGTTAAATTTGCCAAAAATAATATATTACTAATTGGGCCGATTTATGTGATTGATTGCTGAGGAACTTGATCATCGCTGTTAATTTTGGTTGTAATCACCCAAAATTACAATAAGTAAAAAAGATGTGTCCTCTATTTGAATCTCGTGCACTCGAGCTAATCTGAATTGTACTGTTATATCGTATTTATGAGTCACCAACAAATATTTCTTCCAATAAAAATTTGTTGGTGACTAACGGGTTAAGAGATTAATAGAAGATTAATTTTTTTATGATTTTTATGGTATCAAGCTACTTTCATAGTTTTGTTTCCAATTTAAATAAATATGACGTCAATCATAAATGGAGACACAAATTATATCATTAGTCAAACTTGGTCTGCAGCAAACGATGAAAAACTATTGCAAAACCAAAACTGACATCCTCGATGTTGTTCCCAGTGCAAGTTCCGTCTTCGGGGCCCATAATATATCAGATTTATGAGCGATTCCATAGACTTACACAGTTTAAGGAGCGCTAATGTCTAGATAATTAATTGACAACTATAAAATAAGAATTTCAACATAAAAAATAGACTAAAGATACTGTACTTAGGAAATAAATATTATAAGTAAGGTGCCAATATTGAAAGTGATGGTTAATATTTCATATTCAATGTAGAATTATAATAACCATTAATTATAAAATAATAGATATAATTCGCATAATTTATTTCCACGGAGACAAATAAATTTTCTGTGACACTACGTGGCTGTGAGTGTAACTGACCAGTATTACGACAGTCAACAAAGAACTACATTTTTGAGCAGATCGTTGTCGTCAACGTTCTGAATATCATTGATTGAGCATGACATTTCTAGAGAGACAGTGAAAGCTATTAATCATGTCATCAACTGACGGCCTTTCACTTACATTCCACAACGTACACCGAGATATTATGTTGAGCAGAGCCTCTACTGGAAATGCGTCTGCTACCAAACTCAAAGCTTTTCCTAAACTAAAAACATCGCTGGCAGCGTTTGTTTCACCCCCAAACAGCACCTCTGGCGCGATGTGGCTGTATTCTTTTAATATCTTGGCTCTGTTAGAATCGTTTACCTCCAAAGCTAAAGTTATACCTTCTCCAATCGAAGCTAGCCCAAAATCTACAAACACAGGATCATGGCTGCCGCTGGTCGTCGGCCGTAATAAAATGTTATCGGCCTTTATGTCATTTAGTAGCATACCCATATTGTGGAACTGTTTCACAGCAAATGCAATCTTAGTGCATGTGAATACCCAATCAAGAACCAACTGCAGTGTTCGATGTGCTGTTCGAGCTTTTTTTAAAGTTTGGCGGAAATCATACGGACTAGGTCCATTGGGTGAGCCAACATAATCGCAAATAATAGCCCAGTCGAGGTATCTGTCTCCGAGGGCACAAAACGGTGCCAGTCCTTGATAGTGGGCAGCAAATCCTGTATTACTAGCTAACTGGAGCATGAACGCTTCCTGTAGCAGAGCAAACATATCGCTTTTGTCTCTCTTCAGTGCCTTTATGGCCACTAGTTGTCCCCCCTCATTCATACGTCCGTACAACACCTCTCCAAACTCTCCACAGCCGATCTTTATATACCTGAAACGTAGCAAATATAATCGTACAGATCGCTCTAATAGAGATAGCGCACCACGTATGATATTTCATCAGATATGGTAAGCTCATTAGCAGAAACGGAGATGGAAAGTGTTTTTCTTGTGACCTTGTTGGTATGGGAACAGTTTATCTTATTAATATTTTAATCTTCCATATTTTTTGTAAACATAGTTCATTATAATTTAATTGTCCTATAACTAAGACGCTCCATAATTTGCTATTATTAATTATCTAGATTAGTGTCTTGTTACTTAACGCACAAGATGGATTGCATGAGATCGTCAAGGAGAATGCAGTCTAAGGAAATATTGCCATTACCTATCATCTTGGTAGCCATATTGAAGTTGTGAACTTGTAAATATCTTATTGATGAAAGAGTACTTATTTGCCTCAAATATTGGTTCGTAAGTCTTTTTCTTCATCACATTAGACACATATTCCATGTTTCGTAGAAGCCTATAGCATTGTGAGAGAAAGGGAGAGTGAGAGGAGGTAGCAATGAGATTGGAAAGGTCAGTGAATGTGAACAGGACATGAGAGATGAGGAAGAGCCCATACGAGTTAGTGACAGAGTATGATATTTAGTTGGTCTGCCAACCACTCTATTAGAGCTACACAGCACTCTATTAGAGTTACACAGCACTCTATTAGAGCTACACAGCACTCTATTAGAGCTACACAGCACTCTATTAGAGCTGCACAGCACTCTATTAGAGTTACACAGCACTCTATTAGAGCTACACAGCACTCTATTAGAGCTACACACCACTCTATTAGAGCTACACACCACTCTATTAGAGCTACACAGCACTCTATTAGAGTTACACAGCACTCTATTAGAGCTACACAGCACTCTATTAGAGCTACACAGCACTCTATTAGAGCTACACAGCACTCTATTAGAGCTGCACAGCACTCTATTAGAGCTACACAGCACTCTATTAGAGCTACACAGCACTCTATTAGAGCTACACAGCACTCTATTAGAGCTGCACAGCACTCTATTAGAGCTACACAGCACTCTATTAGAGCTACACAGCACTCTATTAGAGCTACACAGCACTCTATTAGAGCTGCACAGCACTCTATTAGAGCTACGCAGCACTCTATTAGAGCTACACAGCACTCTATTAGAGCTGCACAGCACTCTATTAGAGCTACACAGCACTCTATTAGAGCTTCACAGCACTCTATTAGAGCTACACAGCATTCTATTAGAGCTACACAGCACTCTATTAGAGCTACACAGCACTCTATTAGAGCTACACAGCACTCTATTAGAGCTGCACAGCACTCTATTAGAGCTACACAACACTCTATTAGAGCTACACAGCATACTGAAACTTTTTACGGCTGTAGCCAAGTCATATGACTTGAAGACGACACAAGGAGTGGTCAAATTAACCTTGGTTATAGGCAAAAAGTGAGGGAATCCAATTTTCAGCCGAGGATGCATTAAGAAAAAGCTACCGGTTAATTTTTGCCAAAATTGAACACTTGACGAAAGTGTGGTTGTTACGTTACACCATTTACGAAAGAGAGCTGGCACTTAATGTCAGGCATGATTTATTGATTAATTTGTAGAATATGGCAGCTACATACCAGTTCCAAACGATGAGGAAATGCTCAATCAAGGAAATGACATATAAAACGTGCGCAAAGGTAAATTTGTTGTGACAGTCGGAAAAACAATAAAATTTGGCGTTTTTACAAAAATTTAAAGAATTTGATTTTCGGCAATTATATTAAAAGTTTTTTGCAGCACCATTAGTGTTCTGTCGTGTCATGTTACTGTACTTAAGTTGATTCATTGCTTAATGTAACTCTATCTTTTGGAGTAATAAACTAAACAAGAAAATAAACCCTGGAAATGTCGAAAGATTGGTGAGGAAAAAATGGAGTGGCCACCCAAATAATATGAGAAGTTCAAGTATAATTAGGCGTTAGAAAAACCAGATAGATAAAAGATTTACAGACAACAATAGTTCAATGTTTTATCATCAATCAAACAAACCTATTCATTGTGTTATGTAATCGCTTTAGCTTATTGTGTGGCACACGACTCGGACACATCCCAGTCAAGTTTCCTCCCCGTTTGTTGACCTAAATGCGAACTTTGTAAAGAGCCGCATGACATCCTTTTTATAGGTGTTTGAACAGCGTTATTTATTGGGAGCAACTAGACAGACTTATGTCCAGGGTGCTTCCTTTGACGTGTAATTTGATGAGCGAATATTTGACAAATTGAAATTAGATTTGGTAAATTCTATACCCCCAATATCACATTTCACACGTATTAAGGTAAGCAATTAAACTATTCATTAGCAACTATTAGTTAACATAGCTACATTCTACAGCGCTGGAATGAGTGAACGAGCGGAGAAGAATTTTAAATCTCTGCGGATACATCTACAAATGACCGACAATTTGGTTTCAAACAAAGCATTTAATATCAATTCGTGATACAGTGAGCCATTCCCAGCACCTGCGCGATGTCAACGAGGCGCCATTTCTAATTGTAATCAAAGTTTAATATCACATTTAATCGAATTACGTAATTGTTATGCTAGAATAATAAAGCAATCAAAAATTGATTATAGATTATGTTCCTTTATACCAAATATAGTATAATTTTCAATTACATTAAAATGTAGGTTGCACCCATTTTGCAATATGATTTATGGAGTGTACTTTATGTAACTTATTCTCTAATAAACTTTCCTAGTTCGAGGAATGCCATGTGTTGCTTTCCTGTACCGCGCTCTTAAACATCTTGTCTCTACGTTCAGTTCCGATAAATGTTAGCAGTCTAACAGTTGGAATCGAGCTAATATAAGCAGACGTACCTCGCTAGAGATGGCTCCTGGCTTGCTTTACTCGCGTCACTTGCTGAGTAACTTGTGGCAGTAGTAGCTGTTGTTTCATCTACTTCACTAGCAGACGATGTAGAAATGCTTTTACTTGACTCTTGTTCTGTCCTAGATGACCTGTCAGAGGACGGTTGAGCCTTGCGTTGACCCACAGGCAAGTGATCCCCTTCAAAATAAAAAAGCGTCAGTTTCAAAGATACAAACTTTTTGTGATTTGTGAAAAGAGTGCCAAATTGTCAAACAAACAAGTATGAAATGTCGATTGTGGTATGCTTATCAAATTTGAACGATTGAAAATTGAATTGCATTCAAGTAATAAATGAAAAAACAAAGTTCTATGGAAGGACAAGTTTTTTTCCACTGCAAACAACTGACATTGTGGTGAGCTTCTTATCTAGAAATGTAGGAATGTGCCGGATGAGTTATGCCAAAACCTTTTTGTTATTCTGCAGTGTTGACATTCAATCTCAAAACTAAACTTCTCTAGCCACAACATCGCTGATGGGAAAGCTTACCCATTTCTATCGGAACAGCTGTAGGCTTGGATTTGTGATGAGTTTTGGTTTGAGACGTTGACTGTCCACCCTCCATGTGCTTTGTAGATCTGTCGTAGTCCGCACTGAGTCTAAGGTATGTTTTTGGTCTCACATCTGTTTGGGTGGCCAATGGCTGATCAGAAGAGGTACGGTGAGTGTTCAGCGTTTTTTTGAAAGGTTCACTCTGACACCTGCACATGAGCCATATAAACTTCATCTATATTATGTTTTCAGTTATTATAACCATTAAAGTAATAAATAATTAAAACAAAACATTGTTCAAACGGATTGTTGAAGATTTTGATGATTTAAAATTTGCATTTTATAAATTGAAAAAAAAGAGATATTGACAAGCATTCTGTCTTTACAAAATAGTTTTTAATTGATCCAAGTAACGCAAAAAATTTAAGTTGCTACCATAACTCGGTAATAATTAATAAATAAATACTAACTTGTGAAGATCAGCAGTAGACAACTCCTGACGCCCTCTTATTGGTCGACTTGTTTTTCTCATTCTTGTACCAGTGGGCTTGCTCGTTGATGGCAAACTTTCTTCTACATTTTTGCTGCGGACCTTGTGGTGCGCTGAACTGACCAGCTCATCGTCTGTTGATTTTGAGGTGAAGCAGTCCATCGCGGATGATGAACCGCTGGATAGAGATAAAGACCGGCTATGGTGGCTTGAATGTTGGCTGCTTGACTACAACCAGAATACTTCAAATGTTGATTGTCTTACAGACACGCTAACCACTCCTCCCTCAATGCAGTGACAACAATATAAAACCGCGGCTAATGTTTTTTCTAAGCACCGTAACTGAATTGCACCAGGTTTTATGCAGGGCAAATTTTCTATCTAGTCAAAAGCTAACCATCATAACGTGCTTGTTAATTTAAATAGAAACATTTATCCCACCCTTTCTTAAAACCAGGCTAACCTAATGTAATCACATCGGTTTTGCTGTTCTATTGTAAAAAAATAAATACGTATTTCGTTAATGATCAAGGTCATATATTTTTCAATAGTGGTTCTGTGGAAACCGCTTTTCGTAAAAGAATTATTTTTTACCATAGAGCCAATTTATTGAGACGTAAGAGATGGTTCAGGTACCTGGTATTCACTTATAATAATTTATTTCGTTTACGTTGACCGCGTGATGCTTTAATCCACTCTCACAGTAATGGTCTACATCACCACCTGCTATTGTGTATCAAGTTTAAATACCTTCTGATAAAAGACTATAAGTCATTTTAATGGATGAAAATTACAAACTTAAACCGGAATATAAGGCGAGTTGATTGATTGGACACGATTATATTTCCTGGATGTGATTCGCTCTGAACTGATCAAATCACAAGTTTGTACCTTTTCTCTACGAGTTGAGAAACTGTCTTCTCTCGAATGGTAGGAGCAGCACGCTTCTTGTTTGTCAGCTTGCTGCTGCAAGCTTGTCTTAGGTTTTGTTGGCAGCAACTGCTCTTTTTCTGACACTCTCTGTCAAATAATAATAAATTTTTGTATGTTGTTTTATATGACTTTGGGTTTCGAGGATTATAATAAATAAATAATAAGTTGTTTTGAAAAAAAATTATAGCAATTTCTCAAAACATGAAATACCACCAGATTCAAAAATTATAGCTTATTACTGTTACGTAATTTTATCAGACTTGGTGTATGTTACAGCTATGGTTGAGAATGCAACTCCAAATGCGTAAATATGTTAATACTTTTAAATTAGAAGCTCATTAATAAATTATTCCATGTGGTAATCAGCAAATGCTGATTAATTTATATATTGAAAACTTTTTTCATTCTAATTTAGACAAGAATTACCTCCATCTTGCTAGAAGAAGGAAATAGATATTTCTTATAAGCATTAGACTTTTCCATGACTCTACTGATAGCTGAGCCCATTATATCTCCATTCTACATCAGTGACTCTTAACTGTTGTGTATAACTATTGGCTAGGAGTGTATTGAATGCTGTCCATACTGCTGCCAATGTCGCTGCTTACTGTCCAAGTCAGCTGGGATTGTTCAGAGACACGACGCGCCACTCCAGTGATTGCATCTTGTCATGGTGGTCAACAATGTAGTAAAACATTCATAGTATTTCAGTTCTATTTTTAGCTACAAACAATCAGTTTGTGTTTTTAGTAGTTGCACAGATGAGGTTTAAGTTAGTAGATGCGTTTCATACTAGCGTACTTAAAAGTCAACTTTTAGCGAAAGAGGTGTCTGAAATGATAGCATAGAGTCCGATATAAAATTTATTATCATGGTCTTCTCAGCAGCTTAAAAAATAATTTTAGCTGATCATAGTTGTTAGTAGTTTTAAAATTTTGAGAAAGCGGATGTCAGATTTGGAGACAGGCGAAAGCTTTTTTTGTGACACACTGGTGACCTCATTAGTTCGACTCAATCTTTTTCTCATTGATAACTATTCATGCAACATTAGATTTATGTAACTGTCGGGCCTACACCCTGGGTCCATTGTCTCAGGCCGGTTTAATGAAGATACGCTCTTTGTTGATGAGCAATTGATCGGCAATGGAAGCATGCCTTGCTTTGGGCATAACCGATAACCGAGGGGCAATTGGCAGCTCAATCGATGCCAACTTTCTTAGCTTATTAGCCCATAATTATGCTAATGAGACAGAATGACAAACGATGAAATTCTTCTCTCCTGAATCAATAATTGACTGTAATTATTGTCAAGTAAAAAACAATAAAGTTGTCCAAAGTCAAATAGATTCAAGTGAAAGCATTCTGTTAGGGAATGCTATCACCAAATAGAATAACAAGCTAAAACAAACATATCATCAATGTAACACCATTTTCTTTTATCATCTCCGAAAGCAATATTCTAACAATGAGACTGTTAAGTTGTTGTTCATAGTTCGTCTGCTGTGACTGGCAACATTTAGACAAACATCCGATATTGGAAACATAGTAAATTGAATTCACTGAAGGTCTGACAGCGATTACACACCAGTTGACAGAGTACAAACTTATCTCACTTCCCACGCATGTACTAATAAATAATATTATAATTATTCCTGCTAATTAACTAGCATCAACCTACTTGCGTTCTTTACCGGGAGATGATAACTCCACCTCTCTAATAAAAGTACTTAATTAAAAAATAATATTTCCAGGCCATTACGAAAGTGATAGGAGTGTGTGTTTTGACCATCAGGTAATTCCCATGATCAGCAAATAAATAAAAACCAAACTTTGTGCAGCCGAGCATTAGCACGATATCAAAATGGCCGGCATAGAGCTAGTGAGAATATTGCTAGTGAACTGCTTTGTGGTTGGTACTTTAGGGAGGTATGGAGACCCGTACCCAGTGTCTGGTAGCTGGTTTAAAGATCGAACGACTGAAGCCGAAATCAAAGAGGTGTTACCTTTGTTTACATCTATTGGTGGGGATACTGTGCTACTTCGGGGAGAGGAATTTCTCAACAGAACGGCAGAAAGTATCAAAGTGGATCCACTATTTAGCTCATGTAAAGTAGGTGAGGGATGGAGCGAAGAGGAGATGAGCCAATCAAGCGCACGATAAATTGTATTTTCAACTTAAGTTTTCGTTACTATAGAGTTATCTTCACAAGACTGACTTTTAAAGATTTTTGGGCTGTTTCAATTATTCTATTTTACAAAAATTGACTTCAGATAAAAAAACTAGTTGACCAAAATCTTTGGTACTTCAGGAAAAAAATTCAAACTTTGCAATATACGGCTAGACTTAGTTCCAGTCAGTCTGCTGGCGACATATGCAAATAGCAGTGTTTCTCATTATTATTTTACATTGAAGATGGGAAGCACTGCGTGGACGTAGCCCAAAAAGAGTTGACTGATGCGGGAATCAGCATACAGGCCTGGGCTACCTATAGCTATGAGGAGGATTATTCCGATAAGTTTGTGGTCTGCAAAAACTTTGATAAAGCCATCATAGTCGGAGAGACAAAATATCACAGAGTTATTTTATGGCTTGAGATGTACAAGTGAGTTCTTGGTTTATATAACTTTAGCAGTTGTCTTCTTTAAAATGAGACAAGTACTAAAAGATTTTTCAGTTCTGGCAACCAATCATTATCTTTGTAGATCAGCTGATGATTGTGGTTTTACCAATGGAAGTGCAGTAGCTGTTCTTTTCACCTCTTACACAGGAAAGGGGGACCCGCATGCACTCCTTCTTGAAGAGGCTACTGCTCAAAATATCTCAGTCTATATGGGTTTACCCAAACCGCCATACTTGGGTAAGACAGAGAGCTGGTGCACTGTTTTTCCTGTAAGAGGATCCGCTGGAAATGTCTTACGTCTTAAATTACATTTACAGCAGAGGACGACTCCTCGTCTCTTCTCATAGCAGCTTTCTTCCAGTTGAACTATAGGATATTTCAAGATCACCAGAGCAGATTTGCAAATTTTACATCAATGAAAGGTACCAGCATTGTAGAAGTCAATGTAACAGCGAGTCATTGTGATGTCACAATTTATTTATACCATAATAACCATAATCTTGCAGCAGCGATTTTTATTTGTACTTTTTACCAAATATTTATTTGTTTCCTAACTATGTGATTATGTGAAAAAAAATTAATTCAACTGCCAAGAATGTAACTGTGAATTGTTTTTAATTTCATATCATAACCTCCAAACAAGTATTGCCAGCACTAAAAAAAAAATAATATAGGCCACATGAATTTACACTGTCTTAAAAACATTAGAGAAAAACGTGCAACCTGTGCAAAAATTATTGGGAAAACCCAAAAAAATAATTAATAGAGAAAAAACGCGCAACCTGTACAAAAAATTTATTACTGGGGAATCCCAAAAAATAATTATTGCGGGCTTATATAAAACGATGGGCAAATTCTCGAAATCCCCCTAATAAATTGGGGTTTCCCCACTGTTTGAAAACTTTTGCAATCTGCGCGTTTTTCTCTATTGCGGGCTCATGTAAAACAATAGAGAAAAACGCGCAGCCTAATAAAGTGTTCAAACCGTGGGGAAACCCCAGTTAATTACGGGGATTTCCAGAATTTGTCTATTGTTTTATATAAGCCCGCAATAATTATTTTTTGGGATTCCCCAGTAATAAACTTTTTGCACAGGTTGCGCGTTTTTCTCTATTGGGCCAATTCTGGAACTTCTCGTAATTAATTGGGGTTTCCCCACGGTTTGAAAACTTTCTCAGGTTGCACGTTTTTCTCTATTATGATTATTACAAAGAATAAAACTTTTGTAGGTTACTACAGCGATGTGCGAGTCATACCGGACTATATAATCAACCAACAGAATCGTACAACATTCAACAACAGGCTTCCTCCATCATTTGTAGTCATGTTCTGGAGAGAACTCTCTTTCCTAACAGCAAATTTTGGGTTTACCCTGCTTGGTTCACCTACAATAGACTTGACTCATGTCGGCAACACATCTCTGGCGGGTCATATTAACGGCCTGAAGAGTATAAAGTTTTTTGGTCAGCTGACCAGCACCCTGCTACGAGATGGTAGAGGAGAAGGTAATGTTCCATGAAATGATTAGATTATTTATACAACTGTTAAAAAAATGCAAACCTGTGGCCAAAAGCTTCAATGTAGCTACATATATTTTCACTTTTATGCTTCTAGGTCAAGCTGCGTACTTTAGAGCAGAAGAGAAACACAAACCAATTTATGATTCTGACTATGGATTGTGGGAAATATTGTCAGCCAGAAATAAATCTATCAATAGAAACACAACATTTGCCGACATTTACTACGCCTCCATAGCAGACGTGAGTTTTAATAGTAAACGTATCAAACTTTTCAATCGATTCAAATTTTTTTAAATGACATCACTTCCTGTTTCATAATCACCTGTCTACTTAGAGTAATAAAAATCTTTTCCTGGTTTATATTTTTCGTCAAATTGTAGATAGGATGGGGGTAGCATTTCGCCCCCTCCTCAATCAAGAATTTCAGCTATGCTTTTACATCACTAACTTTGATTGTTTCTGTCCAGTTTTTTACAGAATATAGTCCAGTGAATAAAGAAGTATGGCTAATGATAGAGGCGTATGATGACGTGCCCACAAAAGAATGGTGTGCCCCAATTGACTCCAGGCATTCAGGTTGGCAAACATACATGTGGGGAGTAATTCACCCTTGACATCTATGAGAAACTTCCAAACCAAACTTGTGGAAGTTGTTTGCTCTATCGTAACTAAATAACTCCATATTCAACTTCACAGATAAAAGCAATTAAATAAGTAACAGTAGCAAGATTCTCCAATTCCGTTAAAGCTGGTAATGAAGTGCCAGCAACAAAAATATATATTCGTAATAACTGAGTTTTAAAAACTTACAGCATTTTAAAAGTAGTTTTTTGTAATCAATAATTCCTTTTGAAACCAATCGAGTAACATGACGGAGGCACGTGACAGCTGATGTGCGCCACCATATTTTGTGTTTATCAGGAATGGATAAGAAAGTAAGAAGTGTGGACAAATCCAGACTAGACAAAGCCTTGTCTCATGTTGGAGCAATGGTAAAAAAAGTAACAGCATTTGCCTGGGATCCTTTGTTTACATGCAAAAAGCCGGGCTTCGCCAGTCTAGCCCAACAAATAAAGCAAGACTACATGAGGCCAATAATAAGCGAATGCAGATTTCATTCAGCACAAAACCAGTCTATTGTTGTCATTGGATACAACATTGATGGACCCCTGACTCAACCATTCCAGGTAGATGTCTATGGAAATCTTTCATTGCTTAGCCTATGTTTTATATGCAATAGACATGGAGATATACACTGTTTTATGCACAGGTAAACTATACTATGTATGATGGAACACACAAGTCTAACAGTCTATATGGTTACTATTATGAGATAGACTATGGAAAAGAACACGGGCTAATAGATTCATTAGTTTATATACAGTTGTATGACATACCAGAGCTGAAGGACCTACAAAGAAAGGGCAGTATCAGAGTGGCTCGCACTGATGGTACAGGGGAACCTTGTGTATTCAACTACACACTAAATACTACCATCAAATGATCTCTCGTGCAATGCTGTACTATTACATAATATATTGTACAAAAAACTTTTGTGTTGCGGTAGATGTAAAATAAAAGAGGGGAGACAACTACTATTATCTTTCAACTGTTGTGTAGTAAGTCATTAATTGTTCGTTTTCTAAAACACAGTACAGTACTGAAATGTTGAGACAAAATTTAACCGCAAAAACGTTTTTTTTTATGAAAAATAAGAGAAAATATTCAGTCACTGGAATTTCTTGTGTTGGTAAGGATGTACAAGTCAAATTAAATGATCAGAGAGAGGAACTTATGTTTGAGTAACAGAGATCAGTGGGTGAGTACAACAAACTGGGATTCTACTGGCCCACTAACAGAGGCATTCTGGGTAACATACACCGACGCTAAACAACAGTATACCAAATTGAAGCAAGATTTCCACATTTATTATTAAATAATACCAGAAGAAAGCGAAGATGTTAACTGCACGCAGAACTAGTAGTTGTACTAAAAAGGCTCCGTCAATGATTAGATTGCTATAATAAATAAATAAATAAATGAATAGAAGGGACGTGAATTAAGGACGGAAAAATAAAAATTTATATTTGTAGAACTTATTTCCTGTGTAGAAGTATAAATGCTTCAGTAGTACTAGATGTATCTCTGATAACTTTATACACCTCAGAGGGTGCACTAAGGCTAGTACATGTAATGCAATCATGTGATATAATAAAAAGGAGAGACCACTCCAAATAATAAAAATTTCTATAATTAACTTGGCTGCAAGCAAAACAACAAATATAAATAACAATTCAGCTATTACAGGTATATTCTGCAATGAACATAACCTATGTGGGGACAACTTCAAAATAATATCAGTAACCATTAATTCACTAACTTTAGAGTATAGTTGTATAAAAATAATTTAATAAATGCTGAACGCCTTGACAACAGAAAAGTGGCTATGACCAATAGCCTAAGATCCTACACAACACACCTCAGTGGAGGCTATTAAATCTGAAAAACTAGCAGCTATGAATAAAAACCACAAATATAAACAGGCTACAATCAACATTTCACACCAAATTTTCTAATGCTAAAGTACAAGAATAAATGAATATTGTATTTAAATCAATCCAAAGAGATAACACACAAGATCCATTAATAGTTTGCTCTATGGCTTACATCACTGCGCTGTCATCATCACTGCTGGCCTCAAACCTCCACCCAGCTGACTTCTTAGAAGTTAAAGCATCATACGACTTGTGGACAGAGGGCATGTCATGTGACTTGAGACCAGCTGAGAAACTGTCATGTGACCTGCGAGAGATGTTTTTCCTCTTATCTGGTCTCTCTCCTGACCAAGTTCTGCTGGCGCCTGTACAATGGTACAGCGTACAGGGTAAGTGCGTGTAAAATGCACTTTAGGTTAGTAATAATGTGCGATGCATTGTGGGTAAGTGAGGGTGCGCAATGCATTGTGGGTAAGTAAGAGTGTGCAATGCATTTTGGGTAGGTAAGAGTGTGCAATGAATTGTGGATAAGTACGAGTGTGCAATGCATTGTGGGTAAGTAAGAATGTGCAATGAAGTGTGGGTAAGTACGAGTGTGCAATGCATTGTGGGTAAGTAAGAATGTGCAATGCAATGTGGGTAAGTAAGAATGTGCAATGAATTGTGGGTAAGTAAGAGTGTGCAATGAATTGTGGGTAAGTACGAGTGTGCAATGCATTGTGGGTAAGTAAGAATGTGCAATGAATTGTGGGTAAGTAAAAGGGTGCAATGTATCATGGATAAGTAAGTGCAATGCATTAAGCTTAGTTTCCATACATCTCCCAAGTAATCGCAGCATCGTGAGTTGTGCACCTGCGAGCTCTGGCGACTCACGAGGAGTTGCGATCCCCTGGTTTCCATACTTGCATTTGACTGCGATTTTGCTACGATTTCTTGTGAATACGCGGTAGATAGATTTAATTATTATATCATCCTATTAATTGTTTTTATCAATATTGAAAATTAGCTATTTTTATCATGCAAAGAGCTTTTATGTTAATAATTATTATGATAAGAGGTAACCATAATAATAACACAAGTTCATTGCTACTGCAGTTTAAGTAGTAAGTAATAAATAATAATTATTATTATTTATAAAAGGCTGTTATTAATAAATTATTATTATTCATAACAATAATGATCAACTCAATGGTATTATTATTATTTAATTAATCATAGCAATTTCACCAAAGAAAATTTCCGAAATTATTTTTTATTTAACACTGGTAGCTATTATTATTATTATATATATAATAATAATATTATTTACTATTTAATACAATAATTATTAAATCGTTATTTATTTATTATTATTAATATCAACGAACAAACTACTGCTATTGTTGCGCTTTTTATTATTAGAAGCTATAGGTTTTATATGAATGAAGTAAAAAAACTTATTATTATTGGTAAGTCAATTTTTTTTCAATGACAAAAAATAATTATTATTTTTATAATAATATTTCTACTACATAATTGCTTCGGCCATGGTTAACTTTCCTGACCTTGACCCTGATCTTTTAAGAAAAAGACACAAAACGATGTCGCCTAATATTCAGAAGCTATGTTTGGTCGCAGGTTTACGGTCTCCATAGATCTTTGGCGATCGCCAGTTGTTCCCGATCGTGGGTGAATCGCAGAAAAGTACTTTGCAAACAACTTTCGTGGGACGTCGCAGCAACCTCGTAGGGAATCGCGGCACATCGTGCAATCACGGTCTCCATAAATCGCAGATCGTGGCAAAAGTTTTTGCGAGCTTCTGCGACAGCGTGCGAGCGCTTGGGAGATGTATGGAAACCAGGCATTATGGGTAGCCGATGACGTCACAGGTACCTACCAATATATTCCTCCACTTTATTACTGCCAGAAGCTGGCAGACTTCTCAGCAAATCCTCTTTCAGCGTGACAGATTTCTTCTGACTGCTTTACAACAGAAAAAGAACAGCTATAGACTGCATAGAAACATTCTAGATCACCAAGCAACCATAAACAAAAATTGCTAAAGAAAGACCACACACGCTGCAGCCGACATAAAAGGACTAACTGATGTCACCAACCGACCTGCTGGTTTGTTTGGAATGTCTCGGACTAGAGAGCATGTGACTTCCTTTTACTGGAGTTAGCTCCTCGTCATCACTGTTTGTCCACATGGGAACTCTCTGTGAGGGGCAAATGAACTAATTGTACATGAGAACACTACTCCACAATATATTTCTACCAATAAATAGTTTATTGTTTAAGTTAAACTAAATTTTATTCAAAACCATCTTAGCTATTGCTAGAAAGCCCGACAGATAAATACAACAGCAAGAATGTGTAAAGAATCACCAATTGAAATGCAAAGTTGTCTTTCCTCAAGCAGAATTTGAACAAGAGAAGACAACAACAAAAAATTGTTGCAGGATTCATGCATATGAAGCATTCGGCACCCAATTCCATAGATGAGCAATGCTGGTGCTACACAGAACGCTTCCAACTCACCATCTTATCGCCAGATATCTGTGAGACAGACTCGAACTCATCATCGTCCGCATCATAGAAAGAGGAATAGCCAGTTCTTTGGGTAGAGAGTACATTATCAAACCCTTGAATATCCTGTGGCCTGCCTGTAACGATAATATCAGGTATTGTATGGTAACAGTGAGGTAGTATTGTATGGTTAAAGTGCAGTGGGATTGTATAGCTGCAGTGTCACGATACAAAAAAACTGAATCATGTTATCCAAATGTTATCAGTATGTTACATCAGCAGCTGTCCTCTCTCTATTTCAGAGAAAATGCTATCAAAGGATAATAGACAGAACCAACACAAATACCGTATCGATCTTGACCTCGCAGAGAGCGGGACAGTTTTCAGTAGAAGCCATTCCATCAACTCACCCCTGTTAACTCCGCCCTTGGCAACCTTTGCACCAGCAGACTTAGCCTGAGATCCACTGATAGTAGGATTTCTCTGAGGACTTGTCTTAGAATCAGCACGGTGGGTGGCCCATTGATCAGTTCTTACACTGCTCTGAGCTTTCCTGTACTTGGGGTCTTTGGTAGACTGAAGAGTGGACGCTAGTACAAACAACTAACCAAATAAACCAGATATACGATATAAATGTGGTTTATAGCAGACGAAATCAGACAACAGCGTACCTGACGTAGTAGAAGATCCAGAGACACTCTCTGCATCATCTCCATTCTTTACTATAACTTTGGCACAACGAGAGCATATCGACAGTTGTACCATTGGAGTTGGTGTGGCCATTGATCTCTGCACCTGCATTCAAATATTCAATCATTTCCCATAAAGACACACTTGTAGACTGCATAAACACAGAGATTATGATACAATTGATATTGCAATTATTGACACGCATACTTGTGCGGAGCCAATGCTGTCAGCAGACACTTTGACCCCCTCTGCTGCCAGGTCAGCGCTGTTCTCATCTAATACTCTTACACCAACAGGTTCATCATCATCACTGACAGCGGAGCCAATTCCAGAGTCTGCTTTCTCGGCAGCAGCTCTTTTTTCAGCAATAAATGTTTTCAGTTCTTTGCTGTGCTTGGCAGCCTCTGCTTTAGGACCTTTCAGTTTGGGGTGAAGCCTGAAATATTATACACCTGCAAGTAATGATCAGCTACCAGCAGGTGTCTAAGGTTCCTGCTTGTCACATCAGCATCCGCCCAGGTATATACTTTGCAACATACAGCAAACATTTCTAATTAGTATGCCACAGTTCTTGCATCATTGATATTGCCATTATAAATTTAAGAGTTGTGCTCTCTTTGTAAATTCAATAGGTTTTGACAAAACGTATTCTAAAACGCCAGGTATTAACTCATTGAGTTAATGATTCCTTCAGTCAGCTAACAGAAGTCATATCTATGGAATCAGCAGACTACGTATTGACTTCTGCAGATTGACTGAGCTGTCCAATTATAAATATATTCCAAGTTTGAATACAAATGAGAATGTCAGCACTCAACCATCATAATTCAAATCAAACAGTTACATTTTAATACAGCGATTGGAAACAGCAAAAGAAAACTTTATTGAAATGATTTTATGGCACACGGTACATGAAATGAGTAGTTATATGGTATTGAGCATTGAATTGCACACGCAAAATTGTATAACAGCTGACCCAGTTAACTTAGTCGAACCTTTTAACTTAGTCGACCCTGTTAACTAAGTCGACCCTGTTAACTAAGTCGATCCTTTTAACTGAGTCGACCCTGTTAACTAAGTCGACCCTGTTAACTGAGTTGATCCTGTTAACTGAGTTGATCCTGTTAACTGAGACGACCCTGTTAACCGTATCGATCCTGATAACTAAGTCGACAAGGACGAGTGACATTAAGAAATGCCGATAAACAAGCAACTACAGCGGCTGTAGTCTACATGAGATATGTTGTCGCACTTCAGTATTTAACTCCTTCAGACTGAGATAGTCTTGTAGTCTGAGTGGCAAGGGTAACTCATAACAATCATCCAGCACACTTATATCTCACATACAAGATCGGATGGTAAGCCTTGCTGCTTGTTTTAGAGTCAGCGGTGTGGAGCCTGCTGCCTGAATTGCTTGTTTAATTGCTATGGGAAGCTGACTCTGTGCCAATACCTCATCAGTGACCATGAGGGACAACTCTTGGTGGCAGATGCCTAGGTCTATCAGCAACAGAATCATGCTATGGGTACTATCATTGTTGGCAAGATCTTTTGTGTTGGCAAATACTTGAACATAGATGGAGCTTTCAAGCTTAATATTAGCTTTGACAGTGAGAAATGTCTCCGCATGGTGAATAAAGCAGCAAGCTATAGAAAATCTCAGGCCTTCTTGAAGAAATTGGCGGTAATTGAAGTAAGAACTGTATCTAGACAGCATGGCAGCAAAAGTTTTGGCGGTAACGCGGGAAAGAAGTGATAGGTATTTCATTTCTTGAGAGCAAGGCATCCGCGATATGTGGATGTGTAAACGGATGTATCGTTCAGCTAGCCAACAAGGCTCCCGTACCAGATAACTCAGTATCTCTAAAACAAAGTTGAAACGTTTATCACCAATGGATGCAATTGGTCCATCTACAACTAGGGCATGAAGTTCTATTTTCTTCTGTGTTATCTCCCCAATCGATTTACATGGCAGTTTAAACTGATTTATGAGCTGTTTTCCAAATAATTCTTGAGAACTTTCCTCAATACATCGCAGAGGAGTACAGGAGTACATTTTTCTTCTACAAAATAAAGAAGTGAGAGGTTGTAACAATTTAGGATAGTGACAAAGTTGTACGCAAAATACTAAATGAAGTTTAAGGTTTATCATGACTGATGAATAGTTCAGATATAATAATATTGATGATGTATATAGTTACTTACAGTATAGAGTAGCAAATCTAGATAATAATCAGACAGAAGATGTCCACAGCTTACGTAAGAAAGCAAGCGACAACATTGATTATTAGTGTCCTTGACCTTGTATACATAACAGCATTCAACAAATTGTATAACACTTCAGTAAACTAATTTTTCTTCAGCTATTATTTTACACAAAGGATAGCATAGCCTTATAGCATAGCCTTTCCTATGCAGCTTATGTCAAAACTCAAATCCATAATAATAAGCTTTGCAATAAGGGAGCTATCACAGTTGGTTGCCTCTCAATCGATTTGCCTACCTCCTGAAGAGTAGATAGGGGCAAAGTGGAGGATAGAGCAGAACAGGGAAAGGCAAGTAGAGAGAGGAGAGGAGGTAGGGAGAATGAGGGGAGGTTAAGAGAAAGGTTTTGGTGTCTGTCATCAAATAACAACAGTTGAAACACTTTTCCAAAGAGCTTATCTTAATGCAATGATTTTGTTTACTTAAAATGTAATGACTTTTAGAATAAAATGTTTAACAAATTAACTGACGCAAACATGAGAGACTAAACAACTTTTATTTACGTAGATGTGCGTGCAAGTCAAGATTATCTCTAATAAAAGCAAAATAACAAAAGTGCTCACCAAGGAAATAAATCTATACTACATAATCTTGGTACAAATAACTTTCCAACGAATCACAGTTTGATGTATACTTCACATCACTCCGCAAAAGTGACCAGGTCTACAGAAACGTGAGGTCCTATATTTAATCAGAGAAAACATATACGTTCATAGTTTTGAATTTTGTCTTTCAAATATTGAAGGCTGACATAACGCTGGAGGGAGGCAGGTAAAGGCAAGTGATGGCAATCTTCTGCAACAGACACAGGGCGCATTTGTGATCTGATGTAAAGACGAGCAATCTGGCGTAAAGTCAGTGGGGCTGATGAAGACATTTTCAATGACGCAAGGATGGATTTTGAACACGTGATTCTGCGTAACGTCTTATTGGATAAAGAGCAGATTTCATGATGACACAACCCCAAGTCTATCAAGGCATCCATCCAGTCAGCAAACGAAGAGTCAAACTTTCCATAGGTACAACGAAGACCAACCTCCACAGCTTGCCAGTCATTGGTAAACTTTACCATTATAGTGAGCACAATCATAGCATCTGCGAACATGCCACTCGAGACACAATCTCTCAAACAATTACTGAAAAATCTCTGCGAGTCGATGAAAGGGTGATACTTTTTAAACATCTTAGCGTGAACAGATAAAGGATAACGCATCAGACGGGCACAGTGGTTCAGTATATCGTCGGCATTCCCTGAACTGTCAAGAGCTAATTGATACTTGTCTTCTTCTTTTTGGAAGTCTTGAGGCAGACATAAATAGCTGATCACTTCCATCATTTGCACAAAATATCGCTCTTGGATTTCTTTAGACGATCCATTTATAATCATTGAGTGCAACCTTTTTTCTTTTCTCCTAATGCACATTTTTGTTCTACAAGGATCCATATAAATGGCGATCAACTTTTCCATAAATCGAACTTGTTGAGGATCCGGTGCATCTGCGATAGTGCGGGCGTAAAGATAATTTCTCTAAAACATACAAGACCATGAAATATCATCATTCTGATTGGTTGTAGGTGAATGAATAATTTGATTTGGTAGCCAGAATTATCTAAACACAGTACATTGAACATTTTATTAATAATATCTGTCATCTTAGTGGTTAGATTTTGCTGCCTAATAATGTAAACAAAAAAAATTCCACATGAAAATATTTAAAATATATATAGTAAATAACAAATAAATAGTATGGCAGCACATCAATAAAATCAAGATAAAAAACTGTTTATGATTATTATCAGCCTTCAAAGCAATTATTATCAGTTTGCAATGTAAGAAATAGAGGGCCTCAATTGACAAAAGATTGTCGCTGTTTATATGCTCCAAAATAATCAAAATGATCCCATTTGTGAGAAATCCATACGTACCTGTCTTCTTCTTGGTGGTTTAAACGACGGGAACCGAAAACCATCTGAAGGATATATACCAGAACGAGAACTCATGCATGGTATTAGACACGGCAAGTTCCTCCAACATGACAGTGGAGAATTTCCTGACTCCATCTAAAATAGAATTAAAGAAATCACTGTATAAATATGTATGGTTTCTCCACGAACTACCAACTAGAGAAATACAAAGTACTGTGTATTGAAAGGCGAAGAAACAGAAGTGATATGACTACTCACCTGCACTCAGTGGTTTAGTAGTCTAATGTGAGATTTAGTACAGATCAAAGCGTTACATAACGTTACTTGGAGACAGAGGCCGTTGAGTGGCTGTTATGTAATGATCCTGGCTGGTCAATCATAATTATGTAACCAGCTCATAATGGTCTATTTATATCTATTCAGCTCAGTATTTTGATGCTCAGTCAGGTGATCATCTCACCAGAATAGAAAGTAAATTGAGGCTCATTTAAACTAGTACAAAACTACGCAATCTAGGCGAGTGTGAACGCCAAAATCCACAACAAGAATACAAGACATTCACACAGGCTCTTCTTACAATGCAGTTTAAGCAGTTGTAAAACGATTGCTTAGCAATTCCATAACGCTAGTGTAAACGAGTTAGAGATTAATTATAAATCACCGTAACTGTGGCAAGCTACTTTAATTATGAATATATTACTATTATTAGTATGTTATTGTTAATAATCATAAAAAGTCAGTTGAGCAGTTCTTCTGATATACCTTCTCTGATGCCGCTGCCTAATTGAAAGAGACTGTCTAATCACATGTAATATAACTATAATAACTATACAAGCAATCATGTGCAACCAACTTGTTTGTCCATTACCATACACTGTAGAGAATATGCATTTCAATGTTATAATAACAAAGATATAGCAACAATAGAAATAACTAAATCTTAAAGTAATCTTCCAGTATCTTAGCAACAGGTCTTGCCACAGAGTCAAAACCCAATTGAATAAATAAATAACTGAGAATAATATGACAAAAATAATAAATTATTTATCGAAGACAATAACTGAGTAGCAATACAAATAAAATGTTACAAGTTAGCCCACTCACTATAATTCCTCTTACCAAAATGGCTACATGCGATGGGAAAGATTTAATAACAAGTAGTAAACATATTTTACTGAAGCAACAGTGATCAAAAAAACAAACCTGGGAGATTGCGCGAACTGTGGTAGGTGCAGAACTGGCTATTTTGTGACGTGGTATGTTGCTTAAGGCCCCGTTTGCACCTGTGCGCTATGCGCACTTTGTACAAATGTGAACACTGAAGTTTGTAGCGAAAACGTCCGCTGTTCAGATAAGCTCGCACCAATACCGGTTCCGTATCGCCTCAAAACTGAAACGGGGCCCAAGGTGTTTTCATACGGATACGGAACTAATGCGCTAGACAGACGATCGTCTAAACTGGCGCTTTGGTGCGGACCAGTACCGAACCATAGCTGTTACAATTTTTTACCGTGTTTCGTAGCGTACTAGTGTAAACCGAGCCTGATTCTGAGCTCATCTCTCCACGCGAACCTAATAAGAGTATTAGTGACCTCTGATCTCTGTTCGCCAAACACATTGCAATAAAAATAATCAGATCGGCAATAAATTTAATCAATAAATAGTCATTTTTTTCGGAACTCGTGGTCAATAAAAAGTAGCTCACTGAATAAAAAAAATAATCAACAAGTATTTATTCGTATTGTTCGTAGGTCGCGAATGAAACTGAAAGCTAAATAAATTATAACAAGCCAGTTGATTTTTTTCATTTTCATAAACCGGTTTTATATTCTTGAAAACTAATTCAAAATCATTGCAAGTGCTCAAAATTTACTAAATTGAAGGGCAGTTTTGCAAACTATTCCAGCCTATAGCAGTTCAAATTTTATTTTTTTTGATTATTTTGAAAATTAGGAGTTATCTTCTTTATGATTTGTTCAGTAAACTATAACATTTCATAGAATATTTATGTTGTTTTAAACTAATGTTCCGTTGCATACGCGACGTATTGCACTACGAAAACCTATTATTTTTTGTTTTTTGTTTGACGAATAGGTCGCGAATGCTCTTAATGTTTTCTTTTAATAATATGTGAGTGGTAAAAGCATTGCAGATGTTAACATAGTGTGAAATATTGGAGTTTTGAGCTAAAATGCAGAATGAGCTAGTAGTACCCAGTAAAAGTATTCAACTCAATGAGAGGAAGAGAGCACAACTCCAAAACATAACAGACATCCAATGATATGAAGGAAAGAAAAAAAGATAATAAAGTACAAACATAGCCAGCGTCTCATCCACTTACTTGGCCGTTTCGGGTGTGTTAACAATAGACTTGTCTTTTACCGCTCTAGTAGAGCGAGGAAGTGACTCCGCAGCTAAGAGCTCTTCCTCAGTAATGAGACAGTCGGTGTTTCCTTTGCTTTTTGAATCGAACAAACCGTCCTTCTACAGCAAAAAATATCAAGTTTCTCACAATAAAACTGGATGGAATGAAATAATCGTGGGTCACTGATAGGAATATCAGGCACGGAACTGCTCAAGCTATGCGATATGTTAGAGAAACACCCATCGAAGGATCATGATACAGTGGCAACTATAAATTTTATTTTATTGTAATGATGAGACAACTCCAGCATTTGTGCATCTTGATTAACATTGAACAAGACATACAGACTTACATAGGACTTGGTATGTGCAGTAGCTGGTGAAAAGTCATCAAAGGACTTGCTCGTCAGTTTCACTGTTTTATCCCAGTCCTTTTTACTACCTTCTGAACAAAAGATCAAATAGTCACAAAAGCTCAAGCTATGCCTCGACTAGAACAGACAATTCTAACCATAAACTTAGAACTCACATTAAAGCTAAAAATAATTTGTTAAAAATGGCAATTGTTGAGACCATACAATACCAGTTCTATAATATATGTAGACATGCAATATCAATCCTACAAAAATTTACCTGCAGCTTTGTGAGGCTTTTTACTATGAGCTTTCCATGGTTTTTCATACTCTCTGGTCTCTATAAAACAAAGCAATCACAGCATATAATCCTAGAAGCTTCTAAGGATCGGCAAATGCAAAAGTTAGGGCACTTTAATAATTTTAAAATGGTTACGACAGATGATGTGAACCAAAGTAGCACTTGACTCCAAACCTCACCTGCTGACCAGATGCTAGTGTGATCAGTGCCGTAGTCTAACCCTCCTGGTGGTGAGCTTCTGCGCGTTTTCTACAAAACATAAAAAACATTAATTTAGCAAAACTGCTGGTCATGGAAAGGAAACAAGTTTGTAGATAACAAATGACCGCCCTTGTCCAAGCACTGATTCAATAAACTTATAAAAATTCACGCATGATGAACAACCTTTCATACAAAATTATTTTTTATGAGCAGACAACTCTTACTCAATTAAAAACATGATAAACGCCCGCCAACTGTTGTGGTTCAGAAGGTTTTCTGTCTAAACACTTTTCAAATAGTCTGATTTCAAAAAAGTATACGTGATGACCCAACATAGTTGAATGCCCATGATCACAAAAATAGCAAGATTATAATAACTCAATAAAAGTAAAAAAAAAACAAGTCTTGTTCACACACACCTCTTTTTTCTCCTGAATCAATTGAGTGAGATATCCCAAAGGCTCTGCAGGCATGTCTTTTACAAGCTTTGTCATTAACCCCTGTACATAGTAAGTAACAAACATAATGTGATAGGCAGCATATGAAGTAGTACGACAATGTTTACACCAGTAAAATATGGATACAATTACCTCAAGCAAAGTAATCAAAACCATACCCTCTATCTACTCTATAATATTAGTAGTAGTACACCAGTACTAGTAGCACTGCTAGTATTAGAGCAGTAGTAGTCGTAGGGTAGTAGTAACAGTGTTACTGCAATGGGACCACAATGATGCGTTAGTAGTAGCAGCATACGATCTATTTTTTTTCAATAATTTTAATTAAGAAACAAGCAAATGTTCAACTTGTTATAGCTTTACTACTGCAACCAACAAGAAAATAATAAATAAATTATTTATAATACCACCAAATAGATATAATATAATAGATGTTTTATTTTTACATTATTATCATTGATGGTTAATGAATTATCATAATAAATAAACTAAAACTACCTTAACTAATTACTACTATTGTTCCTTTAGCAATATTATTATTATAATAATAATTGTATTATAATAATTTATTATACTATAAATAATAATAATAATTTAACAGCGATAATTAATAGTAATGATGATTTAATGTAAATATAAAAAACTTCACTACAACAGTAGATGCTACTTTTTATCATCAAACAATTAATCATGGACTGTATTTTTCAATCAAATGATATATGGGTCTTGGATCATGCAATAATATAACAATGATGAAACAACTGAATGTCAGTGTGACTGTCTATATATATTATATATATAATATATCATCATCTTCTTACCTCAAACAAGGTGGGTATTTTATGTCTACTCAAATAAGACTGAACTTTCGTAGCATTAGACATGATGAATATACAGAGTTTCACTATCTTCTCTTGTTTAATAAACTGTATCACACATTAAAAGGCATAGTAGATTGCTAAAAAAGGGATGCCTAAAACAATTCAAAGAAACAGCAAGGTAACGCGTGCAATCTCCCATAACAGCGGAAACATTTTGAACGCATGCTCAGTTGCAACTTTGATTTTATTAAGCATTGAGGTCTCTCTTAACTTTTATGATAGCTACAAGCTACTAGAGAGTTTTGAACGGGTGCTATCAGACTCCTCAAACAGTCGTTTAAAAACACAGTGGTCCGGAAGCTAGAGATCACTGTCACCATAAGACCAAATAAACAACATGGTTGAGTAAAAAAGTAAATAGGTTCAGGAAGAGGTAAGTAGTCCCATACCATTTTCATAAGTATATTTGCGGAATAATTATATGCCATAAATTCACCAAACAGTTTATTTATTGTTTTAATAATTCAATTAGTGACCAAGCGAAAATTTATTTCAGCTTTTATGTGGTTGTTGGTTGCTGTTGAGTTAATTTTTTTTTATTATTATTATTGATAATAATTACTACTATAAATAATTATAATACTAATTTTTTTTGTTATAACTTGTTGTTCTTATTATGTTTATGTTATAATTTTTATTATTACTAACATTTTCTGCCATTATTACCATTAATAATAATGAGTGTGCTGTTTGTACGACTCATGTGTATGTATATTGTTACTGTATGTTATGTTGTTGTTGTATGTATGTATGGCATTTTGTTTTATGATGATTATTATAATAATAATAATTGTTATTATTATCTTAGTATTAATCAGCAATATTCTCTTGTTAGTAGTAAGTTAGTAGTAATAATGGAGTGCACCTCAAAATATTCGTACACTCATAATTAGTCCTAGGGGGCGGGCCTTGGGAGAGAGTGTCTCAGGTTTGGATAGTAGTTGCAAAGTGGGTAAAAGTAGCAGTTCCAGTTATTCAGCTGTGTTATGCAAGAGATGAAAATCTTTAATGGTTCTTGATGAAAAGCTGTTATTTAGTATTATGAGAGGAGGCATAGATAGATGTTGGCTCATTTTATGTGGTAGCCTCGTGATGAAACTCTCAGGTTTTTTTTGTGTCATTTGTATGCTAATTAGTAATAATAAGTTGAGTTAACATTGTGTCTTGTATTTGTTGTTTTATTCACAACTACTCCTGTAACTATGAAAGCAAAAATACTGTTGCTACTAATCTTAAAAATAAAAGTTTAAACTGCTGCTGTTTACCATTTATTCAATAAATAAATAATAAGCATATTAATTACGTAATAATAATATTTTATATAAGTTACAGAATGATAGCTACCATTTTGATGTATGCCTGTGGCGAGCAAGCTTTTTTAATTTTTGTGATATATCTTATTGCCAATCATAAATAAACAAATTAACTTTTCATCAATAAATGTTGTTGTTATTATTTAATTAAGTTTGCATTTTACCTGCAGGAAATACTTATTTTATCACCGCATCCTTGAGGTCACGATATTGGCACTCAACTACTTCAAGGCTGGCTATTGAACTTTTCTAGAACCTCACAGCTTGCGTGTTGAGTTTTGCAATACATTTATTGTTACCAGTAATAATAAAGAAGACTCTTCGCTATTTACTCAGAGCTAGCAGATTAAACTTTGTTCAATAAAAAAATCTCGTATTTGGTTTCAGACAAGATGGACGACAAGAGAACGAATCCAGAATCAAGAAGATTTCATGATTTTTTGAATGAGGATGTAGAAGAGTTTGGAGTTGTCCATTCTGACTCAGAGGATGATTATGGTACTAAATAAACTGCAGTTTTCTTCAATTATTTTCAAATTTGGATGATAAAAAAATTAACCCTCCGCTGTTTTAAATTTCAAAGTGTATTTTAATTGTCTTGGTTGTAATTTTACAAAATGACTTTTTCTAGGAGCCACAGAGGACTTTGACGACATACCAGATTTGTACCGATACTTAGAAGCACTTGATTCTGCTGAAACAGACTTGGATGGTTCTCACAAACCACCTGAGCTCTTCAAACAACCAGAACACAAGCATAATTTCAACAATATACAATTACTGAAGTACGAGGTGGAGGAAGGACACATCCAAGAATATGTAGAAGAGTTTGAAACTGGGGCTAGGGATGAAGTCCTAGTTGTGGGAGACATATCACTGGAGGAGATACAGGTAATGTGTATAGCCTTTGCTCCACATTTGAATAGTTCACGCTCTTTGCTTTTGTCCTTTCATGAAATAAATACAGGGAGTTTAGGCTTTTTATCTACAAAACGAACCTTGATGCAGGTTTATTGTCTCTCAGTGATGAGTTGTTGACAAGGTTGATGTTTAAAAACTTTTTATTATTTATTTGATTAGTAGTACCAAATACTTTTCACTTGCAAGTTTTTTGGGATGTTCAGGAAGAAGAGCGTCGTCTGAGAGATGAGCATATTGCCTTTCAACAACAAGAGTTAGAACTTGAGAAACAACGCCGTCAAGAGCTTATCGAGATTGAAGAAGATGCAAAGAAGAGAGTGGCCCAAGACCTGAAAGGTTTTAAGAGCTTTGTTTCTTGTTTACGCAATTATATAAAATAGCCCGAGTTCTAACCTGTCGATTTCTGCCTACGTGTGAAACTACTTCTAGAAAAAAGAAGACTGCTGGCTCGAAAGATTGAAATAGCCAAACAAAAAGAGAGACTTTTGCTTGACACAATTCATAAAACTTTCAAGAGAGGAGAAAATAAACTTACAACTAATCTTATCAGAGACGGTGCCAATGTGAAGGTTTGTAATATTTTACTTTGGTGAATGCGCTTTCCCTAGAAAGCATTCGCTTACGTTGAAATTTATTATTGGAAATGAAAGTTTGACTTGTTTTTGATTAGTTTGATAGCTTTATGTTTTAATACATTCTCTCATTATATTGTTTCCATCTCCGCAGACAATGTACGGAGATCTCTCATTGGCCGATGGTGAATATGGTGGAGCTAAGGGTAGACGTTGGAATGTAGACTGGGTGCGTACACCACAACCAGTGCAAATAAAACTCAAGTGTTTACGCGGAGTTAAGGACAAATTGCCAGGTCAGCAGTATAGCCTGATATATTCAATGTCACAATGCATAGCCCGAGATGAGGTGACGCATGTACTTATGAATGTTACAGCTGGCAGGTACGTTATGATGGTTTCAATGTACAACAGAATTGGTGGGTCAGCGATGAGATGGTCTAAACTGAAAGGTCAGCAATGGGGAGGAGCTACGCTGCCGATCATACACAATGGCAACTATTTCAACTTTGAAATGTCGGTAAGAAAAAGTTTGTATCTTGTAATTATTTCAATCTGATGCTGGACATTCATGTATTCATTTTTTCTCCAACAAAAACCGACATGAAATTTATTGCACGTGCGTAAAACTGACACGTTTGTGAAACTTACATTTAACCAATCCTGTTTTAGATAAACCAGAGTGTTTTTGCGGTGCTACCACCCGCCGTCTCTCTCAAGCCAAGTATGGTTTTGGTGTTTGAGCTCTTTCTGTTGCGCGGTGCAGTTGTACAGACTGATAGAGTTGTCTCCTGGGGGTGTTTTCCTATCTGTGACAACAACATGGATATCATAGAGGGATTGTAAGTTGGACTATTTCATCACTTCTCGTTGTAGTATTTATTTAAAAGTTTCATGGCTTTTTGTATTGAAATAGACACGTGACAGGATGTGGAAATTGTCGTAGGTACAAAGCTCCATTCCTGAGAAGTGAGGTCGACCCAAGAATAGATAAACATACCAAGATTGAGGAAATGATGTCATCTGACCTTGACCATTGGATGTGTAACCTGTACTTTGAGGTCATACAACTCCCGAAGTAAGTTCCGTTGATTGAATGCATGTGGTGCCACAATACTGGCATTACCCTAGTTTTAAATTAGAAGTTGCATTTCGCATTTATCCATATTTGTTGATACAATTATTTGTGTGACTTTTTTGAGTTTTCAAAATTTTTTCAGTTTTTCTTTGGAGTGTACTGATCGTGATGAAACTGGTTTTACATAGGTACTCAGGTTATAGAATTGCCATTACATGGGTATTTTGAATGATTGAAGTACTATTACATGGGTATTTGAGTATAGAAGTGCTATTTCATAGGTACTTGGGTATAGAAGTGCTATTACACAGGTACTTGAGTGATAGAGCTGCTATTACATAGGCACTTGAGTGACAGAAGTACTATTACATAGGTACTTGGGTATAAAAGTGCTATTACATAGGTACTTGGGTGATATAACTGCTATTGCATAGGTAGTTGAGTGATAGAACCGCTATTATGTAGGTACTTGAATGATAGGAATACTATTACATAGGTACTTGGGTATAGAACTGCTATTACATAGGTACTTGGGTGATAGAAATGCTGTTAAACAGGTACCTGGGTGATAGAACTGTTATTACATAGGCACTTGGGTATAGAACTGCTATTACATAGGTACTTGAGTGATAGAACTGCCATTACATAGGCAGTTGAGTATAGAACTGCTATTACTTAGGTACTTGAGACTTGGGTGATAGGATTGTTATTATATAGGTATTTGGGCGGTCAGAAAGAGCATGAAGTGGAACTACAGTTTACATCGGAGCTTCTCTCTAACCCAGACAAGATAAAACAATTGTCTGGCCAATACGTACCTCCCACGACTCCTAAACAATATCTGCGTGAGTCTAACCCTGACCTCAAGGTCACAGATGACAAAGAACTTGAGTAAGTTAGATATGCTTTGCATTTAAAATCAGCCACATTATTACAAGACGATTATTTAAAACCAACATTTTTTTTTAATTTAGAGCTCCAAAGATTGAGATTTCTGCAGAAACTCCAGATGTAACTGCAGAAGAACCTGCTGCTGCAAGTAGCAGACCCCCTACGGCTACCAGACCTGCTACAGCAGACCTAGAAGTCAGCGGTGATAAGACTAGCACAGAAAACTCTGAGGAGACGGTGCTTGAAGTCACTGGAATGGTACTTATATACACTTATATACAAACTGTACTATTGTGACATCATATCTTTTGTACTCTATAACAACGCTGTAACCCTACTTCCTGTTCTTCTGTAGATGTCTCCAGAGGTAGTGAAGCGTCCAGTTACTACATATGGCTCGAGGTATGCTAAGAGAGAACGTGACGTACAATCTGATTGGTCTTCTAGCGACAGCGATAGTGAGATAGATGATGAACTGATAATGCAGCGCATAGAGGATAAGGGAGACAACTTCTACAAACCTGTGCGAGGAGAGCCGGATATCGCTTACAGGGTATTTTCATGAGTTTTGTGTGCAGCAGAAAAATACCATTGCTTCTAGAATATTCTTCGACATACATTTTTTGAAGTATTTGCAACAGTTTGTAAATGTGGTGAAGAAAGTAAATGGTGTGGAGTTGCCCTTTCACTTCATGATAAGAAAACTCCTTATTAATTTTTAAGATGTCCAAGTTTGATGTAATAACTATTTGACCCTGCACACTGTGAAAAACTGCAATCCATAAATTTTTTGTGATTAAATCTCAGATAAATTATTATTTGCATATTTAGCTTCCGGAAGATTCTAGTTTGGCTAATCAGGCTAAAGGCTAACATGTATTTGTGTTCACTTTCTGTTCTAGAGATACATGAATGAATCTGCCGATATGTACTCCAAGAGGATGTACACTCTCATGCCTAAGTCGGCCATTTTGAAGAAAAAGGCCGCTCCCCGTAAAATGACATATTTAGAGAAGTTAAAACGTCATCAGATCAGTGTCAAGTATGCTTTTTTATTAATTGTCACAACTTGGTGAGATTTTGGCTAAAATTGTGTGACACCTATATTTTCATTGTGTTATTGTTTTCAATTTTACTTGATCCAACAGAAAATTTTCGTTTTCAACAATGTCAAATTGTTCTGTAAGAATGTAAGTTTAATAATAAGTAGAAAATAATTTTTTAAATCGACGGTGTTTACTGTGTAGAACTGAATACAAAGATGACAAAGGAGAAGATAGTAGACATCTGGAACATGTGAGGAGACAATTCCTGATAGAGCTGGGGTTATCTAGTCCGACCAGCACTGAGTTTTGGGCTATGATAATAATTCTGATAATCACTTTCTTTGTGAGAATCTATGCACACTATATCGGCCAGTGGCTCTTTCTAACCACCCAGAACATCCCTATCAATGAGTAAGTAAAGTAGAGTGGTGCATCCCTACCAATGAGTGATTGGTGCATCTCTATCAATGAGTGAGTGATGCATCCCTATCAGTGCTTGAAGAGTGCATCCCTATCATTGAGTGAGTGGTGCATCCCTATCAATGAGTGAGTGGTGCATCCCTATCATTGAGTGAGTGGTGCATCCCTATCAATGAGTGAGTGATGCATCCCTATCAATGAGTGAGTGGTGCATCCCTATCAATGAGTGAGTGGTGCATCCCTATCAATGAGTGAGGAGTGCATCCCTATCAATGCGTGAGGAGTGCATCCCTATCAATGCGTGAGGAGTGCATCTCTATCATTGAGTGAGTGGTGCATCCCTATCAATGAGTGAGTGGGGGGATACAGTGTTCTCCTTATCTGTGGCCAAGTGGTGAATAGAGTGATCCTGCATCATTTTATGTAGATAATAGTGAGTTTGCGGAAAACCTTGACTTACGAGTACGAAAACATAGGATACACTCCAATTGACAAATCGACCACGTTCAGGTAAAAGTGCACCAGGAAGGTTGCAGCAAACTGGCCGAGCAAGCCTGTTCCATTATTGTAAACAACCTCCGTTTTCACGGCGATTATATTTTACATTGATTATTATAAAGAGCAATAATTAATTATTATGATAAATGTACATTAATTATTATTGTAATAAATAAAAGTAATTAGTCATAAAATAATAATAACAACAACCATTATTATCGTATTTTGTTTTCAATAACAATATATCAATAAAAAAAAATGCAGATGTAACCCTGGTATTATTGTTACTTTGTTGAGTGAGAGGAAGGAGTTTGGTCGAATTCTTTACAAAGCATTCTTGGGAAAAAGTAATTTAAATTGAGGCACATTTGTGGTACTAAAATTGCCTCCTGTGTAAAAGAGGTGGCTTCGCATATAAAAGACATCTGTCCGTCAAAATTGAAAATTGGCGTGCTAGATCTTACATAGACGAGAGCTTTTACGTGGGATGAAACTGGTCATCTCTGATAATCCGGTCATGTGGTATCGCGTGACTTCTTTCACGTACTCATTAATGACCCTTCGCGAACTCACCGATATTTGTATTAGATACTATATTTGTACTACTACTACTTTGAGTACATTGCTGATTGCACAAGGTCTTCTACAATTACTTGTATTTTAGTTTTGTGTTGCTGCCATACACAGTGCAGATTGTGTACCACAACACGCTGCTGCATACTGTGGAAGAGATCATTGTGGTTGGAATCGGTCCGATGACCGTCTTCCTACTCTTTGCTCTAGGAGTTCTGTTCTGTTTATGCACCATATTGGCTCTGGGAAGCTTTCCGTACGTCGGACACAAGATCATCATCTGCCTCGGATTTCAGGCCATAATGGATCCGTTTTTCATAGCCGCCATGGATGCTGGCCTCCAGGTTTGTTTACTGTGGCTGTGGTATATTTTTAGAACAGACAGTGGAACACGACTCCAATTGTGATTGCACAGCTCTTGTCATTTTGTTGCAGACGTGGGACTTAGCCAACCAGGCAGCAACCAGCGCGTCAGCAGACTTCACCAAACTCTACTGGCTGTTTGTACGGACAGAAGGCACAGGACTGGGTGGAATCTTTGTTACTATATTCATTTACATGTTCACTGTCTTCATCTCTGCCGCTCTTTTGTACATGTACTTTCTGAGGTGAGTGACTAATCCTTACAGATATTGCAGAGTCGTAGCCAATCACTGAAGCTCTTATAAGATAAGCAGCCTATCAAGGACCTTTTGTCTGCTAACCAATGGGGTCTGCGCTGGTAAGAGTACAAATCCAAGGAGCCGCTAGGGGTTCCAGGATCAAATAACTAGAGCAACACTATTATCTTCCCAAAAGAAGACAACTCTGCTAAAATAGTTGTTTCCGCCGTAATCATAACATATAAGTATTTCCGGTGAAAAATTTGAAAATTATTTACAACTTCTAGGCTTGTGAAAGTTTAATTTTTTCTTCTATAACAGAAAATATGCTGTTGGCATCTTGAGATGAGCGTTTCAACTTCGCTTTTAATAATATTTTTAAATATTTCAATAAAATTATTGTTATTTATTATAATAAAATCTAATCAACATTATATATTTATATTTGATAGCGCTACCGAATTCTGCATGCTCTTTTCAGGACCAAACGACATTTAAGAAAGACTGTCGTAATTTCCATTGGAGAAAAAGCTTTTGATGTTTACTGCTTTTGGAATCACCACTTTTTTATAATAACCTGAGATAGGACAACTCTTGAAGCATATAAAAATTTTTAGACTGTACAACAATGGACGCATGGTGGATATCTACTGGAGATTACATTCACCATCTGAAGCCATCTATGTGCCTTACGACTTAGAGGTCTCCTTCCCAGAACTGGACTCGATATGTAAGAAGGCAGAGCTGTGGAGAGGAGAGGAGGGAGAGAGAAGAAAAGTCTCCGTTTATGACTATTTATGGGAAGAAGAGTGTGTAAGTGAAAGTGGATACATTGTAAGGTCAAGGTCATTATTAGGTCAATGTCGATATAACTTTATTCTCCTGATTAATTGCTCTCTGTAGTTTCCTCTAAAAGTACCACTTATTTACTTCGCAGCCAAGCTTTTTTAAATAAAAATGTTGGGCATGCAACAATTTTTCTCCATTTTTCATAAAAAGGCAAGACAACTCTTAGTACTTTACTGCCATAACTAATGCGATCGAACAGACTCTATCACATATAGCCATATAACATTGAGTGCATAACTATTACGTAGTTGTGTTTGGTGCAAGCTGATTGGTGTGTTCTAGGAGAGCTCACCCAATCACACAGTAATCACTAAAGAGAAGACAACTCACCTGTCTATACACACTGTACACTTGGATGGACTAAGAGAGCTCTACAGACATTTTCTAATAGCACCAGACGGCGCTATTCTAGAGGTTAGTGACTCAACTAGTAGTTTACTAGCAGCTTCTACTGAAGAAGATTCTAGAGAATCTCATTCAATGCATTACATATGCAATCAGTTGAGACAGACATTCTATGTATATAACTCTATGTAGACTGTATTATGCAATCAGTTGAGACAGAACATTCTATTTAAATAACTCTATGCATGTGTGACTCACTATATAGCACTGCATTTTCTGCACTACATGTAACTAACCATTGCTATTCAAGGTGTTTAAGCAGAAGATGGTAAGTAAGGAAAATAATTTTTGAGTGAAATTTCACATATCTACCTGCTGGTCATCTTTTTTGTGATGAACTTGCCTCTGTTTGGTGGTACATTACATATGTGTGTTTACGGTTGATACATGTTTCATTGTGCTTTGTTCTTGTGATATAAAGGTAGATTATATACGTATCCTACAGGCACTGTGCAGTTTGTGTGCAGCAGTTAGTAGTTATGGTCACTGGGTGGTCTTGTGATTGGTTTTTGGGAGTTGTCCTCTCAACTATTATAAGTCGTACAATGAGCTGTAATATTAGTTGATTTTTTCTGACGTTCTTTAGATATTTGCTGATGACTCAGGACCCGTAGCAAAGCTTGCTAAACGCTCAAAGACTGCTAAGACTAGACAGTCATCTGCTGACTCCCGAGAGAGTGTTCACAAGGTAAGTCAGCGAAATACTTCCAGGGAACTCAACCATTTGGATTTAATCCGAATTGCTCAAAATTTGGGGGTGTTAAATTTCACTAGGATGGGTTTGTCATACGTTACTGATTACCCAGATTTACTAGGATAATTGATACCTCACTCACATTGCTCACTCAAACCTGTCATACAATTACTACTATATACTTCATTTCTTTCAGTTATGTAATCTCAACTACAACCCTAACAAAACAAATAAATAGACAATCAAATAAATTGCTTCAACACCAATACCAGCGCCTCACTTCCACAAATAAATCATGTAGACATTTCACGAACGGCCGTCATGAAGTCATCAATCAATCGAGGTAGAAAAGCCATCAATGAAACCCGAATGAGACAATATCTGTTCTTTTGTCACCATACTATTTTAGAGATTTTGATTTTACAATACTTTCAGACACTGGCAGCTGCTAGAATGTTGTTTTTATAATTCTTTTTGGAAATTTGGGTTTTAATAAATTACCACTATGGCTTGCTTGCAGTTGTCTGTGACAAGGCTAGAGGGAAGCACTAGCAAACAATCTAGAAGGAAGTCTACTAATTTAGGACATAACTAAAATCATATGTAGTTCACCCGCTGCTTCCCGGTTTTATTGTAAAGTAAAATTAAACTGTACATCAGATATATGCCACTTAGTAACCTCTCAGAATTACTGTTCTTTCTCGCTGCCTGCTGACTAAATGCATATAATCATCTCATCTGAGTACATCCGCTTATACATAGAATGTCTTATTGAGCCACTCAACATGGCTAGTACAGAAAATCAGCCAGTCAGTTTCACACCAAACTTCACAAACTGATTAAATAAGGTTGGCACTTGAAAATGACGCTTCATCATCACTGCCACCCAACTCAAATGTTGGTACTGAGCACTTAGACAGCCTTCTCAAGGTAGTTGACATATTTTTGAGGAGTCTTTTCCACCTGAGTACCATCAAATCAATTTTACAGATATGCGTCAACAAAATCTCTGGACCAGTTGATGATACAGCGCAGATACAAAAATGTACAGAAGTTTCAACAGCTTATAATTTAAGTAAAAAAAGCCAACTCATTATCCTCAGTGATAACATAGTACTTGGTCAAATCACATTTTTCATATAATGCTGTTTTACTCCAAGCATCGCCCATACTTTATCTTGTGTGTTCCTGTTTGCAATACACTCATCCTGATCGATGGAGTGCTATATTTTGCTTGGAGTTTTGGTGGCTAGGGCTCTGCCCCAGATCCCGTTGGGGGCTTACAGTGCCCCCTATACCCTCCATCTGATATTGCTCAGCACTTTGCTTCCTCAATATCGCCATACGAAGTTATTAGGATTTTCCAACGACCACGGTTGATATCCCTGACTTCTTTAGCTAGTTTGTCTTTTAGTTAATTGGTAGAACTTCACATGCTCTTTTGCTGTGTTTAGGTTAAAGGTCGGCATACTGTCTTCACAAGAGCTGCCTTTAGAGAGGAGACAACTCTTACAGAAACAGAGAGTAGACCATCTACATTGAGCTCTAGAGAGGATCTGAAGAAATCTGTGTAACTTATACCATGATTGCGTCTTTGAGACTGGGTTTATAATGAAATTTTCTACTTTTCTTCCAGAGTTTTTAAGTTTTTCCATTTCCCCACGATTGGCTCATCGCTGTGATCATGTGATCAGGCTGGACAAATATAAAAGCTCCACGAAGATTTTTGACAGTGATTGTCATAATAATATTTGACACTACAAGTTTAATAAATAAATAAATATTTTGTCATAATATTATCAAATTTATGGGTGCATTTTGATGTTTTAATTCATTTTTCTATTCTGATTTTTCTAATATATTTTTGTTTATTTCTGTTATTACTTGACTTATAAATCACTACATTTCCACTAAACCTGCTCACATATATGTCTATGTGTTCATACACTATACGACTAACATGTTTATGTATTCATACCCCAGAGGGGTTAACAGGGATAGAGAGGGACGGAGATAACTTGGAGGTGGGAGGAGAAAAAATGATAAAACTTTGCCTATGGTTGTGATAAACCTAAAAAGTCAATCATTTGACTCCACCCCGTGTACATATAGCGATTACTAAGCAATTTCCTTAGCGATTGCGTGATTTTGCAACTTCTGTTTCCTACAAAATCGCTAAGCAATCTCAAGCATTTTATTTGAGGTTATCCTCAGGTTTTGATCGAGATCAAAAAATCGCTAGCGGATTCTTTGATCAGCCAATCACAACGTAAAAAAACTTTACCCTTGTTTCCAATAATGTCTTGTCATATTCAGCGCTCCGATCTATTAACGATCCAGTAATAAATTGAAGGCTATGCTTTGTAACAGCGAGTTTGACCGGAATCGCTGAAGAATTGGCAGTAGTGAAAAATTGCGCAATTTGGGGGAGGGACTTCCCCAATCGCTAAGCAAAATCGCTAGCTCGATCGCTATATGTACATGAAGCATTACTGGAAATGGCAGTAGCTTAGCAGAGATCAGAAGAGAGAGGAAAGGAAGAGGGGTTTCACAGCAAGTGGGGTGTACTTAATACGATAACGATATATTAACACCGGTTCAATACACATAAATGTACTCAACTTAACTGAATTTTACCCAAAACAGTAGTTTTGACCTTCAGGGTCACTGATAGAAACATGCAAAAACAACACAAAAAGCCAGAAGTAACAGTCTACTCATTGTGTGTTTGTCTCTTTTTTAATACAAACAAATGTGTGTAGAGTAATAAAGTGTAGTCTATACATTTATACAAATGTATAGAATGTACACATATATAGATACAGTAAGAGTGACAAATCTCACAAACAAATGGTTCTTGATATGAAACAAAAACATGAAAACATTAAATACTATACAGCACCTTGTCTTTTTCTCTCAGAACTGACAGGTAAAGATAACCTGCTATACCAGCTCTCTTTCAGCTTCTTGCATTCATACAGCTGCATAAAACTGGCCTTTTGTAATCTTGTATTTAAACTTTTGCTGACTTTTCATTTTAATTCGTCGATTATTATCCGTGGCCTTTATGTTTCAACCATAAACTATCTATACTAGTATAATGCAATGGTTAAAACATATCAGTTAAAGTTTAACAAACTCAAGTTGGAAGTTGTGTCCCCAAATTCTTGTAAATTTTAACCTAAGCGCTTTACTACCGTTAGGGAGCATACTGCGGTCACATAAGACTTCAAGACTAGAAGGCTCACAAGATCTGCAAACTATAAATTCACATTCACAGCGCGGCGCGAAGCAGATAGCAGGAAACTCTCTCAGCGCTCTAGGTTGTTTTGCTACTGTCGTCATCATTGTTGTTGTGGAACTGTGCATTAATAATCCTAGAAAATCAGTATGTTCACCACGCTAAACTTGGCTTATATTGCCATACTGATTTCCATGATAATCTACACTGCTGAGGGTAGGTTTTTTTTATTTCCACAATAAAACCTACTAAACTAACTCTCTCTTCTGCACATGCGTAATTATTATAACGCACGCATGTCCAGAGATCATAAATAATAATTTTTATTCTTGTTGTTATGATGGTAATAATTATGATAATAATAATGTACACTGCAGCGATGAGCCCTGTATTATGTATTATGATATTAATAATAATAATAATATTGTAGATTATTATTTCAATTGTTTCTATCTATTACTTATTATATTATTTAGACACTACAACGAGTTGAATTTGGTACCACGTGACCCTATCAAAACCGCAGTCTAAAAAATTGTCGTACCCTGAGGTTATAAACATTTGTTTTTATTGTTTCAATATTTCTGGAACTAAGGTTACTAACGCCAAAGTTTAAAATTCATCAGATAGCCAATCATTTACAGCGCAGGATTCTCTTGATTTTTTCCTTGCAGACCCGTTTCTGTAGTAGTTACATGTGTTCAAACTTTGTATACTTCAACGGAAATCTGTCAGCACTCAGAATGGTATTTTGACAGTTTGTTAATTTTAATTCATGTGTATGCATGTTAGCTATCTAGTGGTGTATTATTTTGAATAATTGGTGAAACTTATTGGGTAAAATTAATTTTTTTCTGAAAAAGGGTAAGAGAAATACTTTTTTTAAAAATTCTACAGTAGCGTGAGATTCCACCGACCATAATACGCTGATATTGCGGGCGGAAATAAACATTGATATGGTTTTACGTTAATAAAAATTATCAACTGAGACCGAATTACTAAATAATAATAAAATTATTTGTCCAAATAAATGAATGTTATAATTTCTACGCTGAAAAGTTTAATTTTGCTATCAGTGTGAGTTTGAAAAAACATACTCATTTTTGCAGTTTCTCAATAATAATGATTGAAAATAAATAAATCTGTTTTAATATTTCTACTAATAATTAATTTAATATTAGAAGAAATAATTAGAATATTATTAATTAATAACACATTGATTGTAATAATTACTAATCGATTGAGAGTAATTATTATCTTTCTGGTTGTTGTGTATTTAAATTAATTATTATTTATTAGATATGGAAACAATTGCAATTAGTGTCATCATTGGTTGGTAGCAAATTACAATCGTCATGATAATGGTTTTGATGTACGCATATATATAAACGCAAACAATATATATATAGGCCCGTATATTGTTTGCACTAGTAGATACGCTTGGGTGATCCGCCTGCGGTCACGTTGCCACCGCAAACAATGTGATTTTTAAGACATTATGCTTTTTTTTAAATTTGTTTTTTAGTATGTTGATCAAATTTGAGCCAATTATTTTTAGAGCCAATGAACGTATCAGCCTCTACTAGACAAGTTGCCACCAATTTTAATAATAAAAAAAAAATCTAAAACTTCTCATTGCACTATCTATATTATTATTATTATTATTTAGATAGTGCAGTGAGAAGTTTTAGATTTTTTTTTGATAATTAAAATTGGTAGCAACTTGTTTAGTAGAAGCTGATACGTTTATTGGTTCTAAAAATAATTGGTTCAAATTTGATCAACATACTAAAAAATGAATTTAAAAAAAAGCATAATGTGTTAAAAATCACATTGTTTGCGGTGGCAACGTAACCGCAGGCGGATCACCGAAGCGTATCTACTAGTGCAAACAATATACGGGCCTATATATATTGTTTGCGTGTATATATATATGCGTACATCAAAACCATTATCATGACGATTGTAATTTGCTACCAATGATGATGATGATAACAATAATAAATGCAATTATTGTTTCTATATTTAATAAATAATAATTAATTCAAATACACAACCAGAAAGATAATAAATAATTACTCTCAATCAATTAGTAATTCTTACAATCAATGTGTTATTAATTAACAATTAATATATTCTAATTATTTTTTCTAATAAATAATATTAAATTAATTATTATTAGTAGAAATATGAAAACAGATTTATTTTCAATCATTATTATTGAGAAACTGCAAAAATGAGTATGTTTTTTCAAACTCACACTGATAGCAAAATTAAACTTTTCAGCGTTGAAATTATAACATTAATTTATTTGGACAAATAATTTTATTATTTAGTAATTCTGTCTCAGTTGATAGCCAGTTGATAATTTTTATTAAAATAAAACCATATATAAATGTTTATTTCCGCCCGCAATATCAGCGTATTATTGTAGGTGGAATCTCACGCTACTGTAGAAGAATTTTTGAAAAATATTTTTCTTACCCTTTTCAGAAAAAAATTAATTTTACCCAATAAGTTTCACCAATTATTCAAAATAATACACCACTAGATAGCTAACATGCATACACATGAATGAAAATTAACAAACTGTCAAAATACCATTCTCAGTGCTGACAGATTTCAGTTGAAGTATACTAAGTTTGAACACATGTAACTACTACTGAAACGGGTCTGCAAGGAAGACTTCAGGAGAATCCTGTGCTGTAAATGATTGGCTATCTGATGAATTTTAAACTTTGGCGTTAGTAACCTTAGTTCCAGAAATATTAAAACAATAAAAACAAATGTCTATAACCTCAGGGTACGACAGTTTTTTATACTGCGGTTTTGATAGGGTCACGTGGTACCAAATTCAACTCGTTGTAGCGTCTATATTATTACTTAGTAACTTACAACTCCAGTGATGAGTGAGTAGTGTGTTACCAACCAATCATGATTATTGG
>OX183139.1:29113998-29164022 GCA_945261195.1 Cryptosula pallasiana | reverse complement strand
CGAATGCCACTCAAATACCTCTCAAGTAAAATACAATATAAACTCGGCGAATTCATTCAAACGCCATAACCCATTGCCTCAACCCCAAGGTTAGATCCACAAAAAAACACTTGGTAGGGAGATCTGCTCATATATTACTACTAATGTCGTCTCAGTTCAATGCCTGTAGTCACACATGAAGCTAGGGGAGCGGTGGCGCCATTTTCTAACTTACCAATACAGCCAGATACGCAATGATAGCTATCATTGCGGTGAAGTACATACTCCAACAAAATAATTTTTATTTTCTCACAAAACTGCTAATTTTTTAAATTTCTATGAGCAAAACGAGAAAACTTTTGGATCTACCTGGATAAATAATAAAAATGTCACAGAACAACTTGCTTTAGGTATTTTTGACAACCTGATTAATTGATCGTGAAATATTTTGGCAACGCAGCTCTATAGTTTATATATAAATAAATAGCTTTGTTTACGATAATAAATAAAACCGCGAAATCTAGTAACAAATAATTGTTTACTGTTGTTATTCAATATCACTTTTATAGTTAATAGATACTACACTAAAAAAAATTTATATGCACTGTAAGTTTCAATTTTATACCACCATGCGATCATGTAACCTGCTAACAGGCCTTGTATAATAATGGCGTGCTTTTTCAACAATAGGACGCGAGAGCTACAACTCCATAGGCCCATTGGATAGATGAGTTTGTTAGCTATCCAATGATGTAGGGTACAGGGGTATTTGGTTGCTTTATTCAATGGTAGGGCTGGTTGAAGTTGGGTGTTTTCATATAAGCATAGCGTTACGCTTCCGTCAACTTAGTAGGTTACAACATGGCGGCGCCACGCCCCCTGCGCTTCCACCTGCTCGCTTCAGACACCATTCCATCTTATTCCGCGATTACAAGAGATGACAGCTAGACTAGAGAATTACACCAACTACCTGTAGTCAGGGTCCTTATAGCTTTACAAACAATTATTTGATTTGGTAATCTCCTCGTGAGAAGTCACCTGCGTTATTTACTTTATAAGATTCCATACATATTTTTGTCAGCATTTTACAAACACCAAAAAATTGCTGCTGCTCAAGTGAATCGAGAAAAATGATTTAGATGTCAAAGATACGATATAATGGCTATATAAAAACTTTCTAACCTGACACAAACATGCCTGACATACCATACGAATGGTATTAGATATCATTATGCTATTTTCTACAGGCAGTGCCAAAGTTCAAATCCTTCGCATAATTAACATGTCACTGACGGCAAACTTCTGGAATTACTGGAGCCATAATAGTGGTGAACCTGATTGTATTCTTAATACTATAGTGTAAAATAAGAAATAAATCACCTCTACATTTCGTAGATTCAGTTGCAGTGGCAATAACATTGTTGGATAAAGCAATATCATACCATATAAAGCAGATGCTGCAAATAATCCTCTTACAGTGCCATTCTTTTAAATACTTTATAAACAAATTGATGTTTACAAGAGCTTTCGTTTGAATAAACAAAATGTACTTTGCATTATGGAACATGATCTGAACAGGTCAACCAGCTGAGATTCAACATGTGGCCTTGTGAGTCATCCAAAACAATCAGCGAGACTGTGGAATGTTTCCTAATATGGAGTTCCGGCTGTCCAGTGGTGGATTTAAACGCATTGTTATATAGCTAGAGTTCTCAGATGTAGTATAAAGAGCCTGTAGTTGTCTTTCCATGACTTTTCCTTCCAAACAGAGCTGAGTAAGATCGCACATTGATCTGCTCCTATTATACTACTGCTGTGATTACATAAATATTAAACCCCGTGACTTCAGAGTATTTTCAACTTAACAAATTTTTCTTTTTTGTTTTTAACTTTTTTTTTAGAGACTGATAGGCTCTTTACAAATTATAGCAACTGTTCACAAGACCTCTGTTATTTATTTACATTATTGAAATTTTTCTTACATTTAAAACTACAATCTTTTGTTAGCATATAGGTCTATGTGTTTGAGGTTAGCTCACATACTATAGCATCTCTCAAATGCTATTGGAGACATCAATGACGGCCTCATGTTCTTCAAAACCACTTTTTATCAATTCAAAGAGTGACAAGTCTCACCGAACCAAATGAATCTAAGCCCTGCCGTGGTTGGTGGCTAATGTCAGCTGTCAGATTGAATTCGGATTATGCACAAATGAACAACTCATAACAAATCGATACACAAACAAAATGTTTGCCAATACATTTTATTATTTTGGTGAAAGGATGAGAAAGGGGGCATTTATCTTCATCCATCACTGGCAATGTTTGGCAGTTGTTCCAATTAGAATATAAATACCAGGCCAAGCTTGCCACAGCTGGCTTTATTTGTTAGGCAAGCAGAGCTGATGGGTAACAAAACAACTACATTGCGCATTACTTCTGTTACAGATCTGGAATGGCGTCTCCAGGAGGCAACTCATCTGAAGATATCTAGTGTGTACTGTTATTCTATGTAAAACGCATCGGCTAGAGTCTTTTGTAAAAGTATGAAGTATTGTGTGAAACTGTTGATCAACAGCATAAGATGAGACAAAAACATAATTTGAATGATTAATGGATATAATGATAATGTTGGCGAATGAGTTGATTAAAAAAAAAATGCTGCACCTAGTTTTTTAGTTGAAAAACCTATACTAGTTATCCTATTTTAAAAACTCACAGTTTAAACCCTACAAATACTGACTTTCAGTCTGATAATAAATATTAATCAGTGTTTGAAACTTCAGCTTTTTATACTGTTGTTATTAATATTATCCTTTCAACTCTTAAGTATTTCTTTTTTTATAATTGTTGAGAAATGGAAAGTGTTAAACTTCTATGTACTATTTATTTACTTGTAGGAATATTCTATGACCATCATTTAATGATAGGAGATATTAAAAAGTACACTGACTATGAAGGGAATGTAAGTGTGTAGTTTTTGTGGTATGCTAGATCACTACAGCCATCCTCTAAATGTGTATTTTGCTTGGAATATGCTGTGCATTTTTTATTGGGAGTTGCATGCCCCATTGTTATCTTGGCAACTTTTAAATGGATTTCATTGGACGATTGGTTTAGTGGGTGCAGGGTTTTTAGAGCTGGTTTGTACAAAATAAAATACACATATGCCTCAAATGTTGGCCTAAAACTTAGGCTGAAATAATACATCAAATTAAAAAAAGCAGAGTAGCTTTAAATTTGAAAGAAAGTTTTGTTTCAGAGTAAATAACTATTTATTTTGCATTACTAACAGGAGTGCGTTGAATTCTGTATCTTTGAGTTTTCCTCCCCGATTGCCAAGACCAAAGCACATGCTGCTCTGTGCAGAAGAGAGGTTATACTCAAGAAATACTGGCACGGTGGTTGGTATGTGGCCCAAGAAACGGGTGTTCAAAAAGCCAAAGATACATTGCAATGGAACATTTCAAAAGGTGAGCTACTTTTTTTTCAATCTTCTCTAGCCAATCACTATGTTCCTATCGTGCGAATTTGTTCGGTTTGAACTCATAAATCGTCCATTCGAGTTTGTTGGTGTTGGCTCAGTGCAATTTCTCAAACTGAATTCGTTCGGGTTGAGCATTGATTAGGATCATGGGAATCGTTCGTGTTGATGAATTTGAATTTGTTCGAGCTGCTCTTTTGAGAAAAAGGCATTAAACTGGCGATTTGGCTGTAAATCAGTTTTTGCGTATTTTCCAACTGCAGTTTTTACCGGAATTGGAACGAACGTATACAGGAATGAACGTATACAAAAATGAATGCAGACATAGCTGGAATGAATGTAGACATATCCTGGAATGAATGTTGACAGACCTGGAATGAAACTCGACTATGCAACAAACCATAGAATTTCGACTTTCATTCCTGGATGTGTCTACGTTCGTTCTCGGCTTTCATTCCAGGTCTGTCAACGTTCATTCCAGGATATGTCTACGTTCATTCCAGCTATGTCTGCATTCATCCCTGTCGACGTTCATTCCTGTCTAGGTTCATTCCAAATTCCATTTTTACATTCATATAATAATAATCCTTTGCAAGTTTAACAACAGCTTAGTTATAAATTATTTACCATTTGTTCGGGAAACTGAATCATAGCTCTGTTTGATAAGTGGGCAAACTAAATTATTATTATTCTTATACTTGCCAAAAAAAATTAGTTTTTATTATTTATTAAAAATAATTTACTTGTTATTAATAATTATTTATCATTTTTTATAGCTATCATTATATTTATTAATAATCATCTATAATTATTAGAAACTGTTGCTTTTATTGTTATTCATCTACTTACTACTATATTACTAGTTTTTGCTGTGAACATTCCACAAATTTGACTCGTATTACTACTTAGTAATACGAGCGTGGTTGTTTCAACGATAGTATACTATTGTTGGTTGTTTACTATCTCACTACGATCAAGTAATTATTGCGCTCGCTACTCACTGTAAATGAAGGACAACTCCCGTAAATTATTTCAATTCGAATTATCATAGGAACGGAATGGAATGCCAACCCGAATGAGTGCTAACCAACTCGAATGAACGTCCGATCCGAACGAATTCACACCATGGGAATATAGTGATTGAATGCACTTCAGAAAACACTATTATTTACATTATAAGGGAGGCTTTACTGGGTGCAAAAGGAAGGCTACCCTAAATCTATTGAGGATCGGGACGCTGCAGTGAGGAGAGCAAGAAGGCCTTGCCAAAATGGATTGCTGAAAGGAACCTATCACGCACTTCGGAACAATTGCGAGCATTTGGTCACTCACTGGTTGACTAGGAATGGACACAGTTCTCAGAGTGGATGGCGGGTGGGTGCATTAATGCTAGCAACATGTAATGGCTTTTCATTTGTATATTTGGGTTAGCTTGAGTGTTTCAGCTCAATACTAAAAAGTTTGATTAATTTTTAGGGCAGAAATTATCATCTACATTATTGCAACGAAATATTTCTTTAATTATTATCAGAGCTTCGGTTTTGTCTACTAAACTCTTAGTATTCATTGTTTGTCACTAGACAACTTTCATGTTCTCTCAACTGGAAAAAGAAGCATCACTTACCTAACTGGACTTTGAACTTAAGGCTACATCATTGTTAATTGTTAATTATTACATCAACGACAAATACTGTAGCTAAGATCTGTGTTATGGGAAATAACTCAGAAACGAAAAAAGATATGAAAGACGTGTGTGTTCTAAGGAAAGAAATTTCTGGTGATGTTATGGTGTTAACTTTTCTGTTGAATAACTGATTTAGTTAATCTCCTCTAAAGGCTATTTTTACGCCGCAAAAGGTGGAAAAATACAATCAATAGCAGGATTTGCGAGTAATTTCTACCTAAAATAAAAATACACCATTTTTTAAAATTTGCTGCACCTATTTTTGTGTCTGACTCAGTAAATATTGTGGGAGATTTTTGCTCTTAAACTTATCACAACCCCCACCCTCTTCCACTTCTTGCCTTAAACTCCTCCTACACTCCTTCCCCCATCCCCCAGTGCAACTTTTATATATAGACTCGGGATCCCCCTCTTTATATTACATAATAGCTATACTGGATTAAGGAGTCAGCTATATACCGGGTCCTATACCGGGTTTATGTTAGCCCTGTGTCCATCATAATAGAAAATATAGGGCCTGTCCAGGGCCAGTTTTCTGACCCAGTTAGCTGAGTAGCTTTGCAGGGAAAAGCCTGAGGCCCTATGATCCTTCAAACCAATATATATATCCATGAGAGCGAGAGTGACTCGACCTGGAACTTGACTACGAAAGTATTCCTGCCTATTATGGGTTTCTACCTCCCCTCTGCCTCTGATTGGTTCAAGAAGAGCGGGAACTGTTGCGCCATGTGCGAGGCCTGAACAAATCTTATGATTGGTCCTTTATGTTTTTGTATGTTTGTATTGCCTTGTCTCATTGTTGTGTTTTATGTATTATTGTATGTGATTGGCTCACTCCTAATAAGAGGGTGAGTGTTCCCTTTGCCTCCTATAGAAGGAGCTGCTGTACTGCTTGTGAGCAGAAGTATAGTGGATTTTGAGTAGTACACATATGGTATTGCTAAATAGAAGTGAGAGAATAAAGTATTTATTCTTTAACATCTGTGTAGTGAGTCTGGATCGCAGACTTTGGGGAGTCGTTAACGTCCATTTCGGGGTAGAGCCCTGGTGTTTGGAGAAGGAGTGGAATGTGTGCAAGAAGTGCACATGTTGTGTTAGCCATCGTGTCTGTAGTACAGCGTGCAAATCTACTACAACATTATTAAGGGCTCTTTTATGCTTGCATATAATGTTAACTATCACTGTTTTGTAGTGGCCATGGAAGTTCCGCAGAAGAATCCAATAATCCATTTACGTCAACATCAGATTTACCAGAGAAACAGCAATGGTGGTCGGAATCTTTTTGCAACAATCATGTTACTAACTAAAAACGTTTAAATTGCAGTTAATATTGAAACTTAATTCACTAAATAAAAGAATTTTCAGTTTTCTATGTCCACAGAATATGTGCCTCTTTTCAATTTGAATGGAGAAAACAAAATTTTATCAATTTCAAAGATGTGACAAAGCATCAAGTTTTTGCAATGGTTGTTTTACTGTTAAGAGTTTTCAAAAGCATAAAAATACTCTTGAAGTAAGTCGCTATTCATTTCATAGAGTGAAATTTGTTTTTCTTTCAAATTTTTTATCAATAGATTGATTGGTTTTAGATTTGCTTATCTGAATTGCTCTCTCGTATGACCCAATAGATATTCTGTTAGGAACAAAACATAGCTTAATTTCTGTCACGGATAGAAGTATCTACATTGCTGTAACAAAAATAAAAACCAAGTTTTTGCCCCACAATTTTTTATTTCAGTTACAGTATGAATTAGAGCTAGTAATCTTTAGCATTTCATGTATTAAGAGTATTGTGTGGATGATAATCATGTTAACTTGTGATGGTTGTTGTTAGCTGATGGCGAAGCTGTTTTTTCCTCAGTACTAGAATAACAGCGGCCGAGATCCAGATTGGAACCATCTTTTCCTCAGTACATATCAAACAAAATATTTTACTTTTGTTCGGTACTTTGGACGAAAAACTTGATCAAAATGCTTCTAGAAAATATTGATTCCTTATAATAGATTATAACAAAACTGTTTTTAATTTGCGTGAATAGGGAATGCTGTTTGGTAATTGGTAGTATAACTAACAAGAAATAATAACAGATGTGGAGCTTGATGGGTGCTGCCTGTTTTTGTTTAAAAGGAAGCTGTACAGAGTGGAACACCACCAACACTATAAGCCTCAATGCAGCACAATATACTATGCTGACAATTCCTAAAAGACTGATGATGTATGCAGTTTTGTTCTTTGCATATTTGGTTGCTCAATACTAAAACTACTTTTGACTGGTGACGGACCACTTAGTGCCAGTTGTAAGTGTTGCAGAGTTTGCAGCTCATCAGTTGTCAAATAAATTATTTTTCCAAAGAGCCAAAGCCATGAGACTAAATCAAACAATATTGCAGCTACTTACAAGCTTGAACATGGATAATAGAACTTTACCTACTGCGTGCGTATACTGCGTGCGTATACTGCGTGCGTATACTGCGTGCGTATGCTGCGTGCGTATGCTGCGTGCGTATGCTGCGTGCGTATGCTGCGTGCGTATGCTGCGTGCGTATACTGCGTGCGTATACTGCGTGCGTATGCTGCGTGCGTATGCTGCGTGCGTATGCTGCGTGCGTATGCTGCGTGCGTATACTGCGTGCGTATACTGCGTGCGTATACTGCGTGCGTATACTGCGTGCGTATACTGCGTGCGTATACTGCGTGCGTATGCTGCGTGCGTATACTGCGCGCGTAAGTAGTAATATATGAGCAGATCTCCCTACCAAGTGTTTTTTTGTGGATTACACCTTGTAGTTGAGGCAATGGGTTACGACGTTGGATGAATTCGCCGAGTTTATATCGTATTTTACTTGAGGGGCATTTGAGTGGCATTCGAGTGGCATTTGAGTGGCATTTAAGTGGCATTTGAGTTTTTGATTATTATTTTACTTATTTTGAACTTATATGGCATATAAATTTTGAATGTATGGCATTTAAGTTTTGATAATTCTAGACATAATTCCAACCCATATGGTATCTTGAGAGAGACTGTAATTCCGACTCATATGATGTCTTGAGAGAGAGAGGAGAGAGAGGAGATATATCTACATTGAATAAATACAGTGATTAAAAATGAAACAATATGTGAATATATACATTTATTGTGTAATAAGTAGGGAAAATCTCTCCATATAATATAGCTAGAGTCAGTAAATACTAAGTAATAACAATTAATACATAGTCTTTTTTTACAATGTTGTCTTTGATGTAGTGATGTTATATCTTAAGAAGGGAGACTTCTGTTTTATGTGCTTTTGAATTCGTAATGAACTAAAATAAAAAGTTATGTATTAATATAAAATTTAAAATAATTACATGAATTTGAATTATAGCTTTAGTTACATTGGGAGGTAAAAATAGCTACAACTACATTTAAATTGAGTTGAAGTATTATTTACAATGATTAGAGAAAAAACTCTCACCGAGTTTTATCATGTATCTCATCATTTTTTTTCAGCAACATATCCTGTCTCAAAATTATCAAAATCTTCACGTAGAAAATCTTCAAGTTCATCATCATCATCAATTTCTAATATTGTTTTGTTCTGCTTTGCTTGATCACAATATTGTTTCCAATACATTCGACCAAGATTGTATGGAGAGCAAAATGAAAGATCGTATTCTGTCTTAAATTTTCCGTGGGTTGTTTTTCCTCTGTAGATCATCACACCTGGAGTATATCGGTTAGCTTCTGAAGCATACTTGTCTGGTATGACAAGCGTCTTCAACAGCGTTTCTCCACATTGTTCAATGGTATAACGGATACAAATTACATTCGACTCCCCTCCTTTAAATCGATGAGGAACGAATCTATCAACAACATCTTGGTAAGGAAAAATAGCGCCGGGTTGAAAACTATTGAGGGTCTTGATGTTCAAGAAGCGTTTGAGCTGACCTTTAGTCAATGTACTCATATATAGTGATTCCTCTTCAGCTTTCTTTTTGCTTAGAGGATGTCCGGTAACACGTCTGACATCATACCAAAGAATGCTTTTATTTTTTGGTTTTCCCTTTCTACCCAAATATATAACGTTAAACGGTGGGGGGTAATTATCACAGTTGAAGTTTTTAGCTATTTCAACTGGACAGAAGAGTATTTTGGGATCGAGTTCATTTATATCTGAAGGATCATGGTAGCGAACTTGAGAATATTTACACTTCTCCTTACTTGATGGATGTAACACGCGAGTCACTCGCATAATGCTTGGGATAGGAAGATCTTCAAATGTTTTGCAAATCGGAACTTTTGGTGAGTCAATCACTTGAGAACCTTTAGACTTTTCTAATTCCCTAGATCTCCTTTCGTTGAGACATTCAACTGTTAAATGAGCTATAGCAGCGTTCTCCATTGTTTGCTTATCAACGGAAGTAGTTTGTTTTCTCACTATTTGTTTTCGTTTCCTTACTATTCGCTTTTTTGGAGCAGTTTTCCTTCTCTTAGGAGTTGTTTTGCCGTTTTTCATTTTATTTTCTGTTGGATATGGATCTGTGCTAAGGAGCTCTTCAGAAAGAGCATCCATAACATTCTAAAAATAAAAGGGTGATGTTTGCATGAGTGGCCGAGAGTGTCTTATATATATATATATATATATATATATATATATATATATATATATATATATATATATATATATATATATATATATATATATATATATATATATATATATATATACGTATTTATGTCAAAAGCAGTTAAGATCATAGAGTTATGGTAGATTGAGAATGTGCTTATTAAACTATTGGGATGTGGATACAGACAACAAAGGATGTATTCAAATATATATATATATATATATGTATTTACTTGATATCATACTGCTTTTAACATCTCAATTGGTAAGATATAAAATATAATAGTTTGAACAAAATATTGTAAAATAATAAAAACAACTAAAAAATTTTCATAAATATGTATGAAACGCTTCTAACATTAGTTCTAAAATACCTACAGAAGAAGATAGAGCTTTATCTATTTGGACATAATTATAAATATGCTTTCTGAATTTATAAAAGGTTTTTTTGTTCCATGTCATGTTATATAATTTTTTGAAAACTATTTGATTCCAAGCACTTCTTTCAATTTCGTTTAAAAAATTATTAATATTAACGACTTCCACCATTGACAAAACGATTTCGAAACCGTTTTTTATAATGTCATCAAAACATTCTGTAGATATATCATGTTTCTTACAACACACCCCCATACTCATCATGTGTTGAGTTATACAAAATATTATAACTTGAAATGTCAAACGTTCTACAGCTTTTTCTTCAACAACATCATTATTTATCACATAGTTATGATACATTTCTGGAAGGAAGTCCTTTAAGTAGATTGGATTTGTTGCTCTATTGTTCTAAAATACAAGCGATAATTAGATAACTAAAATAATTAAAGGTTTTCAACAGGTGTTAAATAGTATTTTTTATTAATTCATACCTTTTCATCAGGCTGAGATTCCGACTTTAGATACAATGGTTGACTTCCTACGTCTTGAGTATTCATTCTGAAAAACAGAAAAAATTGGTTCAATTCTTTATAATCAATTTAAAGATAGATATGAGTAGTAATATATGAGCAGATCTCCCTACCAAGTGTTTTTTTTGTGGATCTGATCTTGGAGTGGGGCAATGGGTTATGGCGTTGAATGAATTCGCCGAGTTTATATAGAATTTTATTTGAGGGGCATTTGAGTGGCATTTAAGTGGCATTTGAGTTTTGATTATTTTTTTACTTGATTTGAACTTATATGACATATAGATTTTGAATGTATAGCATTCAAGTTTTGATAATTTTTTTACATAACTTTATACATACTTGAGAGAAAGAAAGAGATAGAGGAGAGAGAGGGAGGAGAGAGGGAGAGAGAGAGGAGAGAGAGATTTTTTAGTTTTCTATACATTCATGTATATATGGTTAATTATGTACGTATTTATGGGTATATTTATATCTACATAGAGAGAGGAGATATATCTACATTGAATAAATATTTTGATCAAAAATGAAACATTATATGATTATATACCTGATTACATAATAAGTAGGGAAAATCTTCCTATATAATATAGCTAGAGTCGGTAAATACTAAGTTATACAAAGCAATACAACTTGTAATGACAATTAATGCATTCATAAATACATATGGTATCTTGAGAGAGAAAGAGAGAGAGGAGAGAGAAATCTTTTAGTTTTCTAGCAATTAATGTATATATGGTCAATTATGTGCATATTTATGGGTATATTTATATCTACATAGAGAGAGAAGAGAGGAGATATATCTAAATTGAATTAATACATTGATTAAAAATGAATCATTATATGATTATATACATTTATTACATAATAAGTAAGGAAAATCTCCCCATATAATATAGCTAGAGTCAGTAAATACTAAGTAATACAAAGCACTACAACTTGTAATAAATACAAAGTAGTAACAGTTAATGCATAGTTTGTTCCTTTACAATGATGTCTTTGATGTAGTGATGTTATATCTTAGGAAGGAAGACTTCTGTTCTATGTGCTTTTAATTTCGTAATGAACTAAAATAAAAAAGTTATGCATTAGTATAGAATGATTAAGCGAAAATGTAAAATAATTACATGAATTTGAATTATAGTTCTAGTTACATTGGATAGTTTACATTATTAGAAAAGGGAAATAACTCACCAAGTTACATTGTTCAACTTGTTCTTTCTTGAGCATTATTTTCACCAAGTGTTTTTGATTCTCTTTCATCTATCTAAAACAATTACCATGAAAATGTATATATTCAGCATTTTGTTGTAAAAAATACACTAATTACATCAAAAAAGTCCTTTTTTCACCTAGAAAATGTATATGTTCAGCATTTTTGTTGTAAAAAAATACACTATTTACACCAAAAAAGTCCTTTTTTTCCCCTGAAAAATGTATATATTCAGCATTTTGTTGTAAAAAATACACTAATTTCACCAAAAAAGTCCTTTTTTCACTTGTAAAATGTATATATTCAGCATTTTGTTTAATTTATGGTAAAAATTAGTAAAACTCACCTATAGTGATATGATAGCCTTGAGTTATAGATTAGCTTCTTGAGCTCTTGTTCTGGACAGTTTTCTTTTTCAGCATCATCGAAGTAGAATCCATGTAGTTTGAGTCTTCATTGGTTTGGTATCATCTAAGCAGGAGAGAAAGTAATGTTGTGTAACATTGAGTCTTCATTGGTTTGCTATCATCTTATCTTCAAAATCCATGTTATTTGAGTCTTCATTGGTTTGCCATCATCTAAGTAGGTGGTAGATCTTGAAAGGAATTCTTGCTGTGTTGGAGAAGTGTGCTGTCTTCAAAATTGATGTAGTTTGAGTCTTCATTGGTTTGGCATCATCTAAGTAGGTGGTAGATCTTGAAAGGAATTCTTGCTGTGTTGGAGAAGTATGCTGTCTTCAAAACTCATGTAGTTTGAGTCTTCATTGGTTTGGTATCATCTAAGTAGGTGGTAGATCTTGAAAGGAATTCTTGCTGTGTTGGAGAAGTATGCTGTCTTCAAAATTCATGTAGTTTGAGTCTTCATTGGTTTTCAAAACTCATGTAGTTTGAGTTTTCATTGGTTTGGTATCATCTAAGTAGGTGGTAGATCTTGAAAGGAATTCTTGCTGTGTTGGAGAAGTATGCTGTCTTCAAAATTCATGTAGTTTGAGTCTTCATTGGTTTGATATGATCTAAGTAGGTGGTAGATCTTGAAAGGAATTCTTGCTGTGTTGGAGAAGTGTGCTGTCTTCAAAATTGATGTAGTTTGAGTCTTCATTGGTTTGGTATCATCTAAGTAGGTGGTAGATCTTGAAAGGAATTCTTGCTGTGTTGGAGAAGTATGCTGTCTTCAAAATTCATGTAGTTTGAGTCTTCATTGGTTTGATATGATCTAAGTAGGTGGTAGATCTTGAAAGGAATTCTTGCTGTGTTGGAGAAGTGTGCTGTCTTCAAAATTGATGTAGTTTGAGTCTTCATTGGTTTGGCATCATCTAAGTAGGCGGTAGATCTTGAAAGGAATTCTTGCTGTGTTGGAGAAGTATGCTGTCTTCAAAACTCATGTAGTTTGAGTCTTCATTGGTTTGGTATCATCTAAGTAGGTGGTAGATCTTGAAAGGAATTCTTGCTGTGTTGGAGAAGTATGCTGTCTTCAAAATTCATGTAGTTTGAGTCTTCATTGGTTTGATATGATCTAAGTAGGTGGTAGATCTTGAAAGGAATTCTTGCTGTGTTGGAGAAGTGTGCTGTCTTCAAAATTGATGTAGTTTGAGTCTTCATTGGTTTGGCATCATCTAAGTAGGTGGTAGATCTTGAAAGGAATTCTTGTTGTGTTGGAGAAGTATGCTGTCTTCAAAACTCATGTAGTTTGAGTCTTCATTGGTTTGGTATCATCTAAGTAGGTGGTAGATCTTGAAAGGAATTCTTGCTGTATTGGAGAAGTATACTGTCTTCAAAATTGATGTAGTTTGAGTCTTCATTGGTTTGGCATCATCTAAGTAGGTGGTAGATCTTAAAAGGAATTCTTGCTGTGTTGGAGGAGTATGCTGTCTTCAAAACTCATGTAGTTTGAGTCTTCATTGGTTTGGTATCATCTAAGTAGGTGGTAGATCTTGAAAGGAATTCTTGCTGTGTTGGAGAAGTATGCTGTCTTCAAAATTCATGTAGTTTGAGTCTTCATTGGTTTTCAAAACTCATGTAGTTTGAGTCTTCATTGGTTTGGTATCATCTAAGTAGGTGGTAGATCTTGAAAGGAATTCTTGCTGTGTTGGAGAAGTATGCTGTCTTCAAAATTCATGTAGTTTGAGTCTTCATTGGTTTGATATCATCTAAGTAGGTGGTAGATCTTGAAAGGAATTCTTGCTGTGTTGGAGAAGTGTGCTGTCTTCAAAAGTGATGTAGTTTGAGTCTTCATTGGTTTGGCATCATCTAAGTAGGTGGTAGATCTTGAAAGGAATTCTTGCTGTGTTGGAGAAGTATGCTGTCTTCAAAATTCATGTAGTTTGAGTCTTCATTGGTTTTCAAAACTCATGTAGTTTGAGTCTTCATTGGTTTGGTATCATCTAAGTAGGTGGTAGATCTTGAAAGGAATTCTTGCTGTGTTGGAGAAGTATGCTGTCTTCAAAATTCATGTAGTTTGAGTCTTCATTGGTTTTCAAAACTCATGTAGTTTGAGTCTTCATTGGTTTGGTATCATCTAAGTAGGTGGTAGATCTTGAAAGGAATTCTTGCTGTGTTGGAGAAGTATGCTGTCTTCAAAACTCATGTAGTTTGAGTCTTCATTGGTTTGGTATCATCTAAGTAGGTGGTAGATCTTGAAAGAAATTCTTGCTGTGTTGGAGAAGTGTGCTGTTGGTAGATCTTGACCAGATGTTTTATAGTCTTTGCTACTGATGCATTTCGTCTCAAACAAGAGTCCAAAGTACACATTGTGTCTACAAAATACAAAAAATTGATTGTTACAATTGATTCATTTATTTTCATTGGCTTTATATACAGCGTTTTGTCTCAAACTAGCATAAAATTTAAAAATAAATAATTAGAGCTTTCTACTAGTGTTAAATAATTATTGATATTGATTAGTTTTTACCTTATCACCACTTAGAGCCAGATGATTTAATTAACTAAAGACAAATAATTATTTTAGCATCTCTTACCTTGATGGTCTCCTAGTAGCTGTAGTAGATGATGCTTCTCCGCTTGCTGTTGAAGAACTGGATGCTTTCTGTGTGAAAACAGTGGCTCTTAAATAGCTAAGGTTGCACTGATAAAACCCTATGAATCAGCATTTTTTCCAATGCTTTCGCGGGAATATAAACTGTTTTTTCGCGTGAATAAAAAACAGTGTTTTCGCGGGAATAAATAATTTATTTTCACGCGAATGGAAACCGTTGCTTTCGCGGGAATACAAATTTTATTTTCACACAAATACAAACCAATGTTTTCGCGGGAATAAATAATTTATTTTCAGGCGAATACAAACCGTTGCTTTCGCGGGAATAAATATTTTATTTTCACACGAATGGAAACTGTTGCTTTCGCGGGAATAAATACTTTATTTTCACGCGAATGAAAACCGTTGCTTTCGCGGGAATAAACATTTTATTTTCAGGCGAATACAAACCATTGCTTTCGCGGGAATAAATAATTTATTTTCAGGCAAATACAAACCGTTGCTTTCGCGGGAATAAACATTTTATGTTCAGACGAACACAAACCGTTGCTTTCGCGGGAATAAACATTTTATTTTCAGGCAAATACAAACCGTTGCTTTCGCGGGAATAAATAATTTATTTTCAGGCGAATACAAACCGTTGCTTTCGCGGGAATAAATAATTTATTTTCACACGAATGGAAACCGTTGCTTTCGCAGGAATAAACATTTTATTTTCAGGCGAATACAAACCGTTGCTTTCGCGGGAATAAATAATTTATTTTCACGCGAATAGAAACTGTTGCTTTCGCGGGAATAAATAATTTATTTTCACACGAATAGAAACCGTTGCTTTCGCGGGAATAAATAATTTATTTTCACGCGAATGGAAACCGTTGCTTTCGCGGGAATAAACAGTTTTTATTCCCGCGAAAGCATTGGAAAAAATGCTGATTCATAGGGTTTAATCAGTACAACTTTACCTATTTAAGAGCCACTGTTTTCACATAGAAAGCATCCAGTTCTTCAACAGCAAGCGGAGAAGCATCATCTACTACAGCTACTAGGAGAGCATCAAGGTAAGAAACGCTAAAATAATTATTTGTCTTTAGTTAATTAAATCATCTGGCTCTAAGCGGTGATAAGGTAAAAAACAATCAATAATAATTTAACACCAGTAGAAAGCTCTAATTATTTATTTTTAAAATAAATAATAAAAACTTGTGAAAATGAACTGGTTACATTACGTTGACTGAAATAATGCCTAAAACGTCTCGCATAAATTTTGGTCTGACCAAAAATGGACTGAAAACCTTTACCTTTAGAGCGAGTACAAAATTATCGTAACTTGCTATAGCGAATATTCTAAGAAATATTTGTTTTTTCCGTTGCTAACTTGACGTAAATATTTGTAACGGATGTCACATGATCTCAATCGGTTTTTGCCAACTGAATCACTTAGTTACTCGTAAACATTTGATACTCGCTTGATCTTTTGGTTGATAACAGCAATGTCCCAATTTGGTTTATCGTAAATATTTCAAAAACGGATATCGTGTGATTTCTGTTAGTTTTTTCTACTGAATCGCTTAGTTACTCGTAAACATTTGAAAATCGCTTGACTTTTTCGTTGATAAAACCTGTCGCAAGTATCTATTAACAAATATTACCATGATTTCGATCAATATTTAATGCTAGTTGAACCTAGATATTAATTTATCTCTACTAGATAGTTTCATACTCACACAAACTGTTTCTTCGCTACTTTATGAATATGAAGATGAAACCAATGAAAATAAATGAAACAATTGTAACAATCAATTTTTTTGTATTTTGTAGACACAATGCCCACTTTGGACTCTTGTTTGAGACAAAACGCAGTAGCAGCAAAGACTATAAAACATCTGGATAAGATCCAATTGAAGTAACTGCAGATAACTAAAGGGAAAACATGTGCTACAGCATACAGAGTGAACAAGGTGTGTGTAGATTATTACTCAGTCTCATTACACTACTATTACTAAGAATTATTGTAGGTGTTGGATAAAGGATTGAGTATAACAAAGTCATGTTTGAGCTAATAAGTTGTTGCTAAGATGTTTGAATTAACAACTAGGTAGCTAAAATAAGTTTTTCATGAAGATCTCCTGACAGTTGTGATTCCTTGAGTGGTGAGCAGACTTTTAAATCTACTGTAGTTATCTTTTGTTGATCTTATTGAGTCTTTATCAGTTAGTACATCTTGCAACAAATTCTTTGATAGCTTAGTGCTAAGCCATCTTCCCTTGAGTTTTATCCTGTCAGTATCCAGATCGTATTTTCCAGAATCTCTCAATTGATACAATATTTTTACACCTAACGCTTGATTGTCTTTACTAGCTGTCATGTCGGATACTTTCTTTTTAAACTCTTCTAATTGTTGCATCATTCTCTCCGAATCTCTATTGCTATCATCGTCAATTGTGTTTCTATCAAACGATGAGGGTGTGAGCTTTGGTGTTTTAGCAGAGCTCCAGCTCTTTGGTTGCTTGTACTCTCCCCTAATCTTTCCAACATCACTCCAATAGGTTTTTGTGCTTTGAACATTTTCATTTGTCTTTTTGCGCTCAAGCAACTCGTTTTTGATTCCCATTACTATTTCATTCGTTTCAACCAAAATATTCTGGATTTTCTCGATATCTCTCACCATTTTGTCTTTTGTCGGGTTGTCATACAATGATGACGCAAACTTGTCTTGGTCGGTTGATTTAGCCCCACTGTTCTTTTCCATCAAACTATGATACTCCTCTTCTGGTATAACAAAATAACGTTCACCATATTTTAAAGGAGGAAGATTCATTTTGTATTGATATTAAAACCTGCGCAATCAGGATGATTATAGGCTCTAAAAAAAGCTACCTCTCCCAATCTGCATTAAAATTTGTTGTTTGTCAGCAATCAGTGTTTGTACCTCCTTGAAGCGCTACTACCTAATAAACTGAGTTGTGTACTGATTAGTTTTTTGTAGCTCTTTTTTGAAGCCTCCTCTCTCCTCTACCAAATACTCCTCTCTCCTCTCTTGCAGTTATTTCCCAAATACTGTAAATTTTAACCATCTAGAGGACTAATTTGGTGATTTTCCAACATATTTTATAGCATTCAATATAGTTATTATGTCATAGATGTATATTATTCAATCTAGATATAAATATATCCGTAAATATGCACATAATTATCCATATATACATGGTTGTATAAAAAACTAAAAAATCTCTCTCTCTCCCCTCTCTTCTCTCTCCTCTGTACATAGCTATAAAATGTTAATATGGACATGAATTTGGACATGTGCATGTACATAAATATGAACATAGGTATGTACATAAATGGACATGAATATGGACATGTACATAAATGGACATGAATATGGACATGAATATGGACATGAATATGGACATGAATATGGACATGAATATGGACATGAATATGGACATGAATATGGACATGAATATGGACATGAATATGGACATGAATATGGACATGAATATGGACATGAATATGGACATGTACCTATTCATGTCCATTTATGGACATGTACATGAATATGGACATGTGCGTATTTACTGACTCTAGCTATATTATTTAGGAAGATTTTCCCTACTTATTATGTAATAAATGTATATAATCGTACAATGATTCATTTTTGATCAAAATATTTATTCAATTTAGATATATCTCCTCTCTCCTCTCTCTATGTAGATATAAATATACCCATAAATATGTACATAATTAACCATATATACATGAATGTATAGAAAACTAAAAAATCTCTCTCCTCTCTCTCTTTCTTTCTCTCATGATACCATATGTATGTATGTATGCATTGATTGTCATTACGAGTTGTGGTGCTTTGTATTACTTAGTATTTACTGACTCTAGCTATATTATATAGGAAGATTTTCCCTACTTATTATGTAATCAGGTATATAATCAGATAATGTTTCATTTTTGATCAATATATTTATTCAATGTAGATATATCTCCTCTCTCTCTATGTAGATATAAATATATCCATAAATATGTACATAATTAACCATATATATATATATGTATACATAGGAATGTATAGAAAACTAAAGAATCTCCCTCTCCCCTCTCTCTCCTTCTCTCCTCTCTCTCCCTCTCTCCTCTATCTCTTTCTTTCTCTCAAGATACCATATGTATGTATGTATGTATGTATTGATTGTCGTTACAGGTTGTAGTGCTTTGTATTACTTAGTATTTACTGACTCTAGCTATATTATATAGGAAGATTTTCCCTACTTATTATGTAATCAATGTATATAAGCTTATAATGTTTCATTTTTGATCAATATATTTATTCAATGTAGATAAAACTCCTCTCTCCTCTCTCCTCTCTCTCTTCTCTCTCCTCTCTCTCAAGATGCCATATGAGTTCGAATTATGTAAAAAATTATCAAAACTTAAATGCCATACTTTCAAAATCTAGCTGCCATATGAGTTCAAATTAAGCAAAAAAATAATCAAAACTCAAATGCCACTTAAATGCCACTCAAATGCCACTCAAATGCCTCTCAAATGAAATACAATATAAACTCGGCGAATCCATCCAACGTCGTAACTCATTGCATAACCTCCAAGATCTGATCCACAAAAAACACTTGGTAGGGAGATCTGCTCATATATTACTACTGATATGTCATAAAGCCTTCGGATAGTTGTGTTAGCTAGCGAAAATAATTGAATTTAAGTTTTACCTTTATGAAGAGAGAACTCTTAGTAGTTGCAATGGAAGATGTAGTAGATAGATGTTGCTCCTTTGCTCACTGTTGTTGAACTGGATGCTCTCTGTCTGAAACCGTTGTCTCTTATATAGGTAAATGTGTGAAAATAAATGTTTTATTCCCGCAAAAGCATTGGTTTCTATTCGCGTGAAAATAATTTTTTTATTCCCGCGAAAGCATTGGTTTGTATTCGCGTGAAAATAAATTTTGTTATTCCCGCAAAAGCAACGGTTTCCATTCGCGTGAAAATAAATTATTTATTCCCGCGAAAGCATTGGTTTGTATTCGCGTGAAAATAAAATGTTTATTCCCGCGAAAGCAACGGTTTCCATTCGCGTGAAAAAAAATGTTTATTCCCGCGAAAACATTGGTTTGTATTCGCGTGAAAATACATTTTTTATTCCCGCGAAAGCAACGGTTTCCATTCGCGTGAAAATAAAATGATTATTCCCGCGAAAACATTGGTTTGTATTCGCGTGAAAACATTTTTTTTATTCCCGCGAAAGCATTGGTTTGTATTCGCGTGAAAATAAATTCTTCATTCCCGCGAAAGCAACAGTTTCCATTCGCGTGAAAATAAAATGTTTGTTCCCGCGAAAACATTGGTTTGTATTCGCGTGAAAATAATTTTTTTATTCCCGCGAAAGCAACGGTTTCCATTCGCGTGAAAATAAAATGATTATTCCCGCGAAAACATTGGTTTGTATTCGCGTGAAAACATTTTTTTTATTCCCGCGAAAGCATTGGTTTGTATTCGCGTGAAAATAAATTCTTCATTCCCGCGAAAGCAACAGTTTCCATTCGCGTGAAAATAAAATGTTTGTTCCCGCGAAAACATTGGTTTGTATTCGCGTGAAAATAATTTTTTTATTCCCGCGAAAGCAACGGTTTCCATTCGCGTGAAAATAAATTATTTATTCCCCCGAAAACATTGGTTTGTATTCGCGTGAATATAAAACATTCATTCCCGCGAAAACAATGGTTTCCATTCAAGTGAAAAAAAACGTTCATTCCCGCGAAAGCATCAGTTTCGATTCGCGTGAAAATAAAATGTTTATTCCCGCGAAAGCAATGCTTTGCATTCGCGTGAAAATAAATTTTTTATTCCCGCGAAAGCATTGGTTTGTATTCGCGTGAAAATAAATTCTTCATTCCCGCGAAAACAACAGTTTCCATTCGCGTGAAAATAAAATGTTTGTTCCCGCGAAAAATTGGTTTGTATTCGCGTGAAAATAATTTTTTTATTCCCGCGAAAGCAACGGTTTCCATTCGCGTGAAAATAAATTATTTATTCCCGCAAAAACATTGGTTTGTATTCGCATGAAAATAAATTCTTCATTCTCGCGAAAACAACAGTTTCCATTCGCGTGAAAATAAAATGTTTGTTCCCGCGAAAAATTGGTTTGTATTCGCGTGAAAATAATTTTTTTATTCCCGCGAAAGCAACGGTTTCCATTCGCGTGAAAATAAATTATTTATTCCCGCGAAAACATTGGTTTGTATTCGCGTGAATATAAAAGATTCATTCCCGCGAAAACAATGGTTTCCATTCAAGTGAAAAAAAATGTTCATTCCCGCGAAAGCATCAGTTTCCATTCGCGTGAAAATAAAATGTTAATTCCCGCAAAAGCAATGCTTTCCATTTGCGTGAAAATAAATTATTTATTCCCGCGAAAGCATTGGTTTGTATTCGCGTGAAAAAAAATGTTTATTCCCGCGAAAGCAACGGTTTTCCATTCGCGTGAAAATAAAGTGTTTATTCCCGTGAAAACATTGGTTTGTATTCGCGTGAAAATAAATTTTTTATTCCCGCGAATGCATTGGTTTGCATTCGCGTGAAAGTAAATTATTTATTCCCGCGAAAGCAACGGTTTGTATACGCGTGAAAATAAAATGTTTATTCCCGCGAAAGCATTGGTTTGTATTCGCGTGAAAATAAAATGTTTATTCCCGCGAAAGCAGCGGGTTCCATTCGCGTGAAAATAAATTATTTATTCCCGTGAAAGCACCTTATGATAAATGGTATGATTTCAGCTATATAAGAAGCACTGTTTTTACACAGAAAGCAGTCACTTCGACATTAGCAACTGAAGGAGCAAGATCTACTACAACATCATCTACTACAACTGCTAGAGGGACTTTCTGTTTGGAGGTAAGTCAACTTGATGTACTATTTAGAGTATAAATTTAATTTTTTATCATGGTTTTTGAAAAAGAAAATCAAAAAATTATAACAAGGATTTTTACTTTATCTTTTAGAATGTCGACACAAGACAATACAAAACAACTGAAGAATAAAGAACCAAAACCTTCACAAGACAAGAAGGTGATTGATGACAATGTTCTTCTTCAACGCACTGTGATCCCCTTTCAAAGCGCCAGCCTGAATACTCTGGCTACTCTCATCATCAAAAGCGCCTCTCTGTTAAGCACCCTATCTCCAGTTTCCAGAAGAAACATTGAAAACATCGTCAAAGTTGAAGATTTACCAATTCCTACAGTTATGCAGGTGTTAACCGTCGAGCTCCATGATGAAACGAACTGCACGATCATCTACAACTATAAAAAGGATGGAAAGATAGTTAGAGTGAAGAGCACTATTCCATCAGCAGCAGGATTACTTGTTAATGAAGCCTCGCAAATAAGACCACTGGTTTTGATCTACATGGGTGTTGAAAAGACTGGAAAAGCAATTTTTCGTGCCGCTACAGAAACAGGAACTGCTTTGAGGTGTAAGAATGCTTTTGATGTACTACCAGAAAAAAGTATGAGACAAATCAATGCTTATTTCGAGGTAGCTCATCTTCAGGATTTCCCAACAGATAGTCTCATATGTTTCCAAAACCCTGAAGTGATAACAAAATCTGACAGACGATGGAATGGGAATGAAGAGAGTCTTCTAGTTCAATACAGAAGTGTTGTAGATGAAGAATTACTGATCGGAGATATGCGCATTCCTCATCAAATAGCTTCTGCTGTGACATCGGAAAGATTTGGAGTTATTCTGTTCAAAGGCCTGAGTCGAAACGCAGACAATTCAATTTTCTACAACATCAGTGTACTCGCAGCTCATCAAGCCTTCGTCCAAGCCTCGGAACTGACTGATAATCCAAAATCTGAGGATTTTCTCAATCTCTTCGATGATGCTGAAAAAGAAGACTGTGCAGAACAAACTCTTGAGAAGTTGATCTATAACTCAAGGGATTCATATCACTATAGGTAAGTTTTATTAATTCTTACCCATAATTTAAAAAGTTGTTTTGTGAAAATTTTGTGTATTCTTACAATGAAAAATCACTTAATTTCTCTTTTTCATGTAAATAACAACAGTAAAACGATTTATCACGTAAATGGTCAATTTGTGAACGTTTTTGTATATTTCAGATTAAAAAAAGATTTTTTGTGTCATTAGTGCAGTTTCTTTTTACATAAAAGTTGAAAAAACAAAAGGTTATAATTATTTCACGAAAATGTTTAATTTTTCACAAAAATGTTTAATTTTTCACAAAAATGTTTAATTTTTCACAAAAATGTTTAATTTTTCACATAAATGACCAACTCATAACACGAAAATGTTTAATTTTTCACAAAAATGTTTAATTTTTCACAAAAATGTTTAATTTTTCACAAAAATGTTTAATTTTTCACATAAATGACCAACTCATAACACGAAAATGTTTAATTTTTCACAAAAATGTTTATTCAGATTAAAAAAAGATTTTTTTGTGTCATTAGCGCAGTTTCTTTTTACACAAAAGTTGAAAAAAACAAAAGATTATAATTATTTCACGAAAATGTTTAACTTTTTTCAAAAAAAATGTTTAATTTTTCACAAAAATGTTTAATTTTTCACAAAAATGTTTAATTTTTCACATAAATAACCAACTCATAACACGAAAATGTTTAATTTTTCACAAAAAATGTTTAATTTTTCACAAAAATGTTTAATTTTTCACAAAAATGTTTAATTTTTCACAAAAATGTTTAATTTTATACAAAAATGTTTAATTTTTCACAAAAATGTTTAATTTTTCACATAAATAACCAACTCATAAACAGTTTTTTTTGTTAAACATTTCAGATGTAATCAGTGTATTTTTGACATAAAAGTTGAAAAAAACAACAAAAGGTTATAATTATTTCACATTAATTTTTAATCATCTATACTAATACATCACTTTTTATTTTAGTCCATTATATCGTAAAAAGAAAACAGAATACAGAACTTTCCCTGAAAAAATAATGAGCTGAATGATGTAACTCAGTGAGTTATTTTCCTGTTATATATAATGTAAACTATCTAATGTAGCTAAAAGTAAAATTCAAATTCGGTCAAATTTATTTATATAATGAATAACTTTTGTATTTTAGTCAATTATCGGATCTAAAAGAATACGGAATACAAGAATTACTCACTGAGGCTAATAATATATCAGCAGAACAACAAAGAAGTTATTGTTCAAGAAAAACGCTTTGTAACCATTGATATCGTAAGCTATAGTAGTTTTATGAATGTAAAAACTAGATATGGTATTTTCTATTACGATTATTTCCCTGTAAATTTTATTCATCTAGAGGGGTAGTTTGGTGATTTTTGACATTTTTTAAAAAAGAATATCAAAAACTATATATTTTAAGGATTGTTTTTTAAAAAAGTTAAAAGTACAAAAAAAGTTATGTAATAAAACCCTGTTTTGAAAACATTAAAAAATTTAAAAGGAAGGTGTAGGATAAAATCCTCACTCAAAAAATTATAAAAAATTGAATGGAATAGAAGAATATTTTTTCAAAAATACCAAAATTTTGTAAATATAAAGTGAAATCTCTGTATATATTTTTTCAAAAAAAATATCGAAAAACTATATATTTCAATGATTATTTTTAATAAAACCCTGTTTTGAAACATTAAAAATTTAAAAGGAAGGTGTAGGATAAAATCCTCACTCAAAAAATTAATAAAAATGAATGGAAAAAAAGAATATTTTCTCAAATACTGAAATTTTGTAAATATTTTAAAAAGGATGGTGTAGGATAAAATCCTCACTCAAAAACCCAAATACCAAAATTTTGTAAATATAAAGTGAAAATCTCTCTCTCTATATATATATATATATATATATATATATATATATATATATATATATATATATATATATATATATATAATAAAACCCTGTTTTGAAACATAAAAAATTTAAAAAGGAAGGTGTAGGATAAAATCCTCACTCAAAAAATTATTGAAAATTGAATGGAATAAAAGAATATAAAGTGAAAATCTCTATATATATTTTTAAAAAAATATCGAAAACTACATATTTTAATGATTATTTTTTTAAAAAAGTTGAAAAAACCAAAAAAACTTTGTAATAAAACTCTGTTTTAAAACATAAAAAAATTAAAAGGATGCTGTAGGATAAAACCCTTGCTCAAAAAAATAATGAAAATTGATTGGAATAAAAGAATATTTTACCAAAAACTGCATTTTTCTTGTAAATATATAGTAAACATTTCTGAAATATTGATGGTAAAATTTACTGTAAAATGGTTTAAAGTGTGTCAAAGACTAAATATGATGTTTTCATTGAAATGTTTATTTTTAAAAGATTCATATAATAACATTGAATCAATTAGTCAAAATTTAACACTCAAATTTGTTATTATCAAGCAGACTTAATGTTTCTATTGTGAATAATTCTCAAATATTGTAAATTTTAACTATCTAGAGGTATAATTTGTTGATTTTGATGTGATTTTTTTTCTTTTAAAAAAGATTATGTAATACCACATACTTCAGTTCTAATTCGTTTGAATAATTTCATGGGAGACAAAGAATAAAAAGTTACATTGGATTAGTTTTCCGAATTGAAGTTGCCATCGAAAATGGTTTGTTCTTGAATGAGTAAATCCATAACCTCCTCATCATCATGACAGAAGTTTTGCATTTTGAAAAAACAATTTTTTTTCTTTAAAAAAAAATGATTACGTAATACTACATACTTCAGTTCTTGAAGTCGCCATCGAAAATGGTTTGTTCTTGAATGGTAAATCCATAACCTCCTCATCATCATGACAAAAGCTTTCTGATGATTGCATTTTGAAAAACAATTTACATTGATTTAGTTTTCAGAATTGAAATTGCCATCGAAAATGGTTTGTTCTTGAATGGGTAAATCCATAGCCTTCTCATCATGTCTAAGTTTTCTACCTCAATACCCCAACTTCTCAGAGATAGAGATATGTTTTTATTTAAAAAAAATAATGGAAAATATATATAAATGATTTTTTTTGAAAAAATGGTAAATTTTTAAAAAAATTTAAAAGAAAATGTGGGATAAAACCCTCACTCAAGAAACTAATTTGGTATGATTGGTTGATTACCTAACAATAAGGAAATAATGAATAACGCATATTTAAGCAAGTATTGAAAAAATTAATGAAAATTGAATAGAATAAAAGAATATTTTACCAAATACCCTGTTTTTTTGTAAAGATATACAAAGAGATAAAATTTACCTATTTAGAGGATAAGTTCTTTTTTTACGAAAAAATAATGAAAATTTAATGAAATAAAAGAATCTTTTACCAAATACCCTGTTTTTTTTGTAAATTTGTACAAAATATATGAAATTTAACCATTTAGAGAGAAAATTGAATGAAATGAAAGAATATTTTACCAAATAGTCTGGTTTTTTTTGTAAAATTTGTACAATTAGATGAAATTTAACCATTTAGAGAATGATTTCTTTTTGCAAAAACTTAATGAAAATTGAATGAAATGAAAGAATATTTCACCAAATACCTCTTTTTTGTCAAAGAAAAGTGTAGAATAAAGAGCTCACTCAAAAATTGATTTCAATACAATGGACTACTGAATTAGTATATCATTTTCAATCAGATATATGTAGATACATACAAACGGATGAAAATCTCTCATCATCCACTTTTTCATTTGAAATGATATTGGAACTATTTCAAGCTCACAATATTTAACATGTTCTCTTTATGTTTCCCTACTTATTATACAATAAATGTATATATTCACATATTGTTTCATTTTTAATCATTGGATTTATTCAGTGTAGATGTATATGTAGAATTATCAAAACTTAAATGCCATACATTCAAAATCTATATGCCATATAAGTTCAAAATAAGTAAAAAAATAATCAAAAACTCAAATGCCACTTAAATGCCACTCAAACACCACTCGAATGCCCCTCAAATGAAATACAATAAAATACGATATAAACTCGGCGAATTCATCCAACGTCGTAACCCATTGCCTCAACCCCCAGATCAAATCCACAAAAAAACACTTGGTAGGGAGATCTGCTCATATATTACTACTCGCGTATACTTTTATTCTCCACCAGATTGTACATATTTGGTAATCCTTGGGAGTGTTAATTGCAATAACCACAACAGAACTCTGTTCCTCAAGTTAAATTTTATATGCAGCAGTTTTCTAGTGCTAATAAGTGTATATGTTTTGAGTTTGTTGTTAAAGATTACTGGAGGATGTGTTTCACCCAAAAAATGTCAAAACCTAGCAATTGAGGTCTAAAGACGTTTTTTGGATATAAAAGTTTGAGCTCTTTTGGATCTTTGAACTGGAAATTTCATCAACATTGTTTGGTTTCTGCACTATATAAAGATGCTTGTTCTGTAATGGATTTCGGGCTTGTTTCTATGAAATTCCACTAGCCTCGAGTATTGTATCTCTCTCCAGAGGGGACGCTGTGCTGCTCGACAGTGACAACTGGGTGAAACACTGCCGGATCATTCGGCATAGGTAGAGCCCTCGGCTCAAACAACTACACAAAGTGTGGTTTGAATAATGGCTTTTATTCCTCAATACCAAAGCCCTAGGGTGGCAATCCACTAGGGTGATCGGCAAACACGAGTTAATGAATGCAACGAGTATTGTAGTGGATTTTGGGGGCTGAAACCCACTAGCTGAGCTTGGTAGCGTGCTGCCACCAGTTGTTTGTTTAACCTATTACAACAACAGGGTTGGTGATGTACCGAACGAATGCAAGATAGAGTATCTCCACTCTACAACCAGTAAGGAGCCCTCGGCTCAGACACATAACTCAGTGCTGTTGAGTACTATGCATTTATTCATCCAGAATAAAACGAGTTAGTAAAAGGCACATTACAGCTGATTACTTAGGGTAAAAGTTTTGCCTTTTATAGACGGTTCACAAGAAGTGATTAGGCACTTTGTCCAATCACATAACGAGATTACAATATGCACGAATGAATACAGATATGTGAATAGGCAACGAATGAGATTAGTTATATGGGGCTAAAGGTAATTGGTGCCCTGCAGTGGTAGGCGGAGTTACAGGTTAATGCACCAATCACAGTCATTCCTACTTCCCGCCTTTAGTCCTTAGCCTTTCTAGCTTCTGTACTCTGTCTTTCTTTGGGTTTAGGGGTGGTTACCTCCGGTAGATGGCTCTCTGCTTCTCTCAGGCTACTTTTGGGTCCATAGTCTATAGTGAATCACTTTCTGCCGGCCCAGTGAGGTCGGTACTGCTCCATACAGGGTCGGTATAGCTCCATACAGAGTCGATACAGCTTTATACATAGTTTCGGTGAGTTCGGTATGACCGTTTTTGGTCATTCTGGTCATCTAATGACTAGTATAAGGAGACCAGAATGTGATACAATGTGAGCGCAGACTTAGTGAACATTACAATCCACAACAGTATGTATAATTCTAGCCCTTTTATAGGTAGCTGGCAGAAAGTAGTAAGCATAAAATCATATACGAGTAAAGGCACAGGAAGTAATTAGATCAATGAGATTACATATATAAATAACAGACAAATCAGGCAATGGATAAAGGTTAAATGTGACGGGCGCCAAGCGGCTAAAAGCGGAGTCCTATCTGCTATTGTCCAATCAGAGACTCTGCAGGGCTCCCAGGCTATATCCAGCTTGTGATCTTTGCATCTGGTAATCCGAGAAAGGGTACTTCCTGTTTCTGTCCTAGAGTGAGTTCCCATGTAACTTTGAGGATTCTCCTCTATAGTGGCCATCTTGTGCCGGCCCGGTATAGCTATCCCGGGTCGGTAAGAGGTCAATACCGGCCCCGCGGGGTTAATACCTGCCCTGCATGCTGTGCCACCGGCACAGTACAACTTCCCACCGGTACAGCAATCTACCGAAGGCTGTGAGTGGAAGTTTAGCTCACAAATCTCAAGTGGTGAAGGGTAAACAACCAGTTTACCTTGTGCCTCCACCAAAATCTACCACAGTTCCTATGTTGTTTATATAAAAATCCGATATCGTTGTGGGGGTGTAGAAAGCTTAGACTAGTATCAGTCGACAAAGTTTCCTACGGTGTACTTTAAATGTAATTGTAAAGGGCCTTCACAATCTGTAGCTCAGGCACAACTTGTGCTCACAGTTCCTGTACCATTTATCTTGAGAGTACAGTCAATCCAAATGCAATCACACCACAAAACTTCTGTAGTTTATCTCTTGATTTTGATCACCTAGTTTTCTAAGCTTAAACCAATAAAAAGTTCACTCATTGTGAGTGGGTACCGTTCAGTCACAGACCAGAATATGCAGACCCTTCTGACTAGACCCAATAATCTGATTGTTATTTTCATGTTAGTTTTTTCCTGTTAAAGATACTCTCTATTGTAATCTATAATTTAATATGATCTTAGGCTACCCCACGATATCCTAGATGTAAGCGCTCAACTATCAACAATCTCATGTTTACTTACCCATTTCAGACTTTGATCGTTATGGTAAGGTATTAACAAAACATTAACTCTCCATGTTACATAACGTGTAGACAAAAATGATAAATTTGAGTTGCTTTACTCTCCACCGTCTCAACAAAGCATCAGTAAAACTTTTTACTAAATTTCACTAGCAAATCTCATGTTGTAATTTTTTTCACAAGGCCTAATCATGAAAAGTGGTCAGAAAAATCTCTACTCAAGTTTAGAGCTATACTGCGCTGAGCCAGCTTCAACAAAACTTTTTCTGGGTAAAGTACAATTAAATAATCCAGTTTGACATGCCATTCAAGCTGACCACTCATGGCTGTAACCAATTGTATTTTCTGTCTCGAAATAAATAAAGAATCAATTTGTAGAATATGCCTGTTCCTCTTTTGGTGTACCAATGGCATCTTTTCCACCCCTAACTACTACATCTTCTTGACCCATCTAATCAGAATGACCACCCCTTTTACTTCTTTTCATAAAATCTTTGCATTTCAACAACATTATCATGGCCTACAGAGAAAATAATGTATAGGCTGAAAACAAGTTGGCGTATTAAAAACAATAAGCTGTAATTTGGGAATTGGAGGACATTCAAATCTATCAAGCAACAGGCTGTTTTGGTTTTTTAAACAGATACTCTCTGTAGGTACTTGAATCTTAGCATTCAAGTTTTAGCTCAGATCTTGAAGGTGTGTGTTCCAAAATGATTTTTTTTGCAATACTACTATATTGTGTTGTGATTTTGTAACAACCTTGCTTCAGGTCAACACATGTTTTATTGTATATTGAAAGATTACAATTATACAAATTAAATTTTACAATTACAAGATGTGATTGTTTGGAAATCAATGGAATGAAAGTTCAACATTTCAATGATTCATGCTGTTTCACATTCAGAGATTAGGATACATTCAATGGTTGTGTGTACAAACAATCAAACAGCAGTTATTACTGATAACATTACATATACTGCGTTGAAGCTGGCGCAGACGTGGGAAGGCGGCGCATGTATTATTTAAATAGCAGAAAAGAAGTAACGCCCACAATAAGGAAATGGACAAGCTGGTTGTACGAAGGTTCATAAAAAGGAAACTGTCAATAAGCTATAGATCCCAGGACTTGCTTTCACCAGAAGAAGAGGCTTTTCCTGAAGATGGGCAATTCCATTAAGATTGAAAATGCAGAGGAGTTACAGCGAGTCATGCATGAGGCAATGCACATCAAGTTTTCTCGTAAGTATCGTTCTAGAAGTACGCGCTATGTTACTATAGACAATAAATTGTGATTGTTCAGTTTTTAATAAGTGGCAGCTTCTGATTGAATAATTAACTGGTCAGTGACTCTTACATGTACACATTTAATGAACAAGTGCTCATGTAATATCCGTTTAATTTATCTGAAGAACTTTGTCATTATTATTACGAGTGGACTCAACCACGTAATTTCGAATTGATGTCTCTCGCTCAAAATACTGTATGTGAATATGATGCATACACATATGTCAATTGTATATTTTTAGACATGTTCTACAATCATCAAGCATTAGTTGGCGACATCGTAAGAAGTACCCTAAAGCATGGCAGAGTAAGTATACATGGATCTCTTAATAAATCGAAACTAACCATTTTCATGCAAACACGTAAAATATATTTCATTTTGATTATTTTTTAATAGGGGCGTGTGAAGTTCAATGTCTATGAATTCAATTCTCTGATTCACAATAACAAAAAGGAAGCAGGCCTGATGTATTGTCAGATAACCCTGCTGGAAAATGATGAAGGTGGTTGGCACATCTCCAATGAGACTAGTGGATTTTCTCCAGAAGAGACATTGGATTGGAGCATCAAGCATAGTAGAGTTTGTTTGTTGGATAAAAACCTCATTGTAGTATTTTGGCAGTGGTGGTGGTGGCAGAGTGGCAGTGGTGGTGGAGGTAGGGAGGCAGAGGTGGTGATGGCAGGGAGGCAGTGGTGGTGGTGGCAGGGAGGCAGAGGTAGTGGTGGCAGGGAGGCAGTGGTGGTGGTGGCAGGGAGGCAGTGGTGGTGGTGGCAGGGAGGCAGTGGTAGTGGAGGCAGGGAGGCAGTGGTGGTGGTGGCAGGGTGTCAGTGGTGGTGGTGGTGGTGGCAGGGCGGCAGTGGTGGTGATGGCAGGGATGCAGTGGTGGTGGTGGCAGGGAGGCAGTGGTAGTGGAGGCAGGGAGGCAGTGGTGGTGGTGGCAGGGTGTCAGTGGTGGTGGTGGTGGTGGCAGGGCGGCAGTGGTGGTGATGGCAGGGATGCAGTGGTGGTGGTGGCAGGGAGGGAGGGAGGCATTGGTGGTGGAGGCAGTGGTGGTGGAGGCATGGAGGCAGTGGTGGTGGTGGAAGGGAGGCAGTGGTGGTGGAGACAGGGAGGCAATGGTGATGGAGGCAGGGAGGCAGTGGTGGTGGTGGCAGGGAGGCAGAGATGATGGAGGCAGGGAGGCAGTGGTGGTGGAGGCAGGGAGGCAGTGGTGGTGGTGGCAGAGAGGCAGTGGTAGTGGTGGCAGGGAGGCAGTGATGGTAGTGGCAGGGAGGCAGTGGTGGTGGAGGCAGAGAGGCAGTGGTAGTGGTGGCAGGGAGGCAGTGATGGTAGTGGCAGGGAGGCAGTGGTAGTGGTGGCAGGGAGGCAGTTGTGGTGGAGGCAGGAAGGCAATGGTAGTGGTGGCAGGGAGGCAGTGGTGGTGGTGGCAGGGCGGCAGTGGTGGTGGAGGCAGGGAGGCAGTGGTGGTGGAGGCAGGGAGGCAGTGGTGGTGGTGGCAGTGAGGCAGTGGTGGTGGAGGCAGGGAGGCAGTGGTGGTGGAGGCAGGGAGGCAGTGGTGGTGGAGGCAGGGAGGCAGTGGTGGTGGGGGCAGGGAGGCAGTGGTGGTGGTGGCAGGGCGGCAGTGGTGGTGGAGGCAGGGCGGCAGTGGTGGTGGAGGCAGGTGGTGGAGGCAGGGAGGCAGTGGTGGTGGAGGCAGGGAGACAGTGGTGGTGGAGGCAGGGAGGCAGAGGTGGTGGAGGCAAGGAGTCAGTGGTGGTGGAGGCAGGGAGGCAGAGGTGGTGTAGGCAGGGAGTCAGTGGTGCTGGAGGCAGGGAGGCAGAGGTGGTGGAGGCAGGGAGTCAGTGGTGGTGGAGGCAGGGAGGCAGAGGTGGTGTAGGCAGGGAGTCAGTGGTGCTGGAGGCAGGGAGGCAGAGGTGGTGGAGGCAGGGAGTCAGTGATGGTGGAGGCAGGGAGGCAGAGGTGGTAGAGGCAGCGAGACAGTGGTGGTGGAGGCAGGGAGGCAGTGGTGATGGAGGCAGGGAGGCAGTGGTGGTGGTGGCAGGTGGTGGAGGCAGGGAGGCAGAGGTGGTGGAGGCAGGGAGTCAGTGGTGGTGGAAGCAGGGAGTCAGTGGTGGTGGAGGCAGGGAGGCAGAGGCAGCAGCTGGTTAAAACTATGATAATAGTAAACTGGTTTTAGACAGCGATTCTATGAAGATAAGAAAAGTTTTCCAACATTTTAGATCTAATAAAATGTATTTAACTTTCTAATCAAATGTTTTATACAAACTACATGTCAACACGACACTTCTCAAAAAGTCATTTAGAAAAGGTCAAAACTTCGCTTTTGGCAAAACACTCGCCAAAAACTGAAAACTTCAGCGTAATGAGTTTTGAGTAAGGATAAAAACTTCAAGCTAAAATACGTGTTTTTATATTTTTAGTTGTTCAGAGCATCAACTGAATATAGCATTGGCCAGTCTGCTCAGTGAAAGCTGTTATCAAATGTAAATAAAGTTAAGAATGAAACCATAAAATTGGAACTTACCTGCTTTCAGTTTTTTTGCTGGTTGTGATGCAGTAATCCTGGGTTTAGATGTTTCATGATTTTGTTAAGAATACAAAGTCATTTTTTATCATTGTTACAATTCAATTTGCTGCTAGAATGATCATCAACTGCTGTTCATTTGATACAAAATTTTTCTTTCTCCCAATTCAGCCATTGTTGCCTCTAATAGACACCAACCTACCTCTGGCCTTGCTACTACAAGTTTTGGGTACGCTCTGGGTGGTAAGGAAGGCCCTTGGCCTAAACACGTAAAACTGGTTTTCCCATACTTACAGTGTAATGAACAGCTCCAACAATAAGTATTCTCCACTTTGCTGTGTCTAACAGTTCCACAGCATTTTCTAGGTTCACAAAGTAAAAAGTGCAACCAGCTATGGAAAAACCTTGCCAACTATACTGTAACTGAGCTTTAGTTTAGAATGGCCTAGGTTACCCCGGGATATCTTACAAGTAAGCTCTTACCTATCAACAATCTATCTTTTATCTACTGATGTCTTACTTTGGTTGTCACTAAGCAGCTAGGTCTAAGTAACTTTTAATTAGCAAAGATGGTAAGGTATTACCAAAACATTAACTCCGCATGTTACATAACTCGTAGAAAAATATAATAAAACTGAGTTGTTTTACTCACCACCTCAATTGAATGTCTCAACGAAGCAACAGTAAAACTTTCTACTAAATTTCCCCTAGCAGATTATTGAATTGGAACTTTTTTTTGCAGTGCTCGGTTGTCAAAAAGTGATAAAAAATAGCTGATGTTTTGCAAACTACGTATAAGGACTAGTAATTTGAACTGCGTCTTTTTAATCTCATTGATAAACTTTACATTCTTGCATAGCAGCGAACCTAAAGGATGACTTGCACAGGTAAAACAAATGACTGGTTTATAAAAAGTTGATAGATTCAACTGGCTTCAGCTTTGATCTAATATGGTGGCCATGAGCAATGGAAAATATTTGTGGTGTACATGAAACATAGACATCTCGTCTGTAACTACCTACTGGTATGTTCTGTGTGTGCTAACATCTGGTGTGTGACTAGTGCTGCCATCCTATCTCTCATGTTTCTAAATTTAGCATACTGCTGCCTGGGAGATTTATAATTTCAGTCATCAAGGAAAAACCCAGGACTTTTACTGTCATCAAACTTATCAGTAGGAGATCTTTTGTGGCCTTTAAACACACTTTGACACTTTAATCAGTTGGTTTGATGTCAAACAAGAATGGCCGCTTGGTAACAATCGCACTATCAGACTTAAAGCAAACATTATGACGACAATATATATCAAACATTGATATAATAAATATGAAATTATTTTCCCATTACAAGCCTCAAGTAGTTTAATTTGGAAACTTATTCTATTCTGCATATATTTGTTGTATAACTGCAAAAAAGCCAGTCATTTCAATTTTTTTTACAAGTTTTTTTGATACAATTTATTCTCAAGTATCACCTACAGTAGTTGCAAGTATTTTAGAATGTGTGAGGAAAGTTACCCAACACATGCCAGAATAATAAAAGTTTGTTTTTCAAAAGATTACTTTTTGAAAGACTGTTTTGTATACTAAGATAACAATGAGTGTCAAGGAACTAAGGATTGAGTGGCTCTAAATTTGTAATCTACATGTTTTCTTTGCACAATTCAATGCGGGAGGCGTTTTTCCTAGCAGGCGTAGGGTATGGACTGGATGGCCCTGTTTTGTTGGTTGGATTGGACAGATCCACCAAATAATCATTGCAGGGATGTCACCAGCTCAAAAGTCACATGAAAGGCAATTCTATTTGCTGCTCAACAGTTTTTATCATCTAAGTAAAAAAGCCCTACACTGGTTGAAGGACATATTTCATACATCTTGGTCGCTGTATAATTGAAATAAAAATTAGAAAGTTGAGCAAAAAATCAGTCCGGCTATGAAATATATATTTCAACTGTACATAATGATATATGCTGTTTAAAATAGTCAACTCATTAAAAACACATTTTTGCCCATGGATATAATGTAAAAAGCACTATTAATGTGCCAGTTGTGTGCCAGTTATGTGCCGGTTATGTGCCAGTTGTGTGCCAGTTATTTGCCAGTGCCACATTTATTACAGTTTCACTGAGCCGCACAAACCAGCTGATAATAAAATAAATAACGTTGATTGGCCAGCTTGCAGCTTGAAGTGCAACTGTTAAACAATATCAGCAGTTGAGGACAAACCGTTGGGCTGATTACTCGCTTGCTCTTGCAACAGGCTTTGGTTTAAGAAAGTATGGCACTCGTATCAGGACTTGGACTCTTAGGCTCAATGGGTTCCCTTTTTGGTTTTACAATACAATACGTTATAAGACGTATTCACGCCGAGCCCATTAAAACTCTTGAAAAGTTGGTAAAGTGCCTGGATGAGGGGACGCACATGATTTTTGCACGAAATCAAAAGCGATCTAATTTTCTTGTCATAATAATGTTAGGTGTATCGAGTTTGATCTTTAAAAGCTTGATACCATGTTATTATGCACAAAACAAGCCTATATTTGCCCATCGTTGCAGCATTTCGTTTTGAGATATTCGATCACCACTTTTTAATAGGAGATATCACTGAAGGAAGAAATAACGCTGGAAATGTAAGTGAATAGCTTCGTCCTTACTTTAACTCAAAATGGAGATTTTTATTCAATATTCTGCATCTTGTATTGCATATTTCGTATTTTGTATTGCATATTCTGTATTGCATATTCCGTATTCTGTCTGTATTCTGTGTTTCTTTTTCTGTGTTCCGCATTCCATATTATAGGTGTTTTCCTGAGCTGGATTGTGAACATCTGCTATTAATCATATTTGGGATCCACATCAGTTGGCGGTGAACGCATCGATCCAGATGTTTAATTTTTATTATATAATAATAAGAAATAATATCCATCGATGCGGATCAGACGTGAAGGCATAAAATTCCAATGTGCATTGTAGCGAGCATAATTATTTTCACATGTGTAAGCAATTCATCAGCGACGGTTATTGTGTCGTTGATTCCTCATTGGTACTATTAGCATGATGCATCGGTAAGTAGCAGATAGTGGTAGCGAGTCAAAAAATGAACAGCTTTACACTTGTCCGGTTGACAACGTTTATTTCAAAACAATTCATTCTTGATTAAGTATAACATTTATCTTTGTTGTTTTAACATAATAGCTCTGTGTTTCATTATTGTGATCAATCTATTTCCAATATATCAATATTGTACATGGAAATCATAATAATTGTTCAATAATAATAAACAACATGTATAATAATTAATAATATATAACAATAAAATAGTAATAAATGATGCCGAGAGTGAATTGCTTTGAAACAAACGTCACCTACGTGGGTATAAATTAATTTTTATGTTATGGATCGGTAGTGTTCGCGACCTATGAGAATGCCTCGCAAATTAATATTTTGTTGCTCGTGGAGATGGTATTTTGTGATCCATTAAAAATATTGCTACCGACCCATTCGCATTAAATAAATTGCGAAAAATAATATTTGTTAAATTTATTGTACGGATCGATCCAGGCCGCGAATATATCTTATGTATCCCATATTTTATATTCTGTATTCAATAGTCTATACTGTTAGCTTTAAAACGTGAACTACCTAGTCTTTAACTATAATGGTAACTTTTTAAATTTTGTTAAAATTTTCTAACGTGAAAAAATTCTGTTGAAAGGCAATTCACTCAGTTAAAGTTTTAGTCTTGTGAAGCAAAGCCTCACTTGCTCCTAAAGCCTCAAATGCCTCATTGTTTTCTGTTTATAGTTGACAATTTTTCTGTATTTATTTTACAACAGAAACATGTAATGACGGTCTGTTCTAGCTCAATGCAACTGCTTTCTACATTGTGAAACAGAATTGAACTGCTAATGCTTTTTTAGAAGCAGTCTGTAGTTTTGATTTTAAAAATAAATAACTGATGTGTCAAAATTTTTACTTCCCGAGTATGTTATATTAAGCAGGTTGCACACATGGCGTTCTCCATTTTCGAGTTCTCATCAGAAACAAGCAAAGACAAGGAGAACGCAATGGTTGGTCGGAAGAGAGTGGTGCTAGACAAAAATAGAAATGGACAATGGCAAATAACACAAGAATACAGAGTTAGAGAGGTGATAGAAGATGGGGAGATGAAAGTGACAGATGAGTATGCTATTAAAGATGATATGGATACAATAAGTTGGAATCTGGATAAAACAACAGGTTGGAATAAATGATTTCTGGTGATAGGTTTATGGTTATGTTAAATAATGACCATAATGATAATTGCATCCTTGTGCAACCATGATTGGTGATGGTTAGAATATTTGTTTTTGTAGAATTCTTTCCCAAGCTGTGGGTGGTTAAAAGAAAGAAATACCCAAAGTCTGAAAATGGACGAGCTGCTGCTGTAACCAGAGCCAGAAACTGCTGTGGAAACGATCTACTACGTGGCAAGTACAATGTTCTGGTGAACAATTGCGAACATTTTGTGACATACTGTTTGACAGAAAAGGGTCACAGCTATCAGAGCGGCTGGAAGGTAATAATGTCTAATTTCTATTGACTGACACTAGATATCAATGTACAATATACATTTGTATAGTGTGTGTGATGTTGTGCTTTAGTGGTGGAGAAGGTACCAAAGACTGGCAGAGCAAGCTCAGAAGTGTTGAGAACGCTATGATGGACATCAAAACATTACTATTGTTACATTATAGACTTCTAGTTATTTTGTAGACTTAAGCAGAATAGTTCAGTATTTTGCTGCTAATTTATCAAATAACCCAGGTCACTAGCACTTGTGTGATGAAATACTATCCACTAAATTGAATGACTGATTCTCTGTCACCTAACAAGTCAACAACAAAAAACTTGAAACTGGTTAGCTGAATATGCTATCATTTTGGCTAAAGCGTTCCTCGATATGACGCAAGTAGAGCTGCAAATTTTCTCAGCTGCTATGAAAAATGTTTATGCCGGTAGGTTAGGAAACATGTACTAGAAACACGCATGCGCTCATACCTGGTGTATGGCATTTATTCACAATATTTTGAAATCTTATTTTTTAGCGGAATTTTGTTAGCTTTTTTTGCCAACATCTGTTGCAGCAATGTCTAGCCAACAAAGTTACATTGTCTAACCTATATTGTGTTTATCTTTAATAATTCAGACAGGAAAGGAATGAGAACGATTCATTGTAAGATGAATGTAAAATAAAACGTATTTTTTATTATGGCTGTCTACATCCAGACCTTTTCATTTGTTTTTTTCCATTCATCAAAATCACATGACTAACACATTACTTGCTATATTTTATAATTGATTAAAGATTTGATAGTTTTTGCTGTTTCATAGCATCATAGCATCATAGCATCATAGCAACAACCAGAAAATAATGTATTACAAACATTGAACTAAGTTTCTTCTAAATCAAAGTGTCAAATATATACAATGTCATAAATAAACATTACTTTGGCCACAGAAAATACTGGTGGCACACAGCTCTATTGTGAGCAAGAATGGTGTAATGGTTGAAGCAATTGTTTAGCTCAATTCCAGCACAGCTACTGTTGAATAAGGTAGAGAGCTGCTCCTATATTGCTACTGGTACCTAACTGCTCAATCCACTCCCAACCACTCCTCCATTGACTACAAGTAACCTAACTAAACTACCAATAGTCCAACCTCAGGTAACCCCCTCAGCTCTATCAGGTATATAACATCATTATCTGCTTAAATATCACTCCATTGTTCGTATATGCCGCTCTTTGCAATATGCTATACACAAGCTGATCTAACAGTATTTTAGCATTTTATAAGGGAGACACAGATAGATGCAATAACAAAAAAACTACATTGATAAATATATAAAAAGTGAGGTATTGTCATAGGGGGAAGCTTCCCTTTGCTGTGCCCATTAGAATTTTGAAGCACCGAGCTTACAGTGTATGCACTCTGTCTGTTTTGCCCTGTTTTACCAATTGATAAGTTACAAAGAGATAGCATAGCATCTTGTCCAGCTTTTTCTTGGAAGTTTCTATCGTTGATATCATTAGCCATTTTTAAGAAGCTAGATAAGCCATGGATAGCTATTTCTATTTATAGCATGGCTTTGCCGCCCCTAGCAGTCGGCCACTGATAACAAAACCTCAGGGACTCCGTCACTGAAGGTATGGTAGTAGAGAAATGAATTATTACTTTTTTGGTTGGAGAAAACAATAGATGGTGCATGTGTATTCTTTGTGCTCGTAAAAAAGACAATAGCAGGTAGATTGATTTACCATTTATGAAAAAGAAGCATTCACACTCAGATAGGGCTGTGTAAAGCCAAGGGTACACATACCAATTTCCTACCGATCTGCCTTACCAATTGTGTGATTTTGCAGCCTTTGTATCCAGAACAATCACTAAGCAATCTCAAGCATGTTATTTGAGGTAATCGGCAGGTTTTAATCCACATCAAAAAATCGGCAGACACTTAATAATTTGACGAATCATATCACTGCTCTCAGTTTTAATCTTTCCAATAAAAATGCTTCTCGAGCATAATTGTTTACGTAAAATGAGTCGTTCATGAACGTTCCTTCGTCGTTTCTTCAAAGCATTTATGGTTAACTATGACATCAATACAGCGATTTTAACTGGAAGTGTCTGAGAATGGCAAGTAGAACGAACGATAAGGCATCAGTAGGGGCAAATTGGTAGGTAATAGTTAGATGTACATATAGCAAACCAAATCAATGATAAGGCGATTACTGTAGTGGATTTTACTGGTCACCAACTGTGACTACTACTTATCAAAGGTCCCCTCTGAGTGTCTGTAGACATCAGGCAAACCTAAGAAAGCAATGAACAAAGCCAGGAATTAACCTTCAACTGTTTAACCTAGTTGCTAAATTGCATGCACTAGAACCGTTATCATGCTATATCGGCACAGGGTATCTACTACCTCGGCCCTGGGTGGCTATCCCGGGCCGGCAGCAAGATGGCTGACATAGCCTGAAAAATGAAAACTAGCTTAAGATCTTCTATAACCAGTATCCAGGAGCTAACTACCCTCAGAATTTGATAAAGTAAGATCTAAGGCTAAGAAAGACCAAGAACCTAGACATAGACTACACACCAAGATCCACCGACACGGAGGAACAACTAGTCAGCCGGCAACCCGTCAGACTTGATACACAAAGATAAAGTTAAACACACTTTATTGCTTGTAAGACACAAAAGCTTGCAGAAGCTGTCTCCTTCACAAGCGCACAAACAGACCTGCCCTCTTAGGTGAAAAGTCCCTCTATTCATAGGAACACGCACAGTTGAAAAAGCAGTTGAAATTAGATACATATGATTGGCTAATACTAAGCTGGCACAACAGAATAAACATGACACAATTACAGGCACAGGCTGGCACAAAAGAAACTAGCCAACCGCTAAAGTTTAAAACATAATGACATCATGGAAAGTTACCAGCTCCAATGCCAGTCTTCAAGAGTACAGGCAACCTTGGCTCATCAACCAGGCGTACAGGCTTGACTCATCACTTCCCCTGCTACTTCAGCCTGGTTCACATACATATCGTAGATGCTTGCAAGTGATCACAGATCCTCGTACGACGGATCTGCGATACCTGTTCACATAAACTTGGCAAACTCACTCTCTCGACTGGGAGGTAATAAAATCTCGACGCACGTCTTCACTGACCAACGACTACATATATACTAAATGAATTATCGTTGTTCAATTACACCGATCTAATTATTATTTTTAACAATTTTAAAAATTTTATCAGATTGTTACTCATATTATCATGAAATATTGTTTCATATTTTTTATTTAAATTTATAACTGTTGTTCAATGGAGCATTATTATTTTTTACCATCTCTTAATATAAAATTTTGAATGTCAATTTATAATAATATACTAATTATGCTATGACATAAAAATTTACAGAAAATATATATATTTATACATTTAAATCAACTATCACAATATTTCACTCAGAAAGTTGATAATAAATAATAATCAATATTTATAATTAAACAATAATAATTTTATTATTTATTATAATTTTTTGATGCCAGTCATTTTTACATGAGTAACCTTGACCTAAATGAGGTTTTTGAGAAAGAAAGTGAGAAAATTGTACTCTCTGTCGTACGACGGTCGCAGAAAAGTTTGTTCAGCTGAACTTTTCTACGAGCCTCTACTACGTCGTAGGAGCCACTGCAAATCCAGGCTCACATACATCGCAGATGCTCGTACGATGGATCCGCGATCACTTGCGAGCATCTACGATATGAGTAGTAATATATGAGCAGAACTCCCTACCAAGTGTTTTTTTGTGGATTTGATCTTGGAGTTGAGACAATGGGTTACGGCGTTGGATGAATTCGCCGAGTTTATATTGTATTTTACTTGAGGGGTACTTGAGTGGCATTTGAGTGGCATTTGAGTGGCATTTGAGTTTTGATTAGTTTTTTACTTAATTTGAACTTATATGGCATATAGATTTTGAATGTATGGCATTCAAGTTTTGATAACTTTTTACATAACTCGAACTCATATGGTATCTTGAGAGAGAGGGGAGAGGAGAGAGGAGAGAGGAGAGATGGGAGATGAGAGAGGAGAGAGATTTTTTAGTTTTCTATACATTCATGTATATATGGTTAGTTATGTACATATTTATGGCTATATTTATATCTACATAGAGAGAGGAGGTATATCTACATTGAACAAATATATTGATCAAAAAATGAAAATTATATGATTATATACCTGATTACATAATAAGTAGGGAGTAACTGTATACATAATTATAACTCATAGGGTATCTAGATTTTGAATGTAAGACATTTAAGGTTTGATAATTTTCTGTAATTCCGACTCATATGATATCTTGAGAGAGAGGAGATATATCTACATTGAATAAATACAGTGATTAAAAATGAAAGAATATGTGAATATATACATTTATTATGTAATAAGTAGGGAAAATCTCATATAATATAGCTAGAGTCAGTAAATACTAAGTAATAACAATTAATACATAGTCTTTTTTTCATTTCATTCAATTTTCATAAATTTTTTTGCAAAAAGAAATCATTCTCTAAATGGTTAAATTTCATCTAATTGTACAAATTTACAAAAAAAGGAGAATGTGATAAAATAGATATCATAATAGAGTGTAATAAGTTGAATATATAGAGTTAAAGTCTATAAAAACTTTTTAATTTGTAAAGTATTTGATGACTTTACAAGAAATATCATCACATTCAGGTTCAATGATGATGAGAAGATTTTCTTCAAGCTTAAGTTTACTATTTTCCGATATAGACAGAGAAAGTTTTGAAAAACCCTCCAAATCATTATAAATAAAAACTCTATAAATCGATGGTGTTGAATTTGTAATTGATACTGAATTGTTTTCGCATATGATGTATCTATCACACACACAATCAGAATTGTATATAGTAGAGTTTGTAGGGCTTGGTTGTTCCAAAATTAAATCGACTAAACCCAGAGCTTGTGGAAGAGATGGAATTGACGGTGATAAAGCCGGAACTACTGGCTTGTTTGTAGTGGTTGTCGTCGGGGTTGTTGTCGTCGTTGTCTGTGGAGTTGTGGTGATTGTTGTCGTTGTATGTGGAGTTGTAGTTGTTGGAGTTGTTCTTCGAGTCGTAGTTAGTAATCCTTCATCGTATAAACGAATGTAATTTAAAGCTTCATCGGTTTTGCAAACAAAGTAGTGTTGAGGCCACATATCACGAGTGTCACAGCTTCTACGTAGGTGAGTAGGTTCCATGAAACATGTGAGTCTACGCAAACGATATTTTAAGTTTTTTCTTAAAATACGAGTTGCTGAATCAACCGCTTCCATATTAAGAATTCCCCGAAAACATTCAGACGCTCTATGAGATAAAGTGAATGGTGTAAACTCGGTTACAAGACAATAACCGCTTAGGATTGGGAATAATAGGAGATAGATGCAATATCTCATTTTTTTTATTCAGAGAGAGAGACTTTTAACCTAGTTTATGCTTTCATCATCTAGAGTTAACTGTCTTGCATTTCGGTGGTCTTTGGTTAATATGCTTCAACTAAAGCTCTATATTTATAACCTTGGGATTGCATTTGTCTTTGCTATCTCCTTGACATGTGATACTGATGATAATCTTGTTTTGAACAGACTTCAAACTTTCAAAACTCGAAAATGACAAATTTACACCTTCAATACCATTGATGTTAGTGATGATAGTAGCTATTTTCGACTCCCTGTTGGTCAAACGATTGCATTCCACACATGCAAAGTTGGTTGTCTCAAACTCTTCTGTTGGCGGACAAATCAAACGTGAGGTGTTGTATTCAAATACACATAATTCATCATTCCAAAATAGTTTTGTATTTTGAGTAAGACCTTCCGTATTATTTTTAACCCCTATTGCGCATTCCTCCTGATTCAGAGTGTATTTTGTTGGTGTATCACAAGACACAGAATCTGTAGAAGTTATTTCCTTGCAGATCCAAGAAGCGCTTGGAGGGATGAAAAAACCACAATATAATAAGTCGGGAGGGTAGAGTCGCACACAGTTTTTTCCATTTTCATCTTTATATCGTATAGTCCTTTTGAAAGGTGAAAAAAACAAGACATCATTTTTATCCATAACTCCGGCTATACATTCATCAATTTCGTTGGTATAGAATACTCCACTAACATTGGGAAATGTTAGTGCCAGTAGCAAGATAAATACGCAGCTCATTTTTTTAAATGTTTTGCTTTCAGTGTTGAAAGTTGAATACTTTCTTTCTTGATGTTTTTTTCTATTTATATGTAAGAGGCTAGCGGCTTGTTCAGCTCTCTCAACCGATTTTGAAGATGTGAAACAATCTCATCAAAGTGGTTACCAAAATGTAAGTATGGTTCCAATCGAGATTGAGACAAAAGAACATGTGTTCCTGTCCAGCGAAATGAAGTCAAACCTCTTAAAATCGAAATATCTATCAAATCACCCAGTTCAGCATCTTTCAAACACTGCTTTATATCAACCAGTTCGATCGCTCTTTTGAGATCTTCAAAATCTATCAACTTGTCTTGCGGACAGCATACTTTTGGATCAAAGCTCCTAGAACAGTTTAAGCATTCGAGAGGATTTGCTCTTGAAATACAATTACAGCTCAAAAGCATGCTTTGTATTGATTTACGAACTAGATTGAATCCTAACACAAAATAAAATACTTCTTCGGTGATGAGTTGAACAAAAAGAGGATTCGAACGCTCTAAAGGAATGTGTTCAAAATGAGTCCTTATGAACTTAGGAACAAAATCAGCCAATGTACCAATTGACTTGAATCCTTGAGTTTTTCCACTCATGTTTCTGCTGTAGTTCAGAGATAAATGAAGCAACTTTTTTTGTAGCAGTTCTTTTATGAGTCTTCAGATATATTTGTCGAATCAATAGTTATTATCGGGTTGACTGAGTCTTCTTTTTCATCAAGAGTGTAAGCGTATGGATATCCTTCTGCTATCGCAAGTAATTTATCCTTTAGTCGTTGATAAGCCAGTTTGCTCTGACTAGTAGGTAATAGGTAGGGATTTAATCGTGCTCTCAAATTTGTTAACAAAAATGGAGACTTCAAATCATCAGTGGAAAGATCCAAAAAAGCATTAATCCATTCATCATGCACCAAAAAACCCATTTTAGCATTTTTCAAAACTTGTCTTCTATCAATCCAGTCGATAGCATCACCCAATTCTTTTTTGGTAGGTGTAGCGCCTTCAACCATTTCAGCATATCTTTTACAAGTGATACATTTGTCATCAACGTGTGAACAGTAACAGTTTAGTAGCGATAGATTGGTTGCTTGCTTGTAAAAACTTCCTCCTAGTACACAGTATACACATTCCTCCGTAAAATAAATCCTCAACATTTCATCAGAAACCTCAGCCAAAAAAGTCTTAGGACCTATAGCATCGGAAGCTTCTTGGTGAGCAAAGTCTTCAACACGTAGCATATTTGTTGTTATTCCGTTAAATTACAAAACGCGAATGATACGTTTTCAAATTGAAACATCTATTTAATCATTCATTATTTTTTCTTTTTTTGAGGTTAATTGTTATGCTAGCTCAGGTAAATCTTCATAAATGCTTTAATTTCAACCTGACAACCATCGATTGGGCAAGGTTTTACTTCTGATGAGCATTCAGTAAGCGCTTTTTCCTTACACTCACTACAGTAAATGAGATGACCACACGGAAGAGAGATATGATTTGCAATTACTTTTTTTTCATGCGTCTCAGACACACATTGAGCGAGTTTGCTTTGCTTAGTCTGATCTTTATCTTTTTTTAACGAATCAATTGATTTAGCATCATTTTTTAACAGCGGATCTTTATCTTTTTTTAACGAATCAATTGATTTAGCATCATTTTTTAACAGTGTTGACGAATTCTCAACAGTTGTAAAATCATTTTCAAAAATATGTAGGGCTTCAATCATAAAACCTATTCGCTCAAAAGGTTTTCCATTTAACACTAAAACTTGTTCGATATCGTTTTGACTGTATCCTAGTTTTTTGCAAATAAGTTTCATTTCTTCGGTGTCATTGTTGCGAGTTATTTGTTTTAATTTTTCTCGATATTTTTCAACCCGTCGCTTACACCTTTTGCCTTTTTCCGTTCGCATGTAAACATCCTCAACGTACTCTTCACCTTTACTCCCGAGTAAAAAATAACAGTCTGGGAACCATCGACAGTGTTCCTCCCATGGTAGATCACTCTCTTTCCATTCTTTAAGTTCACCTGAGCAAAAGAAGCATTTCACACTATCCCCGAACTTAGTATAGTAGAAACCTGCATTGGAAAGGAGTTTCATGGAGACTTTACCCTTCCATTGTTTGAAACTGTCTTCTCTAGATGTTTCAGTAGCAAAACGTGGTGTATCAGCACGATCAATTGATATACCTAGAGGTAATACTTCTGCAGTTAAATCTCCTCTTCTGATCTTTTGTTCCTCCATCGTATAACTTTTGACAATTGAGATGTTTTTCATTTCATCTGCAAGTAGTTTCCTAGGTCTATACAGACGATTGTGAGTGTTAAATCCTCTAACAAATCGACAAAACGGAAAACTTTTAGCGTGTTCTTTCATCGGATGTTCATCTTCATCCTTCCAGTTTAGTAATACCCCTTGACAAAAAACACATCGAACAGCGTTGTCTTTTTCAAGGTTATAAAAACCAGCTGCAGCCATGTTTTCACCACAATGTTTACCTACTCGTCTCCAATTTGTAAGAAATGATTTTCTTCGATAACTTTCATCAAGCATTAAAGCCTCTCTTTCATAAAAAGAGAGTTCATTGTAAATGAACTTGAAAAAGTCCGATGGGGAAAGTTGCGCAATAGTTTTTTGTAATTTTAATGACAAAAGACTACAGTGATTATCCGGATAAGTTGCAACGACATAAGTTATTGCAGTGGTATCAGGAAAAGTTCGTTGTAAAAACAACGATGAAGTAACGAGTAAACTATCATCTATCCATTCAGCGCAGTCTTTAGTATTTTCAAAACAATTTCGAGTTTTTTGCATTTCTCTTTTTTCATTATAAATAGTGTTTGCTACATATCTGTTGTTTGTTACTCGACACATTATTTATATATAATATAAGTAGTAGCTTCAGTTATTACTCAAGTTGAAGTTTTGTTGGAAAGTTCTTTTCCTTTGATCTAGTTCGTTGTTATTCTAAAAAAAAATGATAATGCTTTATAGCAAAAAAATAAAAAAAGACTAAGGTTTCAATTTTTTTTCAATATACTTGAATTGATTACTATTATAATAGAACGTAAATACTTACATCAGAAATGAAGACTTGTCTTTTCTTTTGAATTAAAATGAATGATATTCCTAGTAGTTTGAACTTGAGAGCTGCTTTCTATAAAATTCGGATGAAGAAGGAGTACATTTTTCATTTTGAAGTCCTGAAATAATAAGAATAAACATAATTAAAACTTACATACAACATTTTTTTTGATATCTTAAATAGTGAATAATCTTGTTTTTTATTCAGAAAATGTCTTCACGCTTAAATCGATTACAATTAAAACAAAATATAAATACTTACATCACAAATGAAGACTTGTTTTTCTTTAATGAATTATATACATAGTTGTTTGAACTTCAGCTGTTTCCTATGTAACTCAAATGATGGAGAAGGAGGGATGTAGTAGATGATGATGTAGTAGATCTTCTTCCTTCAGTTAGTTTGAACTTGAGAGCTGCTTTCTATAAAATTCGGATGAAGAAGGAGTACTTTTTTCATTTTGAAGCCTCTGAAATAATAAGAATAACCATAATTAAAACTTACATACATCATTTTTTGATATCTTAAATAGTGAATAATCTTGTTTTTTGTTCAGAAAATGTCTTCACGCTTAAATTGATTACAATTAAAACGAAATATAAATACTTACATCATAAATGAAGACTTGTTGTTCTTTGAATTAGATGAATTATATACATAGTTGTTTGAACTTCAGCTGTTTCCTATGTAACTCAAATGATGAAGAAGGAGGGTTGTAGTAGATGATGATGTAGTAGATCTTCTTCCTTCAGTTACTAACGATGAAGTGAATGCTTTCTGTATGAAAACAGTGCTTCTTATATAGCTTAAGTTGCACTGCTATGAATCAGCATTATTTTCACATGAATGGAAACCGTTGCTTTCGCGGGAATAACAAAATTATTTTCACGCGAATACAAACCAATGCTTTCGCGGGAATAAATAATTTATTTTCACGCGAATACAAACCAATGTTTTCGCGGGAATAGATAATTTATTTTCACGCGAATGGAAAGTGTTGCTTTCGCGGGAATAAAAATTTTATTTTCACGCGAATACAAAGCAATGCTTTCGCGGGAATCAATATCTTATTTTCACACGAATGGAAACCGATGCTTTCGCGGGAATAAATATTTTATTTTCACGCGAATACAAACCAATGTTTTCGCGGGAATAAATAATTTATTTTCACGCGAATAGAAACCGTTGCTTTCGCGGGAATAAAAATTTTATTTTCACGCGAATACAAAGCAATGCTTTCGCGGGAATAAATATTTTATTTTCACGCGAATACCAACCATTGTTTTCGCGGGAATAAATAATTTATTTTCGCACGGATGGAAACCCTTGCTTTCGCGGGAATAGAAATTTTATTTTCCCGCGAATACAAACCAAAGCTTTCGCGGGAATCAAAACTTTATTTTCACGCGAATGGAAACCGTTGCTTTCGCGGGAATCAATACTTTATTTTCACGCGAATGGAAACCGTTGCTTTCGCGGGAATAAATATTTTATTTTCACGCGAATACAAACCAGTGTTTTCGCGGGAATAAATAGTTTATTTTCACGCGAATAGAAACCGTTGCTTTCGCGGGAATAAAAATTTTATTTTCCCGCGAATACAAACCAAAGCTTTCGCGGGAATCAATACTTCATTTTCACGCGGATGGAAACCGTTGCTTTCGCGGGAATAAATATTTTATTTTCACGCGAATACAAACCAATGTTTTCGCGGGAATAAATAGTTTATTTTCACGCGAATGGAAACCGTTGCTTTCGCGGGAATAAATATTTTATTTTCACGCGAATACAAACCAATGCTTTCGCGGGAATAAATAGTTTATTTTCACGCGAATAGAAACCATTGCTTTCGCGGGAGTAAAAAAATAATTTTCACGCGAATAAAAACCAAAGCTTTCGCGGGAATATCGCGTGAAAAAACTGCTGAGTCATAGATATATTATAAAGGTTTCATAGGGTTAATTAGTACAGCTTTAGCTATTTAAGAACCAGTGTTTTCACACAGAAAGCATCCAGTTCTACAATAGCTAGCAAGGAAGCAACATCTACACACCAACTACTACATTTACTTGAAACTCAATAAGGTGAGAATTACTAAATAATTCTTTAACATATACTGATAAAAACTTCAACTAGTTTTGCTATAATACTTCAGAAAATTAATTTTATGTTTTAATATTTTGTTCTTATTAATAAAAGATCAAATAGTTTCACCATACCGCATCAGAAAAATTATTATGGTTTTGATTATGTGTTTATTTTATAAATATCTAGTTAGTTTATTCTTTTCAAAATATTTTTCAAATTCCAGCCATTTGTTACATATTTTTTACTCTCTTTTCAGTTCCAACTTCCGACTGAACGCTCTGAATATGAATGAAGACCGTAATACCTCATTTCTCTCAACATTCGAGCCATACTCTGATGATAAAGAAAATATCCCTCCTGATTCACATCTAATAAGAAGGAAACTGAACACAATTCGACCAAAGCCATGGGATTCGGATAGAAATAAAACGATTGACTATACTTGGACTTTGAAAGCGCCATCTCCTTCTCATCTTTCCTGCTTGTCAAAAAATGCTGCTAGTTTGCTCAATTCTTGCGATACCAATGACAGAGTAATGATTGGAAGGTTTCAACCACTTCACTTAAATCAAACGCCGTCACTTCTCGAGATAGTCTCCATCGAACAACCAACTGAGGATGTATATAAAAACTTATGCATTATCCGCTACAATATCGAAACATTTGGCAACAGACGACAAGTGAGGTCTATGGTGAGAAATGAGGATTACAACAAATTAGCTCCAACACAACCGGATGTTCCAAAACTGGTGGTTTTTATGGGATTCGATTCAGACAAGCATCCAATCTTTCACCCTATCAACTTCCCATCCAATATTTCTCTTGAGGAAGCTAAACAGCTAAGTAGATTAATAAAAAAAAAAACACCTACCCAGTTGATCAGTAT
>OX183139.1:28927288-29113798 GCA_945261195.1 Cryptosula pallasiana | reverse complement strand
TTCATTAAATTTTTTCTCTAAATGGTTAAATTTCATATATTTGTACAAATTTACAAAAAAACAGGGTATTTGGTAAAAGATTCTTTCATTTCATTATTTTTTCGTAAAAAAAGAACTTATCCTCTAAATAAGAAAAATTTATCTCTTTGTATATCTTTACAAAAAACAGGGTATTTGGTAAAATATTCTTTTATTCTATTCAATTTTCATTAATTTTTTTCAATACTTGCTTAAATATGCATTATTCAGTATTTTTTTATTGTTAGGTAATCAACCTATCATACAAAATTAGTTTTCTTGAGTGAGGTTTTTATCCCACATTTTCTTTTGATATTTTTTTAAATAAAAACAATCTCTATCTCTGAGAAGTTGGAGTATTGGGGTAGAAAACTTAGACATGATGAGAAGGCTATGGATTTACCCATTCAAGAAAAAACCATTTTCGATGGCAATTTCAATTCTGAAAACTAAAATCAATGTAAATTGTTTTTCAAAATGCAATCATCAGAAACTTTTGTCATGATGATGAGGAGGTTATGGATTTACCATTCAAGAACAAAAACCATTTTCGATGGCGACTTCAAGAACTGAAGTATGTAGTATTACGTAATCATTTTTTTTTTTAAGAAAAAAATTGTTTTTTCAAAATGCAAAACTTCTGTCATGATGATGAGGGGGTTACGAGTAGTAATATATGAGCAGATCTCCCTACCAAGTGTTTTTTTGTGGATTTGATCTTGGAGTTGAGACAATGGGTTACGGCGTTGGATGAATTCGCCGAGTTTATATTGTATTTTACTTGAGGGGTACTTGAGTGGCATTTGAGTGGCATTTGAGTGGCATTTGAGTTTTGATTAGTTTTTTACTTAATTTGAACTTATATGGCATATAGATTTTGAATGTATGGCATTCAAGTTTTGATAACTTTTTACATAACTCGAACTCATATGGTATCTTGAGAGAGAGGGGAGAGGAGAGAGGAGAGAGGAGAGATGGGAGATGAGAGAGGAGAGAGATTTTTTAGTTTTCTATACATTCATGTATATATGGTTAGTTATGTACATATTTATGGCTATATTTATATCTACATAGAGAGAGGAGGTATATCTACATTGAACAAATATATTGATCAAAAAATGAAAATTATATGATTATATACCTGATTACATAATAAGTAGGGAGTAACTGTATACATAATTATAACTCATAGGGTATCTAGATTTTGAATGTAAGACATTTAAGGTTTGATAATTTTCTGTAATTCCGACTCATATGATATCTTGAGAGAGAGGAGATATATCTACATTGAATAAATACAGTGATTAAAAATGAAAGAATATGTGAATATATACATTTATTATGTAATAAGTAGGGAAAATCTCATATAATATAGCTAGAGTCAGTAAATACTAAGTAATAACAATTAATACATAGTCTTTTTTTCATTTCATTCAATTTTCATAAATTTTTTTGCAAAAAGAAATCATTCTCTAAATGGTTAAATTTCATCTAATTGTACAAATTTACAAAAAAAGGAGAATGTGATAAAATAGATATCATAATAGAGTGTAATAAGTTGAATATATAGAGTTAAAGTCTATAAAAACTTTTTAATTTGTAAAGTATTTGATGACTTTACAAGAAATATCATCACATTCAGGTTCAATGATGATGAGAAGATTTTCTTCAAGCTTAAGTTTACTATTTTCCGATATAGACAGAGAAAGTTTTGAAAAACCCTCCAAATCATTATAAATAAAAACTCTATAAATCGATGGTGTTGAATTTGTAATTGATACTGAATTGTTTTCGCATATGATGTATCTATCACACACACAATCAGAATTGTATATAGTAGAGTTTGTAGGGCTTGGTTGTTCCAAAATTAAATCGACTAAACCCAGAGCTTGTGGAAGAGATGGAATTGACGGTGATAAAGCCGGAACTACTGGCTTGTTTGTAGTGGTTGTCGTCGGGGTTGTTGTCGTCGTTGTCTGTGGAGTTGTGGTGATTGTTGTCGTTGTATGTGGAGTTGTAGTTGTTGGAGTTGTTCTTCGAGTCGTAGTTAGTAATCCTTCATCGTATAAACGAATGTAATTTAAAGCTTCATCGGTTTTGCAAACAAAGTAGTGTTGAGGCCACATATCACGAGTGTCACAGCTTCTACGTAGGTGAGTAGGTTCCATGAAACATGTGAGTCTACGCAAACGATATTTTAAGTTTTTTCTTAAAATACGAGTTGCTGAATCAACCGCTTCCATATTAAGAATTCCCCGAAAACATTCAGACGCTCTATGAGATAAAGTGAATGGTGTAAACTCGGTTACAAGACAATAACCGCTTAGGATTGGGAATAATAGGAGATAGATGCAATATCTCATTTTTTTTATTCAGAGAGAGAGACTTTTAACCTAGTTTATGCTTTCATCATCTAGAGTTAACTGTCTTGCATTTCGGTGGTCTTTGGTTAATATGCTTCAACTAAAGCTCTATATTTATAACCTTGGGATTGCATTTGTCTTTGCTATCTCCTTGACATGTGATACTGATGATAATCTTGTTTTGAACAGACTTCAAACTTTCAAAACTCGAAAATGACAAATTTACACCTTCAATACCATTGATGTTAGTGATGATAGTAGCTATTTTCGACTCCCTGTTGGTCAAACGATTGCATTCCACACATGCAAAGTTGGTTGTCTCAAACTCTTCTGTTGGCGGACAAATCAAACGTGAGGTGTTGTATTCAAATACACATAATTCATCATTCCAAAATAGTTTTGTATTTTGAGTAAGACCTTCCGTATTATTTTTAACCCCTATTGCGCATTCCTCCTGATTCAGAGTGTATTTTGTTGGTGTATCACAAGACACAGAATCTGTAGAAGTTATTTCCTTGCAGATCCAAGAAGCGCTTGGAGGGATGAAAAAACCACAATATAATAAGTCGGGAGGGTAGAGTCGCACACAGTTTTTTCCATTTTCATCTTTATATCGTATAGTCCTTTTGAAAGGTGAAAAAAACAAGACATCATTTTTATCCATAACTCCGGCTATACATTCATCAATTTCGTTGGTATAGAATACTCCACTAACATTGGGAAATGTTAGTGCCAGTAGCAAGATAAATACGCAGCTCATTTTTTTAAATGTTTTGCTTTCAGTGTTGAAAGTTGAATACTTTCTTTCTTGATGTTTTTTTCTATTTATATGTAAGAGGCTAGCGGCTTGTTCAGCTCTCTCAACCGATTTTGAAGATGTGAAACAATCTCATCAAAGTGGTTACCAAAATGTAAGTATGGTTCCAATCGAGATTGAGACAAAAGAACATGTGTTCCTGTCCAGCGAAATGAAGTCAAACCTCTTAAAATCGAAATATCTATCAAATCACCCAGTTCAGCATCTTTCAAACACTGCTTTATATCAACCAGTTCGATCGCTCTTTTGAGATCTTCAAAATCTATCAACTTGTCTTGCGGACAGCATACTTTTGGATCAAAGCTCCTAGAACAGTTTAAGCATTCGAGAGGATTTGCTCTTGAAATACAATTACAGCTCAAAAGCATGCTTTGTATTGATTTACGAACTAGATTGAATCCTAACACAAAATAAAATACTTCTTCGGTGATGAGTTGAACAAAAAGAGGATTCGAACGCTCTAAAGGAATGTGTTCAAAATGAGTCCTTATGAACTTAGGAACAAAATCAGCCAATGTACCAATTGACTTGAATCCTTGAGTTTTTCCACTCATGTTTCTGCTGTAGTTCAGAGATAAATGAAGCAACTTTTTTTGTAGCAGTTCTTTTATGAGTCTTCAGATATATTTGTCGAATCAATAGTTATTATCGGGTTGACTGAGTCTTCTTTTTCATCAAGAGTGTAAGCGTATGGATATCCTTCTGCTATCGCAAGTAATTTATCCTTTAGTCGTTGATAAGCCAGTTTGCTCTGACTAGTAGGTAATAGGTAGGGATTTAATCGTGCTCTCAAATTTGTTAACAAAAATGGAGACTTCAAATCATCAGTGGAAAGATCCAAAAAAGCATTAATCCATTCATCATGCACCAAAAAACCCATTTTAGCATTTTTCAAAACTTGTCTTCTATCAATCCAGTCGATAGCATCACCCAATTCTTTTTTGGTAGGTGTAGCGCCTTCAACCATTTCAGCATATCTTTTACAAGTGATACATTTGTCATCAACGTGTGAACAGTAACAGTTTAGTAGCGATAGATTGGTTGCTTGCTTGTAAAAACTTCCTCCTAGTACACAGTATACACATTCCTCCGTAAAATAAATCCTCAACATTTCATCAGAAACCTCAGCCAAAAAAGTCTTAGGACCTATAGCATCGGAAGCTTCTTGGTGAGCAAAGTCTTCAACACGTAGCATATTTGTTGTTATTCCGTTAAATTACAAAACGCGAATGATACGTTTTCAAATTGAAACATCTATTTAATCATTCATTATTTTTTCTTTTTTTGAGGTTAATTGTTATGCTAGCTCAGGTAAATCTTCATAAATGCTTTAATTTCAACCTGACAACCATCGATTGGGCAAGGTTTTACTTCTGATGAGCATTCAGTAAGCGCTTTTTCCTTACACTCACTACAGTAAATGAGATGACCACACGGAAGAGAGATATGATTTGCAATTACTTTTTTTTCATGCGTCTCAGACACACATTGAGCGAGTTTGCTTTGCTTAGTCTGATCTTTATCTTTTTTTAACGAATCAATTGATTTAGCATCATTTTTTAACAGCGGATCTTTATCTTTTTTTAACGAATCAATTGATTTAGCATCATTTTTTAACAGTGTTGACGAATTCTCAACAGTTGTAAAATCATTTTCAAAAATATGTAGGGCTTCAATCATAAAACCTATTCGCTCAAAAGGTTTTCCATTTAACACTAAAACTTGTTCGATATCGTTTTGACTGTATCCTAGTTTTTTGCAAATAAGTTTCATTTCTTCGGTGTCATTGTTGCGAGTTATTTGTTTTAATTTTTCTCGATATTTTTCAACCCGTCGCTTACACCTTTTGCCTTTTTCCGTTCGCATGTAAACATCCTCAACGTACTCTTCACCTTTACTCCCGAGTAAAAAATAACAGTCTGGGAACCATCGACAGTGTTCCTCCCATGGTAGATCACTCTCTTTCCATTCTTTAAGTTCACCTGAGCAAAAGAAGCATTTCACACTATCCCCGAACTTAGTATAGTAGAAACCTGCATTGGAAAGGAGTTTCATGGAGACTTTACCCTTCCATTGTTTGAAACTGTCTTCTCTAGATGTTTCAGTAGCAAAACGTGGTGTATCAGCACGATCAATTGATATACCTAGAGGTAATACTTCTGCAGTTAAATCTCCTCTTCTGATCTTTTGTTCCTCCATCGTATAACTTTTGACAATTGAGATGTTTTTCATTTCATCTGCAAGTAGTTTCCTAGGTCTATACAGACGATTGTGAGTGTTAAATCCTCTAACAAATCGACAAAACGGAAAACTTTTAGCGTGTTCTTTCATCGGATGTTCATCTTCATCCTTCCAGTTTAGTAATACCCCTTGACAAAAAACACATCGAACAGCGTTGTCTTTTTCAAGGTTATAAAAACCAGCTGCAGCCATGTTTTCACCACAATGTTTACCTACTCGTCTCCAATTTGTAAGAAATGATTTTCTTCGATAACTTTCATCAAGCATTAAAGCCTCTCTTTCATAAAAAGAGAGTTCATTGTAAATGAACTTGAAAAAGTCCGATGGGGAAAGTTGCGCAATAGTTTTTTGTAATTTTAATGACAAAAGACTACAGTGATTATCCGGATAAGTTGCAACGACATAAGTTATTGCAGTGGTATCAGGAAAAGTTCGTTGTAAAAACAACGATGAAGTAACGAGTAAACTATCATCTATCCATTCAGCGCAGTCTTTAGTATTTTCAAAACAATTTCGAGTTTTTTGCATTTCTCTTTTTTCATTATAAATAGTGTTTGCTACATATCTGTTGTTTGTTACTCGACACATTATTTATATATAATATAAGTAGTAGCTTCAGTTATTACTCAAGTTGAAGTTTTGTTGGAAAGTTCTTTTCCTTTGATCTAGTTCGTTGTTATTCTAAAAAAAAATGATAATGCTTTATAGCAAAAAAATAAAAAAAGACTAAGGTTTCAATTTTTTTTCAATATACTTGAATTGATTACTATTATAATAGAACGTAAATACTTACATCAGAAATGAAGACTTGTCTTTTCTTTTGAATTAAAATGAATGATATTCCTAGTAGTTTGAACTTGAGAGCTGCTTTCTATAAAATTCGGATGAAGAAGGAGTACATTTTTCATTTTGAAGTCCTGAAATAATAAGAATAAACATAATTAAAACTTACATACAACATTTTTTTTGATATCTTAAATAGTGAATAATCTTGTTTTTTATTCAGAAAATGTCTTCACGCTTAAATCGATTACAATTAAAACAAAATATAAATACTTACATCACAAATGAAGACTTGTTTTTCTTTAATGAATTATATACATAGTTGTTTGAACTTCAGCTGTTTCCTATGTAACTCAAATGATGGAGAAGGAGGGATGTAGTAGATGATGATGTAGTAGATCTTCTTCCTTCAGTTAGTTTGAACTTGAGAGCTGCTTTCTATAAAATTCGGATGAAGAAGGAGTACTTTTTTCATTTTGAAGCCTCTGAAATAATAAGAATAACCATAATTAAAACTTACATACATCATTTTTTGATATCTTAAATAGTGAATAATCTTGTTTTTTGTTCAGAAAATGTCTTCACGCTTAAATTGATTACAATTAAAACGAAATATAAATACTTACATCATAAATGAAGACTTGTTGTTCTTTGAATTAGATGAATTATATACATAGTTGTTTGAACTTCAGCTGTTTCCTATGTAACTCAAATGATGAAGAAGGAGGGTTGTAGTAGATGATGATGTAGTAGATCTTCTTCCTTCAGTTACTAACGATGAAGTGAATGCTTTCTGTATGAAAACAGTGCTTCTTATATAGCTTAAGTTGCACTGCTATGAATCAGCATTATTTTCACATGAATGGAAACCGTTGCTTTCGCGGGAATAACAAAATTATTTTCACGCGAATACAAACCAATGCTTTCGCGGGAATAAATAATTTATTTTCACGCGAATACAAACCAATGTTTTCGCGGGAATAGATAATTTATTTTCACGCGAATGGAAAGTGTTGCTTTCGCGGGAATAAAAATTTTATTTTCACGCGAATACAAAGCAATGCTTTCGCGGGAATCAATATCTTATTTTCACACGAATGGAAACCGATGCTTTCGCGGGAATAAATATTTTATTTTCACGCGAATACAAACCAATGTTTTCGCGGGAATAAATAATTTATTTTCACGCGAATAGAAACCGTTGCTTTCGCGGGAATAAAAATTTTATTTTCACGCGAATACAAAGCAATGCTTTCGCGGGAATAAATATTTTATTTTCACGCGAATACCAACCATTGTTTTCGCGGGAATAAATAATTTATTTTCGCACGGATGGAAACCCTTGCTTTCGCGGGAATAGAAATTTTATTTTCCCGCGAATACAAACCAAAGCTTTCGCGGGAATCAAAACTTTATTTTCACGCGAATGGAAACCGTTGCTTTCGCGGGAATCAATACTTTATTTTCACGCGAATGGAAACCGTTGCTTTCGCGGGAATAAATATTTTATTTTCACGCGAATACAAACCAGTGTTTTCGCGGGAATAAATAGTTTATTTTCACGCGAATAGAAACCGTTGCTTTCGCGGGAATAAAAATTTTATTTTCCCGCGAATACAAACCAAAGCTTTCGCGGGAATCAATACTTCATTTTCACGCGGATGGAAACCGTTGCTTTCGCGGGAATAAATATTTTATTTTCACGCGAATACAAACCAATGTTTTCGCGGGAATAAATAGTTTATTTTCACGCGAATGGAAACCGTTGCTTTCGCGGGAATAAATATTTTATTTTCACGCGAATACAAACCAATGCTTTCGCGGGAATAAATAGTTTATTTTCACGCGAATAGAAACCATTGCTTTCGCGGGAGTAAAAAAATAATTTTCACGCGAATAAAAACCAAAGCTTTCGCGGGAATATCGCGTGAAAAAACTGCTGAGTCATAGATATATTATAAAGGTTTCATAGGGTTAATTAGTACAGCTTTAGCTATTTAAGAACCAGTGTTTTCACACAGAAAGCATCCAGTTCTACAATAGCTAGCAAGGAAGCAACATCTACACACCAACTACTACATTTACTTGAAACTCAATAAGGTGAGAATTACTAAATAATTCTTTAACATATACTGATAAAAACTTCAACTAGTTTTGCTATAATACTTCAGAAAATTAATTTTATGTTTTAATATTTTGTTCTTATTAATAAAAGATCAAATAGTTTCACCATACCGCATCAGAAAAATTATTATGGTTTTGATTATGTGTTTATTTTATAAATATCTAGTTAGTTTATTCTTTTCAAAATATTTTTCAAATTCCAGCCATTTGTTACATATTTTTTACTCTCTTTTCAGTTCCAACTTCCGACTGAACGCTCTGAATATGAATGAAGACCGTAATACCTCATTTCTCTCAACATTCGAGCCATACTCTGATGATAAAGAAAATATCCCTCCTGATTCACATCTAATAAGAAGGAAACTGAACACAATTCGACCAAAGCCATGGGATTCGGATAGAAATAAAACGATTGACTATACTTGGACTTTGAAAGCGCCATCTCCTTCTCATCTTTCCTGCTTGTCAAAAAATGCTGCTAGTTTGCTCAATTCTTGCGATACCAATGACAGAGTAATGATTGGAAGGTTTCAACCACTTCACTTAAATCAAACGCCGTCACTTCTCGAGATAGTCTCCATCGAACAACCAACTGAGGATGTATATAAAAACTTATGCATTATCCGCTACAATATCGAAACATTTGGCAACAGACGACAAGTGAGGTCTATGGTGAGAAATGAGGATTACAACAAATTAGCTCCAACACAACCGGATGTTCCAAAACTGGTGGTTTTTATGGGATTCGATTCAGACAAGCATCCAATCTTTCACCCTATCAACTTCCCATCCAATATTTCTCTTGAGGAAGCTAAACAGCTAAGTAGATTAATAAAAAAAAAAACACCTACCCAGTTGATCAGTATGGTTCGTATCGCAACGCTCTCGCAATTTGCTGTTGGAAGTGTAATCAGTTTTGAATCTCCTCAAATATCAACTCAGTTAACATTACCTAATGGAGATGTGGTGATGAATGCGCTACTGGTAAACTACAGATGTTTGCAATATGATGGTTTGATGATGGGAGTTCTATATATACCTGAAAAACACGCTAGCAACATCAAACAAATTGGAACAGGAGTCATACTTGTAAGAAATCGTGAAGTTAGTAGATTTGGTTATCATCGACATGATATAATCACATTCACAGCATTACAAGCGATAGAAACGGCTCAAAACCTATCCAACAAACTTGATGATTCCAACCAGATGAAGTACTTTACTACAGATGAGGTTGTTGAGAACAAGGTCTTAGTGCTTTCAATGGGAGTGGGAAACACATCTTCTACATCTTTGAGAGAACCAGCGCCCCCTGGTGAAAACTATATTCAAAAAGAGCATGTCAGACAAGACAACACAGTGAGTATTTTTTATTCAATGTAAACTAACTGATATAAGTAATACTTCCAATTAGATAATATTTATTTATAAAGCAATTATTCTTTGTTTTGCTTTAGATAGAAGAGAGAGAATCAAAAACGCTTGATGAAAATTATGCTCAAGAAAAAACAAACTGAATAATATAACTTGGTGAGTTACTTCTCTTTACTATATAATGTTAACTAACCAATGTAAAAAGAACTATAATTCAAATTTATGTAATTATTTTACATTTCTGTTTAATCATCCTATACTAATACATAACTTTTGATTTTAGTTCATTACGGAATCAAAAGTACATAGAACAGAAGTCTTCCTTCCTAGTTATAACATCAGTACAACAATGACAACATTGTAAAGAAAAAGACTATCAACCATTGATTGTCATTACAAGTTGTAGTGCTTTGAATTACTTATTATTTACTAACTCTAGCTATATTATACAAGAATATTTTGCTTCTTATTATGTAATAAATGTATATAATCATATATTGATTCAATGTAGTCTCCTCATTCTTCTCTTCTCTCAAAATATCATATGAGTTCGAGTTATGTAAAAAAATTATCAAAACTTGAATGTCATGCATTCAAAATGTATATGCCATAAGTTCAAATTAAGTAAAAAAATAATCAAAACTCAAATGCCACTCAAGTACCCCTCATTATGTAATCAGGTATATAAACATATAATTTTCATTTTTGATCAATATATTTGTTCAATGTAGATATATCTCCTCTCTCTATGTAGATATAAATATAACCATAAATATGTACATAACTAACCATATATACATGAATGTATAGAAAACTAAAAAATCTCTCTCCTCTCTCTCCTCTCTCATCTCCCATCTCTCCTCTCTCCTCTCTCCTCTCCCCTCTCTCTCAAGATACCATATGAGTTCGAGTTATGTAAAAAGTTATCAAAACTTGAATGCCATACATTCAAAATCTATATGCCATATAAGTTCAAATTAAGTAAAAAACTAATCAAAACTCAAATGCCACTCAAATGCCACTCAAATGCCACTCAAGTACCCCTCAAGTAAAATACAATATAAACTCGGCGAATTCATCCAACGCCGTAACCCATTGTCTCAACTCCAAGGTCTAATCCACAAAAAAACACTTGGTAGGGAGATCTGCTCATATATTACTACTGATATGTATGTGAACCAGGCTTTAGTGCTATAAACCAATCGAGCCCATGCTTGTCTTAGCTAGCCCATCCCGGAATGCACTGCGTGTGAACAACACACTAGTGCTCAGCTAAATCTGTTTACTCAATGATTGGAATGCAACGGCCATGCTACGAAATCTATTACAATCTGATCTCTTCATGTGTTTATTCTGAAACTTGGGAATAAACAGGGACTAACTGTCAAAGCACCACTTTTCTCAGCTCTCATGTTGCAATACTGATAGAAATTGTTAAAAAATTCTTATCAAATGAAACTGCACAGACATCTAAAATTTCCAATGGGGTTTGCAATCGTAAGACCACATTTGCCAAGAGTCACAAGAGGTTCCAGGACCAAACGACTAAACTTGTGGAGTTGTTTCCTCAAAAACAGACAACTCAGTCAATCAATAAGTCAAACAGTAGTAAATATAACGTACAGATGTATCAGGGAAAACTATTATGAGATTGGCAAGGACTTCTAGAGTAGCAAAAGTATAATTTCTCCCTGAACCAAAATCTGTAGTGTCGGCATATTGAGATAAATGATTCAACTTTAGTGAAAATAATTTACCAAACTAGTTTGTTGACGGATAATATTGTTTATTTTATTAAAAGAAAATCAACTTTTTATATATATTTAATAGCGCTACCGTGGTCTGTTTGCTGTTTAGAGGACCAATTGACATTCGAAAAAGACCCCCGCAGTCCCAATTATAAAAATCTTATTTATTCAAGTAAAAACACAAGCTATTATATTAGTTTACACTAATCTATCACCTGCAGCCTTACTCAATAAAAATAGGAGTATAGGTGTCTAATCAAACATTTAGTTTTGTACACAACCTCCCGTCAGCGACTTGTATAAAAGTGACTTTGTTTTATATTGATCAAGTGTTTCTTGTAAGAGTTTTAATATCCAAAGAACTATATGGGGTTTAATAAATAAACCATAAATCACCCTCAACTTGTAGCAATAGTGTCACTGAACCATATATTTGTATAGTGAACTGCCATTTGGTGCTTTAAGTAGTCTCGCTTAAAGGTAGGTTTCACAAGGTAAGTCTCTGTATTACATAGAAGGTAAGTCTGTGTATTGCATACAAGGTGAGTCTGTGTATTGCATGCAGGGTGAGTCTGTGTATTACATACATGGTAAGTCTATGTATTGCATACAAGGTAAGTCTGTGTATTGCATACAAGGTAAGTCTCTGTATTACATACATGATAAGTCTATGTATTACATACATGATAAGTCTATGTATTACATACATGGTAAGTCTGTGTATTACATGCAAGGTGAGTCTATATATTACATGCAAGGTGAGTCTATGTATTGCATGCAGGGTGAGTCTATGTATTGCATGCAAGGTGAGTCTGTGTATTGCATGCAAGGTGAGTCTGTGTATTACATGCAAGGTGAGTCTATGTATTACATGCAAGGTGAGTCTATGTGTTACCCACAATGCAAATCCATATTCTAATACGAAAAGAAATGATGTTTCAGCCAAGCTGTTGTTTATGAATGCAAGAGATGGCAGCTGGAGTTGAGCATTGCACTAAATAGCTTTCCTCCAGGATGACACTGTGCTTGGCTAGTATTCTGTACTCTATTATCACCCACTCTCTCCCCTCATTCTGCCCAGAGACAAGTACAAGGTAACCACTCGTGAAGAATACAGATATAAAGTAGTTGTAAGTAGACGAACAAATTTGGCCAATAGGTTTCTTTAAGGTTTCCTATGAGTGAGCGCTTTAAAGGAGCAACTGTTATTACTTTTATCAGCTTCCTTGGTGAGCGCAATGAAAAGTCGAAACCACAACATTGTAGCAGTGTATTTATCAGTGTGCCATCTTTGTTTGTTTAGGAATAATAAGATTTGTTTATGAGATTAATTAGTGTAATTTGACTTGCACCAAATTACACTTCTACTTTTTAACACTGTATCTTGTAAATATTGTAATGGAAATGGACAGTGTGGCTGGCTTCCCATATGAGGCCAATGCAGCTATTTACTAGCACCACTCCTGCTACTACTTACATTCTACTCAAGGCTTGGCTACACAGCACCGATGGTCTGATACCGATGTGCCTATGCGATGGTTCGTGGCTATGGGCAGGTGGCTACACAGGCCGAAGTAGCGTGACGATGTACACGAGCACATCGGTGAGTTGCAACTGAACTAGCCAATCATACGGCACAAAGTGTGGGTTTTTGCCTGTTTCATTTCCGACAACGAATTATTTGTTTCTCTGATATAATAATCATCACATTAAAAAAACAATAATAATTGAAGAACAATTTCATTGTGACATATGGCTGGTCTTGTTCACCATGAAAACATTGCTTTCAATATTTTTTTTGGTTCTGTTTATTATTAAATCTTCCAGATATTATTGTGATTATTCATTAGTTATAATAATAAAAGTAATAAATAAATAAATGATGCAATAATGAATTTTATTTCATTGTACTTGTTATTAATTTTACTTATTAATATATTTACACTCAGTAATTTTTAGATTTTCAATTACCACTGTTCTATGAGCCTTGTAAAATTAATTCACTATTCAAATTTTATTATTATGACATAATAGTTCCTTCGGAGTTTGCAGTGGATGCTCGTTGTTGACAAAAATTTTAATGGAAATGCGTTGTAAATGGTTAAACTTGATGAGCTTGACAAAATATTTTGCTTCAACCAATCAGAGAACGCCGATGTTTCTTCGGCATCGGGCATAAACCAACATGTTGGTTATGCTCACGAACAGGCCACACGATGTGCCGAAGTGGAAACGCTCATTGGAAACGCCCATCGCAAGGCCTTCCGATGCAAAACATCGGCCTGTGTAGCCACTCCTTAACGCCTGCAAGGAATCACGCTTGACTAGGCAAAGCATAGCTGGCTACAGGCGTACAGTTGCTTCCCGCCACGATAGCAGCAGTAGCTTGGACTTAGCTAGCTAGAGAGAGACTCGTAACTCGTTGTCAAGAAGCCTGATACACTCAATCCTATCTCAAGGAGCCATTCGTAGGATATACTAGATACCTACAGGAGGAGGCTCATACCTGGGATACTTGGAGTATATTATCAAGGACTATAAGGACCGAGTAACACTATTACCTCTACTAACATACTAAGTATTCAGTTTTATGCGCTACTGATAATAGACATTTTACGTGTGATAATAAATTATTGCTTTCACGTTCAACTATACAAGTTCTGTGAGGCAGGTTGCCTGAAAGACAGTCGTGATTACTATTCAAGTGATCTCTGGTTACATGCAAATTAGTGAACCAATTCAGCATTGTCACTCTGCTGCTGCGCTACCAAAATCCAGCAGAAACAAGTCACAGTCTAGCTCATCTTGTGGTACCTGTGATAGCTACCCTAATTACGGGGAAAACTATTACAATATATCAATTTTTCATGCCCAATTTCAGTTATATCCTTTGTTGCCTCAACTTGAAAAAATTGTTGATGAACATGCAAAAAATAAAAAGGCGAGGAGATGTTACACATAACTGGGTCTTTTTACCATTCCCTAGAAACTAACCCAGCGAGTTTCTAACCATATTTTAAGCTCTGTGAATTATGTTGCTGTAGCATCTACCGACAGATTGACGAAAGTCTGCTCCTAGTTTGGAATCTCTTGCCTTTACAAATCCTTAGGTAGGTCTCTAATGACAACCTTCCTTCCCACTTGTCAGGCAAGCCACGCAAGCAAGCATTTAGACTTTTGCATTAGACTTGCCGACAATAACATAGAATTACCTAATACATGAGATGGCAACTCCTTGACTCTGAGTAGCAAAGAAAGTAGCTACCCTGAACTTTGGTTTTACTCGATGTTTCTAATAAAATGTGGCATGAGTTGACCTTCCATCTCAACTCCCTAGAACCCCAACCTAAATATCGCTACAAAAATAATTGGTCAAGGATCTAAGTTGAAGAACTTCAGCAGCTGCAATAACTGATCGAAAGAAATATATATAGACGAGCCACAATATTACTCATCGTCATCAAAGATTCATTATGCCAGCCCTCTTTATTCTTAGCCTCCCACTTTGTCCCACTCTACCCTTCACCCTCTACCTTACTCTTTGTTCCCATACTGTCTCACCCCTTCCCCGTTCTACCCTCTCCACCTTTCCCTTTCTCAATTTCTCTCCTAGCTTAATTCAGAAGATAACACAGGGGTGCTGTGTGCCGGTACACTGCATTCTCTGATGAGACAACTAACTTGCAAAAACATTGTCATGAAGGAAGTAAAATGTCAGTCATAGACCAGCACAAAACTGTCTGATTGACACTCCATTGTTTACCAAAACTCCACACACACACGCTCATATATTTGTGTGCATATAAAGCCTGTTGATGAGCTATTAATCTGGGAACTTATAAACTGGCACTCTGCCAACAAAGTGTAAGAAGCTACTAATAATCGCTTGTACACCTCAAGTAATTATTCATATCTGTAATTAATTCACTTGCTAGCATATCACCTCATATACAAGCCAATAACGAAAAATCTTATGCGATGGGTAAAGACTTTGTATTCCTAATGGGTAACCATATTATTTTGGCACAGTTATCTGCAGCTTAACTGATGCTGCAGTACATGTAATCAGAAATGTATAGGCAACAGGCTGTTATATATGGCTGTATATTTTACACGATGCAGCTTAATATCACTTTGTAAAACTTCAACGACAAAATAACAACTGGATTAACAACACATAGTTATACACAGACAACAAAAATCACAGTAGAGATGACGCATATACTTGTCAGTTTACAAAGGCACAATACTATATGTAAATTTATCCAAGAAAATCTAACATAGATCTATAGAAAACTCATTCGACTGTAGTCAAATAGTAGCAATCTATACTAGTAGAGTCTACAGTCCCAGTAGGTTCATCAAGTTCATGTAGGAAACAGTCATGTGAGTCAGTCTTGTATGATATAGCAATACAACTCAAATCCTTAGCACAAAGTGTACCACAAACTTCCACCATTGAAGTAATGTATCGGTTGTAAATTTGTTGGGGACAAAGGCTACTTTTAACTAGTCTCACGTGTGAAGTACGCTTTCTAGAACTCCCACTTTCAAATGAACTTGTGCTGTCTAACAGAAAATAGAAAGTCTTCAGCGACTGACTGAACACAATAAGTCCCCCACCATCAGCGGCCAAGTGTATAGCTGTCAAAGAGTTTCGGGCCTCCTCTGGCATAGACACAAAATCTACACTTTCAGCTTTCAAACTGTCATAGGTAATTAAAAGAGAGTAGAGATGCCCAGAGAAAGGTACAAGATGAAGCCCTTTGTAGTAAACAGGTATGAAATAATTGGATGCAGCAGAGCAGGCTTCCGTGCGCCAACGCCACTGAAGGTTGTCTGTGAGAGCTTTAAACACACAGCTGGTATCAGATCTACCATCATATCTCACAACCATTTCAGACTCAAGTATCTCTGATATATAACCAGGCAACTGGTAGTTAGTAGACAATTGGTATGACACAGCACTATTCGAATGGAGAAAGATAGTAAGTGAATGCAGAGCTCCATGTGTACCACAAGTTATTACTAGTCTAATACACTCAGAGAAATAAGTTACAGAGATGAATGCTGGTTCACTCAGTGTTATGTCATTTAATTGGTAAGGTATATTTGGTGTCAGTTGTAAGTTGTTCCCACACTCACCAATTCCAGTGTCTACAGATAAGTCAGTCAAGTCAAGAACTGTAACACAAGAGTCGTGTTTGTCTGTTATCAATAGAGAGTACTGACTACTTAAACTATCTGGTACAACACGTACAGAACTAAAGTCTACATGAAGTATATGAGTGATGGTAGAGAATGTGTGATTGTTAGGTGTATAGTTACAGCTACTAGTAGTGAGTTCTCTACCGCCTATAACATTACACTCTCCATCTCTATCTATCTCTAGTAGTTGTTGTGTAGTGGCTGCTATTACCTTCTCTGGATCCATGGGATGTTCTATATAACTTACAATGTCCACATCCATGTCTATAGTGATCTTTCTATTATATACCAGTTCATCTACACCTGTATTGTTCACCAACTTCACAGGTAAATCTGCAACAGGTGCCAAAACTGGTCAGTAGAATCTTTAATACTCAGCCAAGTATAACAAAATTCATCCTGTTTTTTAGACAAACACCGTATACTCACCTGAGAATGTCTGGTAAACACTGCTTTCGTTTTCTCCTCCGCAAGTTTGATCTTGGTTACCCGTACATTTTTTATTACAGGTTGTACTTAATTCCAGTACATTATTTCTGTATTCCGTACCACAAAAACAATCTGAGCCACTCTGCAGTCCTGCGAATTTGTGACCTACAATAAATGTGACCTCGTTATTTTCAATGTCCTTGCACTTTTCAATTTTCATCATTTTGCGTTCATCAGCCGACATAAGAGTCAAGATAGGAGTAGTATAGTAGAAGATCTCCGGTAAAAACAAACCTGCCAACATATCATGTTGATTGACAGACGTGCCAATTGGTTGTGTAATTCGGTGTCAACTATAGTTGATACTTTGGACAGACCTGTTCGATAATTTTTTATTCCAAACATTTTTCAGTATATTTGGTGGATCTTTGGTAGAACACGAACAACAAACTGTCGATGGTTGGCAGTCAACCGATTGCTTAATATGATGTTAATCATAATTGATAGTTTTGCACAGACCTGTCAGATAATTTTAATTGTTAATCCAGAAAAAAGTATTTTTGTGAAACTTATACAATCATATTGGAGGTTTTCCTCACAGTTTAGATTTCTGTTGACATGATTCGTTTGTCTTTGTTATTTTATTTCTTCCACCCGGGCAGGTATTTTTTACTCTGACTTGTGTCCCATTGATTTGCGTCGCTACTTGGTTGCGAGTTTTGTTAAAGATTTTTTGCCTTCGGAACAGGTTTCTCATTCTAGTCATAGACTTGGAAAAATGCCTTTAAATTTTCGACTTTTTATCTAAAATCTACCAGGTCCCTGAAGGGCATCGACATATTGTTATAAGACTATAAAATAGACTGTGGAGTTAGGATTTGAATGGTGTATTATTATTGGAGTGTGTTCAATGCATTTTGATCATAGGAAGGTTTTTCAAAAAGACGCCCCAACTGAAATTATTTTTCATCCTTGCCAAATATAAATTAGCCCAACCATTGCAAACACATCGCGGGCTTATCATGTGCGCCGCGTGTTTTAAGTAAATAATGGGTTTACAGCAAACGCTACGGTTAATGATGGTTAGTAGTCGTTAGTATCGCGGCTATTTATTTGTCATCATTAGCGTTTTAATTAATTTTGGTTCATAATTAATCTAATATTATATCTGTTAATCCGGAAAAACATCATTGAATGATAACAGCTAGTGGTAATAAATATGATATAGCAAAATGCAATGTCATCAATAACCATTAGTTTTTTATAATTATTTAATAATTTAGCTATTGAAATATGATATTATTATCATTATTATTATTAATTACAAGATTTCTGATCATTACACCTGTCTATATCAACTGAGATACAGTACTTGTTGTTTTCTGTGCAATCCAGCTACTTCTACAAAATAATGTTATAATACAGCCAATGCAAAGCATTTATAATTGTTACATATGTATGTATAATTATTAATTAAGGCGCACGCATGATATATATATATGTAATACGAGTAGCTACATGAGTGAGTCAACACTAATTGCCTGGAAAAAAGAAGATTACCATGTATTTTTTTACCTAAAACTACATTTGGTAAAACCTGTTTTACCAGTTAACTATTAAGGTGACAATAGAAAATTTGGTCTTATTGTATCCACAAGATGTTGTACTACCCACTGAAACTATTTGAAAAATTTTTGGAAAAACTTGAAAAAATTGTTGCACTATGTACATAATATTCTAAAAAACTTTAGGATCAAAAAAGAATCGGACAAGTCCATCCAAACTATCAACTAGACTAAACATGTTGAACTACAAAACCATTTGAAAAGTCTCTTAATCAATGTCGTATGTTGGCAGGTCAGTTTTTTACCGGCGATCTGCTCCCATTATACTACTGATGGGCTTGTAGAAATGCAATTGCAATGGCAGTAGTCAGTTCTAACATGATGACTGTGCTAACTATGGCAGTGCGAAACCATCAGCAGTTTATTAGTCAGTAGTGACACAATTTGGACAATTCTTCCGAACACATAATGATTATACACAAATTGGTTTTGCAAAGTTATCTCCAGGTATAAACTATTTGAGATGGTAAAGCAAGTTTAACTGTTTAAAAATTCTTTCTTGCATTAGATTTTGATTTTGAAATCAGCATTTTTTTTCATACACTTTACAAAAACGTTTCTTTTAGAGAAACATCCAACTTGTAGAGCAGCCAGTGTTGTTAAAACTACCACTCTGTCTATGGATCTGTCTATGGATCTGTCTATGGATACCATACTTGCCTGCCGCAGAGCAGAAGGCAATACATGACTCTATGGTCATGTGATCACTTGATAAGGAAGCATCTGCAGACAAAGCTCTATCTACCTGGCTATATTGGTAACAGCCAACATAACCACAAGCGGAAGCCATGTGTACCACACAACCTGTAAGTACAATCACTGTATTATTTTAGTCCTACATGTGCACTATACAATTACTGTACTGTTCCAGTCATATACATACACTAAACAGTTACTGTACTGTTTTAGTCTTATGCATACATTGCATTAACCATGTAGTTAATAAACTGCTCTAAACCAGAAGTATAAGCACATCAACTCTGCTACAATGATGTAGAATGTTATCAATATTGAGTAATATTTGCTAAAAGCCCAGTAAACTATTTAATAAAGTAATAATATTATATACTACCAAGCTACCAAGCTACTAATAAATAGATCTTACTCATTAAACTTACAAAGAGAATAAGTGACCAATGACCTACCATAAAATGGTATTATATATAAAATTTACACAGAGAAATAATGTGCAGATACATGCTTGCATAGACAACCATAGACTTATATACTACTTTGGATATATGTCTATGTGATTAGTTGGATATAACTGTAGTTACCGAACTCTGTACCACAAGTTTACATGTCAGATATATCAGCTAAAGACAGTTTATTGATTGTGTTGTTATGTTGTTATGTTGTTAGATCGAAACTTCTTTAAATTAAAAATTAATCTAAAACAAACAAGATTATTGGTCACAAGATGTAGTATTTGATCTTAAGATAAGATGGATTTGTAGAATATTTGAGATTCTAAAAAGTATAGAGTTTCACCGATAGTTGTTTGCAATAAACATTGTAGTCATGAAAACTAATCTAAATAGCATAACAAATAAACGCCAATTTAATCACCCTGTTAGGGAGTAAAAAGTTTTCATGAATATTGCAGTCAATAAAAAACGTCAATTCCAAAAAATATGATGTCATAAAGCATTTAACTACAGCACTTTTAAAAAATTTTATGAGCTCATCAGCTAAATCTAATGTAAAGATATTAACCTGAGTTGATATTGTGAGTAGTTTTCAGTGTATATGTTAACATTTTCCTGGGACCCCATAGCGCATGTAGTTTTCCCATCAACTTTTGTTAATAAAATTTGGTTTTCATACTAGCATATTTAATCTGCAGACCTAAAAAGACCCAAAACTTTAATAAAACTCACACAATAAGCATTGAATTTTTTTGTTTGAAACCTGGTAGTACTTTTATAATAGTGTAATGGGTTTCGGTCCGCTTTCCATGAAGTTCCACTAATCTCAAGTATTATACCTTACTTATGTCACTTTGCGGTATGACAGTGACAACTAGTGATCATTTACTGCTGCATCAGTTGACAAACACAGAGCCCACTGCTCAGACAAACTAGACAGATTGTCAGCTTGACAATTGGCGCTATTCAATAATACCATGTCCTGGAGTAGCAATCCTCTAGGGTGGTTGCCCGGTGGTTGGCAGTACAGGAATGAATGCAAAGCTTATGGACAAAATCAGCCTTTTTATAGGCAGGTTGACAGGAAGTAATTAACACAATACATATAGAAACGCATTGACAGGAAGTAAGTAGACCAATAAGATACGATATATAAGTAATTGACAAATCATGCAATGCGATACGGACAAATGTAAATGGTGCCAAGTGGATAAAGGGTGGAGTCATTTCTGAGATTCTGATGGTTCTGAGGCCATACCTAGCCTTGGGTTGGTAGCTCTGTCGATCTGAGGAAGGGTATACTTTTACCTTTAGGGTTGGTGCAAGATCTTAGGCTGTTTTGAAGTTCCTCCACTAAGACATCTTAGCGGAACTTACACATTCCGCGATCTTGTGCCGATACAGTATCAGCATACCAGCTCAGCAAGGGGTCACTACCGGCCCAGCAGGGGTCAAGACCGGCCCTGCAGGCCGTGATACCAACACAGCAAGTTGTTCTACCAGCACAGCACCTTGTGTAGGGCTGGGGGTAGCACTTCAGCGCATCTCTAACTGGTGTTTTGGTGGTAAGTGTGCTTTTTACCAGTTGCATTTACCAAAACCTGTCACACCAGCTAGCGGTGAGTGAATGAATAAATGAGTGACTGAATGTTGTATGAGACAGTCTGCTACGCTACAATAGATGTTTGTGTCTATAACTAATTGAACTTAAAATAACCCCTTTTTGTGTATTTGATACTAATTTTTCTTTGTTTTTGAGCGATTTAAATTTAATGTAACTGATGTAAGACAAATTACAATTTCAAAGTCAAAACTTGTTGATAAAGGAGAACGTTATCTGTCGGGTATCTAAGGTAGGTGTTTAGTCTGTATCAAACAACTCATGTAAAACTACCATCGGTCATTCAACTGCACCAGGTAATTAACTGCCTACTCAGCATAAGATGCATGTTGAGTGAAAAGGGAGGCGTTATAAAGCCGCGGTTACACGAGGCGATTTTATTTTAAAGTTTGCCGATGCGCTTTTTCGCAGAAAATATGCTCAACTTTTGTTGGAGACATAAGGTCGTCATGGGCTGAGACACAGCAACGCAGCATTGCTGGGTTCGAATATCAAGTTGCAGCAATTTTGAAGTCACGTGACACAAATAAACCAGTTGTATTGCTCTATTTAGTGTGTGCAATATTTTGTTTATTTAACCCTGAATATAATGTAAACAATGCTTATTATTAAATATTACCACTGTTGCTAATAAACTTGTATCATCATTTTTTTTTATCAAAAAAATCAAATTTCACTTTCAATATTGATTAATTCATATTCAAATTAATTATTGTTATTTTGGATGTATGCATAAAAAAATCAAGCCTTCTTTAAAATGCTATAAAATTTTAATAATAATTAATATTTTTTGTGAACCAGGCAAAATGCCATTTTATAAGTGAATAAAAAACATCTGTGTGCATAGAGAACTACCAACTGGTCAAAAATTTTAATCATTACTTTGCAACTCACTAAAGTACCTAAATGAACAGGAACGCACTTGAAAAATATCTTAGCTATGATGATTTGCAACTTCAAAGTTGCGAACTCAAAAATTGCATGTGTTTGAACCATGTAAAGGCAACTTGCGACTGTGTCTGTGACCATCAAGTAAGATGGAGACACAGTTGCTCTCATGCAAAAAACGCACCTTAAGACGAAAAAATAGATATGTATGCCTTTGAGGAAATTACAGTAATAGCATACAGCTATTAAACTAATGTGGTCCTACACATAGACAATACGGTTATAGCACTGTTCTGGTCCTACACATAGACAATACAGTTATAGCACTGTTCTGGTCCTACACATAGACAATACAGTTATAGCACGGTTCTGGTCCTACACATACACAATACGGTTATAGCACGGTTCCTGCCATACAGTAAAACTATACATTTATTGGGTAACTTGTTTAGTTTTTGTGAAAGAAAACTATCTCATTAACTTTACCTTGGTTGTGAATGATTGTGACATAGAAGATTAAATATGCTTACTAACGTGTTGGGTATACCAACCAAAGTATCTAAGGACCTACCAAAAAGTTATATTATGTATAAAACTTACACAGAGAAATTATGTCCAAATACATTTTTGTGTAGACAACCATAGACTTATATGCTACTCTAGATAGACACAACGTATGTCTATGCGCTAGGCTAGATATGACTGTAGTTACCAAACTCTGTACCACAAGTGTACATGTCAGATATATCCACTAGAGACAGTTTATTGATTGTGTTGTTATGTTGCTGTTAGATTAGAACTTCTTAAAATTAAAAATTAAATTGGATTGAATGAGATTAACAGTCACCAGACACAGTATTTGATTTTAAGATAAGTAGGCTTAAATTGATTCCAAATATAAGTTTTTCGTTAAAAGTGTTTGGACAAAAAAACAACTTAAAATCAAGAAATACAATGATATCAAAGTACTTTGCCGCACAGGAAGTGATTAGAGAGTATAGCATATTAATAGACAGGGCTGTGCCATCAACCGCTATAAATAGCATGAATTATCTCCTTTCCTCAATGCTTATTTCAGGCTGGATAGCTCTAAGACAACCAAAAAGCTAATCTGTAAAGGACTCAATAAAATACCCATGGTTTAAACTATGAAAATGCTTTGCTCTATCTCAGCTCACAAGTAATCATCGACAGAAAAAATAAAAAATGCTAAATAAATATCTGAAAACACAGTATTTTAATAATTCTATCCCCCGCTGACAGTTTTTAATCAGATTAATCTTCACTGCTGCATTTTAAAACTTGAATTAATACATTAATTGTGCTCCCGTTAATCAATGTCTATAAACAACCCATCTCACTTTTTTACATCCATTTAGTTTGGAAAATGGCTAGTAAGTTGTAAATAAGGGTCTTTATTTTGTAATGATAGCTAAATTTACCTGTGATGGTATTTGAGGATAATGTGGTGGTAGATTTTGGAGCAGGGTACCAGTAGAGACTTCTTCTTACCTTAGAAGTACCAGCCAATCATGCTCAGAGAAGATAGAATGCTACTTAAGCAGCAAAACATAGTGCAGAGCCTGCATGGCAGCCTCCAGGGCTGGGGATGACCTTTACAGGGCCGGTAATGATTCCTGCTGTGCAGCCGGCATAAGAAGAGGCCTTAAGGAAGAAACCTGGAGATAACCTGAGAATACTTGCCACTCTGTATGCTAGAAGTCCCCCTTCATCAAAAAGAGGATACCGTCCACCCCAGGCTTGATGTAGCCCTAGGACTGCCAAGAGCTAAAGCTAGCGTGCCTTTCTGTGCATGTTTCATTGGTTTATTGTGTTTATAGGTTAAACGTTTCCTGCGATCCATATAAAGGCTGGATGCTACTACATTCTTTGCATTTATTCACTCGGTGTATTGATAAATACACTTGCCACTCTCTAGGCAATTTCCTCCCTAGAGCCCAGTGCTGGGTTAATAAATGCTGTTATCAACTGCATAGTATAGTATGTAGTTTGTCTGAGCAGTGGGCTCTGTGTGCATGCCAAGAATTTTGACTGTAGATTGACTAATTGTCACTGACCTTACCGGCAGTGTCCCCTCTGGAGAAAGGTAGAATTTCGGAGATTCATGGTATTTTGTTGAGAACCTACCAAAATCTATGACAAAATTGCAAATTGGGTAAATTGCACAATTTTTTGTTATAACATTTTTTTCTTAGCATTGATCATGACCTGTTCTCTGTAATAATTTTATTTTGATTTACATGGTTCTCCATAAAAAGTAAAAAATTCAAAATTGATCATTCATATTTATAGAAATAAAATAATAATAAATAAAATGATGCGATATTCCAAAATGGGATTAATTTTGCATAAAATAATCTCGAAAATTGTTTTTAATCCTAAAATGATCTTTCAACTACTCGATTAAAAGATATCATTATTTTTTATGCACAAAATAAAGGAACCTGCCAATTCATTTATGGTAAGACCCAAAAATAAACAGCACAGATGAAAATATTGTCGAAGGCTGTATAGAAATGGTCACAGTATAGCGTATGTATTTTAGTGTTAGCATTTCATCACAATCAGTTGAAGGCGAAGCCTAGCACTTGCCAATTAAAAAAAATACATTGATGTAGTTACTGGCATGGTAGTACATAAGTCATTGTTGAAATCCTTGACGCACAGTCCTATGTATGTACAGCCGGTGACAATGCATGATCGTGCATATGCGTGACCAACAAACACATATAAATAATATGTACAAAACATACTAATATGTTACAAGTTGTTGCACATAAATAATTTGGAAATGACAGATTTTGATTGTTTTTGGTACGATGGAAGAATTATGTTGTCAAAACATAACCTGCAAGTTTCATCTCAATCAGTGGAGTGTTTCTCTGTATTACACTAACTGAAAGATCGCGTTATTAATGAGAGATTTGAGTGATGTGAAGTTATCTCCAACTACATTACCTCCTCTGAAATATTGTGTGAGCTGAGCATTCCATTGGACTGGTGAATCAAGCACTGCCAAACACTGCAGGTAGTACTGGAAGTAGACTGTGGAGGTAGAAAGTGCTACCCTTCGGACTTACGTCAGCCCCGCCTCCTTTCAGCGACTCATGGAAAAAGTCCTGAAAAGCCTCCATTGGAAGACTCTCTTGCTATATCTGGGTGACATGATTATCATTGCTCCAGACTTTGAGACTTATGTACAGAGGCTGGGAGAGGTATTGGTGATTTACTGTGCGAGCAGGTAAAATACCTGGGACACGTCGTCAGTGCCGAGGGGGTGACCACAGATCCTGAGATGGTAGAGGCAGTAAGATGATGGGAAGCACCAAGAGAGGTAAAGACACTCCAAGCATTCCTCAGAATGGCCAGCTACTACTGGCAATAGCTTCCCAACTCTGCCACTACTGCAAGGCCCCTAACGGTACTGACGGGCAACGGGGTCCCCTGGAGATGGGGAAAAGTTGAGCAAGAAGCCTTCAAGCAACTCAAAGGCAGGATTGAGCCAGGATCCAGTGCCGGCATATTTCGACCCCATGATTCAGTACATCCTGGATACCGATGCCAATACCTGGATTGGGTGCTGTTCTCTCCCAGGAGCAAAACAGAAAAGAAAGCGTTGTCATTGCCTATTACAGTAAGACAATGGCACCAGCTGAGCAAAATTACTTTGTGACAAGGAGTGAGTTACTGGCGGTGGTGAAAGCTGTGAAACACTTTCGGCCATACCTCTACCGCCGGGAGTTCTGACTGAAAACATGGCCTGTCTTCACAAAGAGAGACAACTCCAGAGAAGGAGTTACCCAACCCCCTGACGCACTGGTGGAAACCATTCCCCTGCAAGACACAGAGTGGCTACCTCTACCTAGCATGGCCACCCAACCCAGTGGAAATGAAACGCCACAACGAGCTCAAAAGCCACCACTAAAGTTCACAGATTTCACTGCTACAATACTCAAGGGGTAAAGCAAGTAACCCGTTGGAGAGTGGATAAGTTATCACAGGAAACACAGTAATGAAAAAGGGAGAAAAAATGAAGTATAAACCATGGATTAACGCAGAAGACGTCGGAAACCGCATAGGAATAAATGCCGGTAAAAACATCTATCCAAACAACAAAGGGGACATAACACCACTAAAGCTTACACGAGCAGCAACAATAATACAGCCAAAGCAGGAAATCACCAGTGGAAGTGGACCAATGCTGCGGTAAAAGCAATGCAGAAAATAACCTAACCGCCAACTTGGTCACTCCCTGGATGTGACTTGGACGCAAGAAACAAAAGAAGAAAGTAACAGTGACCAATGAGAGAAAAGCCAACAGCCACTGCTGCGGAGGTACGAATAAAAGTACAACACAGCATTTTGCATCAATACCTCCTTACCTACCAGGCGTACATCTTGACATTCTACAGCAACTATCAGAACCATTAAAAAAAATAATGGCAAATAACAAAGACGATGGTCACTTCTCAGTGGAAAAAGACCTAGTGATAACAGAAAGTATACTACGTGAGGCAATGAAAAAACTTTCCACTAGATAACATCATACAGGAGCTGGACAAGAAAGAACAATCCAGCAGCAGTAGAGTTGCTCAAAAGAAAGTAGTGCAGAAGCATTCGTTATCACTGATAAGAATACGGAACATCTCTGTTATAGGAAAAGGACCAGGCGCTGCCCTATGTCGAGCTAAGAAGGACCAGCCACCAGCACCTCCACCTCCTACTACTAAACCTGGAGAAACATGGATGTCAATGAAGACTGCAAGCACTAAAGCAAGCTGTAAGAAAGCTAGAAGACCATTAGCAGTGCACGGTCTGCCAACTGACGAATACCGAAAAAGAATTGCTTACCACGTGCATCAGCACTATACCTTTTACTTTTGCACATGTGGGAAAAAAAGCATCTCTCGAGACACTATACTGAAACACATTCGCCACCATAATGGTGCAATAGCTCGTGAAAGAGATGGACGACCATTGTTTGAAGTAGATGCAGCTACCTATCTCGAATTCTGCACCTTCATGAAGTGGAACAGTCTGCTAACATATGGGTCGCCATCACCGATCAAGGACCGAAACAACAAAATACCAATAAAAAAGAGATTAGAGCTGAAGACTGAAAAGGTACCACTAAAAAGAGCCAAGTTTGAGCCAGTACCAGAAACAAAATGGGCGACCACGCCAAAAGAAACAACGGAAATCACCGTACCCAGAGGAGAGTGGAGATACAGACCCAGAGTAAAATCCAAGGACAAGATATCTACTGGGTGGAGGCAAGAGGAGAGAAAAAAAAATTATAGATGAGAAGAAATGAGAAGAGTTGAAAAAGAGAGAAGGGAAGAAAGATATCGGAAGATTAAAAGATGTGAAGAAGAATTATATCAGGTCACAAGAGAAGCATACAAGTGCCTAGAGAATGCAGAGGAATTAAAGACTCAATTAATTAAAATTAAATATCAAGGAGGAAAGAGACCTCCTCTACAGGCATTCATGGGACATTTACTAGGCTATGTGTTGGTTCTATCCTTAATAATCTATTGTGCTAATATCTTTGCTAACTTGGAGTTGTCGTCTCTATCTTTTGTATTGGCCCCACAGTCGCCAATGGGGTGGAGTGTGTGAGGGGACGTCAACAACACGAACACTCGTTGCCATAGCAACATACACATATTTTACCACGGACAATCATATAGTGCGCAAATGCATATATGAATATTTTATAATCATTATTTATATATTTTATATCTTTTTCCACAAAATTATTATTACAAACACTTTTTATTTATGTAACCAAAAAGGCGTGGCTTTTGGATCCTTTGTTCTACAATTGTATAAAATCTCATGTATCTTCGATAATAAAGCAGAGTTACCCAGAAGCTCTCAGAGCAACAGACACAAGCGGCAGGAAAAACTACCACGACTTGGTCTCACCCGACCATCAGTGAAGGCAGAACTCGTGTCGAATAAGTGTTGGCCCTCAAAACTTACAGCCGCCGCCACAAAAATTGAGTCTCTCGCTTCCACGGGTAAGTCGGTCCTAGTCAGTTTGGCCCTCATGGTTCCAACTGTACTAGCAAAGTCGAACAGTAGAGAATAACAACAAGCAGAACAAAGCTAACAATCCGTGCATTGTACTATTAAGTGATACTTGCAAACAGTGGGAACTGTACAAGTGGATAGCTACCACACAATACTGAAATTCTGTACAATATCATATATAGAACTTACGAAGAGAAATTATACACAGATACATTCTTGTGATGACAGCCATAGTCTTATACACTACTTTAGATACAATATGTGTCTATGTGATCAGCTTGATGTGACTGTAGTTACCGACCTCTGTACGTCAAATGTACATGCCAGATATATCAGCTGGAGGCAGTTTATTGATCGAGCTGCTTTTTGAAAGAGATTTTAATTTTATTTTATAGGCTCTGAGTGCTTATCCCCTTTAATCATAATAATTATATGCACCTAATTATTCCCAACAAACAGTGAATGCAGTGTAAACATTATCACTAGATGTTGGCTCTAAGCCTTTGGCTCAGGCTTACTGCAAAAAATTTGGTGGGTTCTGGGCCACTTTTAGGAAATTTATGTTGTGTTTAGTTGTTAGTGTTTGGAAGGTAAGTCATGGTTTGACAAATCTGTCTTCATGGCTGGCCTACTGGCTCAAAAGTAATTTGGGCAGCACTTCACCAAGAAATTACCAAAAACTAAAGACTTTGGGCTGTCGATACCGACCTTTTTTATTCCAATCAGATGACTACCTGAGAAGCAGCAACAGCATGTTTCCAAAATTTGTGCTTGCAAATAGTGTGTCACGCACAATATCTTGTGATCAGTATCGACAGCCCAGAGGGCTTACTTTTTGTTAACTTCTTGGTGGAGTGCTGCCTAAATTACTTTTGAGCCGGTAGGCCAGCACGTGAAGACAGATTTGTCAGACCATGACTTACCTTCCAAACACCAACTACAAAACACAACATAATTTTCTTAAAACAACCCAAAACCCACCAAATTTTCTGCAATAGGCGTGTGGCATTTGTAGATGATGAGCACATTGCTTATATCAAACAGTCTGTCATAAATCTTATCCTACTATGCCTCGTCATTCCTAGTACTAGAGTGACGTAATGCCTAACACATCTTTAAAAAGTTCACAATTGCGATCCTTCTGTATCCTTACAATGCATTATGTTTTATGAACAAAAGCACATAAAGTACATAAAGTTCAGTACTTAGAGCTTATAAAAACATGTGATGTAGAGATGAAAGCAATTGTACTCTAATACAGTACACTGATGTACTAGAAATTATAGCTAGTCAGTCCGGCCAGGCAAAAAATAAAACACTTAATTCATGAATGCGTGAACCAGCGATTTACTTAGCAATGCTGTTCGGCTACTGAAAATTGATCAGTCTACCAATCTGGCACTGTCTTATAAATAGAGTTTTTTTGAAAAAAATGGTAGTGTAGCCAGTGATCTTTATTGCAGATCACTTTGGAGGCATAACGGGTTCAGAAATTCCAAGGAATATTGCTGAGTGTGAGTAGATTACCTTTATCAAGGCCGTCAGTATGAGAACAATATCTGGAAACATCAGCGAAGTCATAAGCTTTGATGCCTTTCATTGAGGTCTTTGCTGTATTGCAGGGCGTTACTGTACCAGGTTGCCAAGGTCAAACTTTAAGCAAACTTTGGGTGCCGATTGGATCAAAATTTTAGTTTTGAATTTTATTTTAGTAGCCATTGAAAATACCCGGCCAGAATGTCTAGTTTTTGAGGAAACTTTGAAAGTGTTGGTAGAATTGTAACATCTTACAACAAAATGCAGTTTCACATTATTGTCCATTACATTTAGTAATAGCCACTAGCGTTAGAGTATTGGATGAAAACTTATTTACTTAAAAACTTACCCATTATGTCTCTTTGTGTAGCGAATAAAAAATTCATTTTAAATGCGCCATGATAATTTTTTCCTGTCATGTGATATTGTCAGTCATGCACTATCAATTAGAGCTATTAATTACATGTATGTACAGGTAATAGTCAAGCTGTAATATTTCCTTTATCTGATCATAATCTCTAATTGATTATGCTTTACATCATCTTATATTACAGCATATTCTTATGGTAACCAGGCATCAACTTACACGGTTTTACCTAATTTGTTATTTCATGTTGTATATAAATACAGTAAAGAGTTCCCTGGGGTTACCTGGATACACGTACACAAAAGTAAAGTAACAAAAATCAATTTTGTACAAACGCAAATACATCAAGCATGTATAAATACTAAAGCTTTTAATCAGCTGAAGATATTTAAAGCTAAAAAGTTATATAACATCCAAAAAAGTTATTAGGTATCGCAGATGCGATATTTGATTTTTAATTGAAAAAAAAGAGACACTTCTAAATACTACTTATCTCCCTACAGATACTTTATACAAATAATGAAACTAAGAAAAGTATTATTGATGACAACATATTTTTCCTCCAGTTTGATATGCTCATTGACAACATGAAAAATCCGTTGGAGTTTTCTGCACATAAAACCTATGATTACAAAACACATTAGGTCTGTGTTTTTATATATTCACAATAATATTGGTAAAATTGAATAAAAAAAACCGGACTTCCATCAATTAATGTTCATATATGTAACCAACATTTATATTTCAACTTATAGTAAGTACAACAAGTTTGATACGTAATAAATGTATAAGATTAAATATAGATTAATCTGAGATTATTTTATAGATACCAAAAATAAGTGTCAGTCGACTGTAGTCACGTAGTAGCAATCTGTACTAGTAGAGCCTACAGTCCCAGTAGGTTCATACAGTTCATGTAGGAAACATTCATGTGAGTCAGTCTTGTATGATATAGCAAAACAACTCAAATCCTTAGCACAAAGTGTACCACAAACTTCCACCATTGAAGTAATGTATTGTTTGTACACTTGTTGGGGACAAAGGCTACTTTCAACTAGTCTCACATGAGAGATATGTCTACTAAAACTCTCACTCCCTAACAAATAGTAGAAAGTCTTCAGTGACTGACTAAACACAATAAGTCCTCCATTGCTAGCTGACAACTGTAGAGCTGTCGTTGAGTTTTTTACTTCCTCAGGCGAAGAAGCAGCGCTAGTATTTATAATCTACAATTGATTGTGGATAATAAAAAGAGAGTTGAGATGACCAGAGATAGGTACTAGGTATAAACCTTGTAGAAAACGGGTATGAAGAAGTTGTGGGTAGAAGAACAGGTTTGGTCGAGAGAAAGCCTCTCTAAGTTTTCTGTGAAAGCTTTAAATGTGCAACTATTCCTACTTTTACCAAAAAATCTCATCGTCTTTTCAAATTGATTTATCTCTGATACATAGCCAAACAGAAAGCTGTGTGAGTCTTTTTGAAATAACTGGTGAACTAGGTTATGATGTGAACAGAGAAATATATAAACTGGAAACAGTGTTCTGTTGATACAACAAGTTATTACTAGTCTAAGACACTCTGAGAAATAAGTTACAGAGATGAATGCTGGTTCACTCAGTGTTATGTCATTTAATTGGTAAGGTATATTTGGTGTCAGCTGTGAGTTGTTCCCCCACTCACCTATCACAGTGTCTACAGATAAGTCAGTCAAGTCAAGAACTGTAACACAGGAGTCTTGTATGTCTGCTATCAATAGAGAGTACTGACACTTAAACTATCTGGTACAACACGTACAGAACTAAAGTCTACATGAAGTATATGAGTGATGGTAGAGAATATGTGATTGTTAGGTGTATAGTTACAGCTACTAGGAGTGAGTTCACTACCAGCTATAACATTACACTTTCCATCTCTATCTATCTCTAGCAGTTGCTGTGTAGTGGCTGCTATTATCTTCTCTGAATCCATGGGATGTTCAATATAACTTACAATGTCCACATCCATGTCTATTGTGGTCTTCTGCCAATATATTTGATCATCTAAAATTTTGTTAACTATAGACCCTTCAGGTGGGTGTATAAAAGGCACAATACTGTGGTAGACTCTCTACGACTGCTGTTAAAAGGGAAATAGTCCCCGAGATACAGAGACTATCTCTCGTTCATGCTCTAGCTGACAACAGGCCACTGGTTGTAGTTCACTAACAGAAAGTCACCATAATGTGTGCGCAACTCTGTACAGAATGACAGAGTTGATCATGCCCACTGCAGACTCATTTATGACCCAAGCAGATCTGTGCTTAATCCCTGCAGATTCAAGGTAGCTTACCCAAGATTGTTAATGTCGATCAAAAATGGATACCTTGGCCGAGGATCCTAAGAGTAGCCTCAGCCCTTCAGAAGACTGTATCCAAAAAGTACCTATCCTCCAACCTTGAAATAAATGGATCTTAAGCTACAAAATGCCCTAGAATATACCAGGAAATGATACCTTGACCCACTTGACCCACCTTGACCCACCCACCTTGACCCATTAACTCCGCCCATTTACTACTAGGTACTTATGCTATTAAATTTTATGCCTAGTTTTATTATTTGTCAGAATATTTAACCTCGTACTATAATTTTCCATGTGCATTTCCTCTTCCTTTGATAGGCCGCTTTTTCATACAGGACAATTGCTTCCTACTGTTTTGCCTATAAAAGCCTAAACTCCGTCATTACTCTCTCTTGCATTTGCGTATGTGCATCATTCAATCCCACAGGGATATTCTTGTATGCTCTAGTTGAAGGCCACCTAAGAGTCAATCCCACAGAGATATTCTTGTATGCTCTAGTGGAAGGCCACCTAAGAGTCAATGCCACAGGGATATTCTTGTATGCTCTAGTGGAAGGCCACTTAAGAGTCCATCCCACAGGGATATTCTTGCATGCTCTAGTGGAAGGCCACCTAAGAGTCAATGTCACAGGGATATTCTTGTATGCTCTAGTGGAAGGCCACCTAAGAGTCCATCCCACAGGGATATTCTTGTATGCTCTAGTGGAAGGCCACCTAAGAGTCAATGCCACAGCGATACTCTTGCATGCTCTAGTGGAAGGCCACCTAAGAGTCAATCCCACAGGGATATTCTTGTATGCTCTAGTGGAAGGCCACCTAAGAGTCAATCCCACAGGGATATTCTTGCATGCTCTAGTGGAAGGCCACCTAAGAGTCAATGCCACAGCGATATTCTTGCATGCTCTAGTGGAAGGCCACCTAAGAGTCAATGCCACAGCGATACTCTTGCATGCCCTAGTGGAAGGCCACCTAAGAGTCAATGCCACAGCGATACTCTTGCATGCTCTAGTGGAAGGCCACCTAAGAGTCAATCCCATAGGGATATTCTTGTACGATCTAGTGGAAGGCCACCTAAGAGTCAATCCCACAGGGATATTCTTGTATGCTCTAGTGGAAGGCCACCTAAGAGTCAATCCCACAGCGATATTCTTGCATGCTCTAGTGGAAGGCCACCTAAGAGTCAATGCCACAGCGATATTCTTGTATGCTCTAGTGGAAGGCCACCTAAGAGTCAATCCCACAGGGATACTCTTGTATGCCCTAGTGGAAGGCCACCTAAGAGTCAATGCCACTGCGGTACTCTTATATGCTCCAATAGAAGGCCTCCCTAGAGTTGTATAGCAATTAAATACATGTTCTATTACCAAACTACCTGGCCTAGCATGTCTGAACCAAGGGCTCTGCCTAGATATTGAAGTCTTTACACAAGTGGCACTGACCTAAACGGTATAAAATCCCTTAGGCTTTGTCGTATTCTGTGGGAACTGAGGCCAGAATCTATTGGGATATATTGTACAGCATAGCACTAGAAGTTTGCAGCCCTCAGGTATAAAGAATGTTGATACAAGATGTATGAGAACATATCTCTGGTACATATTGTGCAGAAAGTCAACCAAATCTCTATATTCTCTATATTACATTTAGGCCTTTGTCCCCCTTCTATCCCTTCAAATCTTGCTCGTTTGCTCACCTTTCCTGACTCTGACTTTTCTTCAAATATAGCTCCACCCACAGCCATCGGAAAGATACTGTATCAGTGGAAAGCCCTACTGTGCCAATAGCACAGCATGTAGGGCCGGTATTGAACCCTGCAGGGCCGGTATTGACCCCTTACCGATCAGGTATGGTGACACAGGGCCGGTCTAAGACGGCCGCCATAGTAAAGGATCTGCAAAACCATCTAAGATCCTACTCTAGAGCAAGCACAGGAAATACCCTTGCTTAAAATGACAAATATGGTAACCACAAGCTAGTTGTAACCTAGGAGCCTGCAGATGCGTATGATTGGACAACTGGAGACAGGACCCCGCCCTTAGCTGCTTGGCACCAATTAAATTTAATCCTTGTTCACTGTATGATTCGCCTACTATTTATATATGTATTTTGATTGGTCTAACTACTTCTACCTTTATATACTTTATGCAAATAACTTCCTGCCAGCTTACCTATAAAAGGGCTGGAATTGTATATACTCATTGCATTCATTCGTTCATGTCTTGCCAATCACACTAGTGAATAGCCACCCTAGGACTTTGGTTTCTAATGAATAAAGCCACTATTCAAACCACACTCTGTGTAGTTGGTTTGAGCTGTGGGCTCTGTGCTTGCCAACTGATCCAGTAGTAACTATCATAGTTGTCACTGTCATACCCGCACAGTGTCCCCTCTGTAGAGAGTATAATACTTGAGATTAGTGGACTTTCATGGTAACCAGACCGAAATCCATTACACTGTTGAAGACACAACATATATGTCTATGTATTCAGTTAAATATGACTTGAGTTACCAATGTTTGTACAACAAACACTGCGTGAATCTCAGATGTATCAGTTGGGTGCAGTTTATTGATTGCATCAGCTTTTGACAGGAGTCTAGTTACATTAACTCCTCCCACAATAAATAAACTCTCACATGACATAAACTCTCTCACAATAATACACTCCTCCTACATTACATAAACTCCTCCCACAATACATGAACTCCTCCCATGATTCATGAACTAGCAGGGTGAGAGAGGGAGAGAGGGGGAGAGGGCTGAGTGGGAGAGGGGCTGAAATTTTGTATCAAACATTTTAACTCCTTTACAAAACTAGTTAAAAAATGAATGCTGTATTTATTTTAATAAATCAATCAGGAAATGAGTGACAGAAAATAAAACATGGTTATAAATAATAAGAAATGTACAGTTCACAAGAACTTTTATGTAGTCATGCAAGCTTCGCCACCTCTCGAGGTATTCATCTCATCAAATTTTGCCCTTGCACATGTATTGTGTATAAGTAAGTGCACAATGGTGCCAAACTCTTCGTAGTTTATTCTTAATCATTTTATCAACGGTCTATTTGGGATTGGTGGATTGACAATTTCGGTCAGTATCGGCCAGTCTACTTGGAATTGGGCCATTTATGCTATTTCTACATTACAAAACTATTAGGAAAACATAATACATTTTTTTATTAATGCAACATCATACTGTGGTGGATTTCACTGACTACATACAGTGACCACTACTGCGCAGAGGCCCCCCTGTTGGTGGTTACCACAGGCATGCCTCCCCTGATTATGATAGACGAAGGCCAGCATCTGTTATGGCAATTATATTGCTCTCATAAGTAATTATTATTACTTTGGCACTAAGTATTCACTATACCGACCCTGGGTTGCTATCCCGGGTCGGCAACAAGATGGCCGCCATGGCCAGGATGACGTAACCTAGCCTAAAAGTCTTCAGATGCCACCTCCCAAAGATAACTACCCTTGGATAAAGGAGACAGTGGACCCAAGGCTGTGTAACGCCCAGGAACAATACTAACCAATCACTGGCCAAGTTACTTGTGAACTCCGCCTCTTACTTATGGGCACCAGTGATGTTTTAATTACCTAGCTTATCTTATTGGACAATGTCATTGCTATATATATTATATTGTGCCTTTGTATCATATAACTATTTTTTTTTTTTTTTTTATTTTTTTATTGTTTACAAATTAAGTATAAAAAGAATAAAAAGGTAACCAATAATACAAAGGGGCCAATCAGATAGCTCGAAGCTATAAATGCGACAGCCCCGGTCCAGAAACCAGTCAAAGCAAGGATGGCAAGGCCACCCCACGGGCGCAGCAGAGCGCAGACTACCCCCGCTCACCATCGTCCCACAGGCGAGCCGCCAGACGATCCCCGAAGACATGGTTAGGTAGGTCCCGCAGGTCCCAAGCCAGAACACTGAAATGGTTCGCAGCGACATGGAACATTGATCTTTTCCCTATTTCAGTTTTGGTTTTTAATAGTTTGATGGGAAAGTTTAAGGCTTTGCGCGTTGTAATGTTATAGTCACTCACAATTAAGTTGCGATTATCAGTCTGGTTTAGTATGTGATTTTTATAGAAGATGATGAGTCGGAATTTAAATAACATTTTAATAGGCATAATTTTAAGTTCGAGGAATTTATGTGAGACATGAGAGCCAGGCGGCTGTTTTAAAATAATTCTTAATGCCTTCTTTTGACAGATAAGCAATTTATTTAGAAGATGGTCGCCAGCATGCCCCCAAAACTCAATGCCATAGATGAGATGAGGGTAAATAAATGAGTAGTATAAATTAATCATAGTTTTTAAATCTAGTATTTTTGTGAGGTGACGGAACATTAACAGTAAAAATGAAATTTTCTGCTCTACTTTTCTTATGTGCGATTCAAAACTACAATGCTGGTCAAGCACAATTCCTAAGAATTTGGTTTCTTTAACTATAGCTATTGTTGGCAAGATAAAAGTCTCCCGGTCAATCTTTTTTTGCGGATTCCTAAAGATAATTTGCATTGTCTTACTAAAATTTATAACTAATTTGTTTGCCAGGCACCATTGATCGATTTTCAAGAGCTCATCCTTTGTATATTCATGGTTTGGACTGAGTAAGTTAGTATCGTCTGCGAATAGTACGTATTTAAAGGCTGGCGAAACTTTTACTAAGTCATTTATAAAGATTAAAAATAAAAGTGGCCCTAAAACACTCCCCTGGGGTACTCCCATTTTGATAGTTTGCATGGCCGAAGTTTCATTCTGGATCTTAACATATTGTTTCCTATTTGACAAGTATGACTGAACTAAATTAACAGATGGTTCGTTAAAATTGTAGAATGGTAATTTGTTTAAGAGGATTTGGTGATTTACAGTGTCAAACGCTTTTGAAAAGTCTAAAAAAATTGTTTGAATTGCCTTACTTTGGTCTAGATGTTGGTAGATAGTTTCTAAAAATTCATTTACAGCTAATGTTGTGTTTTTGTTGGACCTGAAACCAAACTGGTGTTCGGTGAGCAGGTTGCCAAATTCCATGTGGTCTCGTATCTGTTTACATAGAATCCTTTCCACTATTTTTGAGATCACACTTAGTATGGATATAGGGCGATAATTGGATAGATCATGCCTACTCCCTTTTTTGAAAATGGGTAAGACACGAGCAATTTTTATACAGTCTGGAAAATCAGAAAATTTAATGATCAGATTTATAAGTTCAGTAAGCACTGGAAGAAGCGTATTACAATTTTCTTTAATCACCCTGGTACTGATCAAATCGTGACCTGTAGACTTCTTAATTTGGAGACTTGAAATTATTGAAAATATTTCACAGGCATCAATTTCATAGAATTTAAAATAGTTATTTTGAGGTACTTCAGTAAAATAGTCTTTATAGTTGGTCCCGGATGGCGGGAGCTTGCAAGCTAGTTGATCACCGACATCTATGAAAAATTCATTGAAAGCCTGGCAAATTTCTACAGGCTTTGTAATTTCCCTGTCACCTAACTTTATCAGTTTAGGGATATCGTCAGTTTTATTCTTGTTTATTTGGCTTTTAATAAATTTCCATTTTTCATTGATATTGTCTTTACATGCATTGAACTTCTCAGAATAGTATAATTTTCTAGCGCTTTTAATAGTACTACTTACATAATTACGGAATTTGTGGTATTTACATCTCAAAGCAACGTTAAATGGCTGTTGCTTGCTTAATTTATGTAACTTCCTGCCATGCTTCCTGTGCATGGCAGTTATTTTCCACAACTCTGCCTATAAAAGGGAGAAGTTTTCTCATAATCATTGCACTTACTGATATGGCAAGAGTGTGTTCTCTTGCTTTGTATTGCCAGTCTTACCTGTTATTCTGTAATGAATAAATGGTCTATACACACAAAACTATGCTGTGTATGTCTGAGCCGAGGGCTCCTTGCTACCGTTGTTAAAGTTAGCCACTCGCTTTGCAACACTGCGTTGTACCGATTCGGTACAGGGTCACCTCTGGGTTGAGGTCGACCACCACTTGTCAGGCCTGAAGAGGCTGACTGCCTTGTTGTGGCTGCACAGACGGCACGTCTGCCAGCACAACCCCCTAGCGGAAGGTAGTGGACATAAAAATCCGCTACAATACAATGCAGAATGCAAAGTTGTGATTCATCTTTTGAAATAACCACAAGAAAAATCTTTGCTGCTAATTCTACATTAGTTTTAACAATACTTTTAGGAAGAAGAATGTAACATGACAGAAAGTTTGTGAGTGACTTCATTAATGCAAAGCTTGCCTCCAATATCCATATATTGCTTTTTGTGACATCAACTTGTTTGTCCGGAACCTATTATATAAAGAACACAAATGTAATAAGGTAGACTAATAATGCTTGAACCTAATCATAATTGACCCACTACAAACACATTGACACAATCAATAAGCCGTCTCTATCGAATACATCTGACATATAAACTTGTGGTAGAGAGTTTGGTACTCACAGTCGTGTCTAACTGATCGCATAGACATATATTGTATCCAAAGTAGCATAGAAGTCTATAGCTGTCTACACAAGCATGTATCTGTATATTCTTTCACTTTGTAAGTGTCATAAATTATATTACGTTAAGCATAGCTTATTTTGTGGTGTGACTAATAAGATATAATGCAACACCGCTGCATAATGTCATGAACTACGCGATGTGCCTGACAACTGATGTAATAGAAGGTACATTTTCCAAACCTGTATAGTTTCTATTTCAGGCCTGGAAACGTCCTATTACTGTGTGGTTTATGTATAGGACCAGAACAATCTTATAACTTTATAGTTTACGTGTAGGACCAGAACAGTCCTATTACTGTGTGGTTTATGTATAGGACCAGAACAGTCATATAACTGTATAGTTTATGTGTAGGACCAGAACAGTCCTATAACTGTATAGTTTATGTGTAGGACCAGAACAGTCCTATAATTGTATAGTTTACGTGTAGGACCAGAACAGTCCTATTACTGTGTGATTTATGTATAGGACCAGAACAGTCATATAACTGTATAGTTTATGTGTAGGACCAGAACAGTCATATAACTGTATAGTTTATGTGTAGGACCAGAACAGTCTTATAACCGTATAGTTTATGTGTAGGACCAGAACAGTCCTATAATTGTATAGTTTATGTGTAGGACCAGAACAGTCCTATAACTGTATAGTTTATATGTAGGACCAGAACATTCCTATAATTGTAGTATAATATATTCTCAGGTTTTACAGTACATCTGACATCTGCATGTGGTTATGTTGGCTGTTATGAGGATATATCCGGTGATAGAGCATTGTCAGAAAAAAAGGCACATTTGAGAGGCAACCAGACAATAGAGTTGTGCATTGCATTCTGTTCTGCTGATGGTAGGTCATTTATAGACATAGTAGTTTGTGGTTGTGGGTTACATAATCAGTATCATCTGTAATGGGTATGGATCAATTAAAACTGTTCGATTGACCAAAAAATACTTCTTTGAAGTCTGTGAAATAGCAAATGTTAATAATAATTAATCGCTTTAAAATACAGAAAGTATAGAAGTGCAGCAATTGCATAAAAAATGCACTGGAGAGGCATTAAGTTTTTGAACGGATTGAATCAAAGGCAATTATATTAACTTGTTTCACAGTATTGAAATTTATCAATCGTGACTGTTGTCGTCTTATATAATAGTCAAAGTTTTAAAACTTGGCAGCAAGCTTGTTAGCCCATATCGGTCTTGTTTTCTCTATTGCAGGGCAGAAGTATGCCGGTCTACAAAATGGCTGGAGATGCTTTTGTGGTACCAACTACAGCAAACACGGAAAAGCAGAAGAAACAGATTGCATCCAGCCATGTGAGGGCAACTCCAGCCAGATTTGCGGTGGACCTTCTGCTAATAGTGTCTATCAGACATTCTCAGGTAAAATATCAAGTAAATAGTAATATTGTCAATGCGTAGAAAGTTTTGTCTTGTTAGCTGTTCATTATCGCAATTTTACACGGGAAGGCTAGATCCACCTGCATACTGTTTATCTTGAGCTCGAGCCACAATGTTATAAATCTCTTCAATACAAAACTGAGCTCTTGGTTATACAATGAGCTAGGAGCCAATTACTTCCACTTTTTCATCGGGAACTTGTTTTTACTAACAGGTGTATAAGGTATATTTTGGTTGAGAATTGAACGCTTAGGTTAATTAAATGCAGTGCTTTTTCACCTCCAGAGAGCAAATGATTAGTAATGCTACAATAAACCTGTTATTAATATACTACTTCCGTTATTTGACCTCTAGTTTGTGTCTCCACAACTTAATTCTGACTGCTTCACTTCACCATAACACTCTGTTGGCTTTTGCTGCCAGAGTTGTGTCCTCTTTCTTCATTGTTGCACAATTTTCATTAGTATTCACGCATACCACTCAATTAATATTTTTGGGATTGTGTTCTCTCATTAAATGATATCCAAAGATTCACAAATATTGCAAAATTTCTCTACAACAGCAATAACCATCATTCGTCTAGGGTGTAAACTCCAAATTGTGGGGCCAACACTTAAGTGATATGTCCTAAAATATGTTGCACCTGTTTCAGATCTACCAGTAGAGTCTAAAGATAATACACACATAGGTGGTGTCAGTTACAGACGAATAAGAATAGACATAGATGTAGACATTGTAAGTTATATAGAACATCCCATGGATCCAGAGAAGATAATAGCAGCCACTACACAACAACTACTAGAGATAGATAAGGATGGAAAGTGTAATGTTATAGCTGGTAGTGAACTCACTACTAGTAGCTGTAACTATACACCTAACAATCACATATTCTCTACCATCACTCATATACTTCATGTAGACTTTAGTTCTGTACGTGTTGTACCAGGTAGTTTGAGTAATCAGTACTCTCTATTGATAACAGACAAAAATGACTCTTCTGTTACAGTTCTTGACTTGACTGACTTAACTGTAGACACTGTGATAGGTGAACGTGGGAACAACCTACAACTGACACCAAATATACCTTACCAATTAAATGACATAATATTGAGTGAACCAGCATTCATCTCTGTCACTTATTTCTCTGAGTGTATTAGACTAGCAATAACTTGTGGCACGGACAAGCTTCTGCATCCAGTTTACATATTCCTCTATTCACATCACATTGTTGCTTACCAGCATTCTGAAATAAACCCTTTCAAGGGGTACATATCAGAAACATATGAATCAGAAATAACACTGAGATCTTCTGGTAAGAAATATAGCAACTGTTGGTTTCTATTCTTACCAAAAGACATCACATTATCTCCGGTTAGTAAGACTTGCAGTGATACCTACCACTATTTCATACCTGTTTACTACAAGGGTTTATACCTAGTACCTATCTCTGGTCATCTCAAATCTCTTTCTGTTATCAACAATCAATTGCAGATTATAAATATTAGTGTTGCCTCTTTGCCAGAGGAGGTAAAAACCTCAACGACAGCTATACAGTTGTCAGCTAGCAATGGAGGACTTATTGTGTTTAGTCAGTCACTGAAGACTTTCTACTATTTGCTAGGGAGTGAGAGTTTTAGTAGACATATCTCTCATGTGAGACTAGTTGAAAGTAGCCTTTGTCCCCAACAAATATACAAACAATACATTACTTCAATGGTGGAAGTTTGTGGTACACTTTGTGCTAAGGATTTGAGTTGTATTGCTATATCATACAAGACTGACTCACATGAATGTTTCCTACATGAACTGTATGAACCTACAGAGACTGTAGATTCTACTAGTGTAGATTGCTACTACTTGACTACAGTCGAATGAGTTTTATTGTTGATATCTATGAAATAACCTCAGATTAATCTGTATTGAATCTTATACATTTATCAGCTGTCAATCATTCTAGTTCTATGGCATTTGACTCATAAGCAAATAACATCCCGAAAACATTTCACAGCGTTGTCTCTATGAAACATTGGCTCAAAACATTTTTCTATTGTTGCCACCACGTTATGAGATAAGGTTTCAGAAAAATTTTTTGAGAAAATCTTTTTGGGATGTTTGGAAAACAATATTAAAAATGTTCGCCGGGACTTTACAACAACATTTTGGCGCAAATATGAAAATTTTATAATGACATCGGTATAATATGTTTGATGCTAGTTTTGTAAACATTTTATATTGACATCACATTGGTGTAACATGTTCAATAAATGTTTCATGAACATTTTGGAATGAAATATTGTGAAAACACCAAAAAAACATTCATATGATGTTTTAGGAGGACAATGGGTGTAACATTGTAACAATCTTGAAAGATTTTTACAAAAAGTCATGAAACAAACTTTTTGTGTACAACGTCCAGGGGATGTTATCTGACATCCAGGCAAGACTGGTGCAACATTAGGATGTACCACCATTTCAACATCGCAAGAATGTCTGTGTGTAACATTGATGGTAACGTCGTGTTTAGGCTTGATGGTGTGTGCAGAAAGTTGTGAAATAAATGTTCCGCACACAACATTTACGGAATGTTAATTGACATCCAGACAACAAAAATACCAAATTTTGAAATATTGCTATATAAACATTGCATAAGTGTTTGTTTATAACATTGGGAATAACATTTAAATAACGTTCAAGGGTGTCTACAGAAAGTAGTGAAGTAAAAGTTATGCACACAATGTTCAGGGGACCTTCACCACCATTGAGACAGCATTTGTACAAAACTCACCCGCTTGTTGGGTATATGTATTCTGTATGCTTATTTGATAGTTGTTTGTTTCGTAGATGACATAATATTTAAAATTTAGGTTAATTTAAAACTGTACTTTTTGTACAACAAAAACAATACAATAGGGTATAACCCAATGGTATTGTGTTTTTATGAAATCGTTTTCTTTTGCTGTTGCAGCTGCAAGTGCAGACAATTGAAAAAATCTCATTGTGTTTAGTTACAGCCTCGGAGTAACCCAACTGATTGGAGTCTATCATAATGATACTCGCAAGTTTTCACTCAGGAAACTGGCATAAGCATGATAAACACTATTCATCATCTTATGCTTATGTTTGAAACTTAAAACAATAAACTGAGACATTCAATTTATATTGCTTTTTGTTGTACAGCGTATGTGTAATGCTTTACAGATCCTTTCCAGTACCTATACAGTACCTGTACAGCTACTACATGCTCGGTACATGTACAGTACATATGCAGTACATGTGCTGGTACATGTACTGGTACATGTGCTGGTACATGTGCTGGTACATGTGCTGGTACATGTGCTGGTACATGTGCTGGTACGTGTGATGCACAATTACTGTACAGTACCGTACTGCACTCATATCCAAGATGCTTTAGTGGTTGTCTTCTATGTAGGTTTGTACGTTATACTAGAGTCTTAGTGAGCTGTAAAAAGTTACTTGTCAGTGATGGGAGTTGTCCTCTACAACAAGAGTTGAGAAGGCGAAATGTTTAATATTTTAATCTGTAAGCGGTTTCTTTGTGTTGGGTAAGGCTTTATTTGTTGTAGCGCAAGTATATTTAAAAATATCACAAATATTTTGTGTTTTTGGTAAACCGGAATTAAAAAGTACAATTCAATAGCTATAAAAACTAGAAAAAGACTATAGAACATTGAATTTGAAGGTTTTTTGTCAATTTGTGTGGATGTATATTACAATTAAAATATCTTTTTCTGTTGACAAGTGTTATTGCTTGCAGGCAGTTTTGGGAGATACGCTATAGATTGTAGTAATTAATTATTCTACGAAGCCGTTTTACCTATAGGTAACATGCTATACTTTTTAGCACCTCGAATATTCTACAAAGCCAACTTATCTTAAAATAAAATACTACATCTGGTGACCAGTAATCTTGTTTGTTCCAATTTAATTTTTAATTTTAAGAAGTTTTAATCTAACAACAGCATAACGACACAATCAATAAACTGTCTCTAGCGGATATATCTGACATGTGCACTTGTGTACAGGGTTTGGTAACTACAGTCATATCTAGCCTGGCGCATAGACATACATTGTATCTAAATTAGTATATAAGTCTATGCCTGCCTACACAAGCATGTATCCATGTATTTTTGGTCAATGATATTTAAGATGAATCAAATCAACTGTATTACTTCAAGCACATTGACTAGAGCACCCCCAATAGCCAACCAGTGAACCATTCAATGAGAGAGATTAAAAATGGGAACATTTGTGAAAAATGAAGTGCCTTTCAGAAATTTAGCAAAGATGACAAAAATGAATAGAAGCAAAAAACCAATGCAAAAGCATTGTTTTACTAGAAAAAAAATTAAAATTATGTCAGCATGTTAAGATAGTGTACTAGCTGAGACTAATAAAACACAATTATGGAACCAAATAATAACTGCATTTTTATTACAAGTCCAGTGAATGGCGAATGTATTATCCCCGTAGCATTAGCTAAAGTGTCCTATCAGTAGCATTAGCTAAAGTGTCCTATCAGTAGCATTAGCTAAAGTGTCCTATCAAAACTTGCAGACCAAATACAAAGTTTTAGGGCACGCAAAAAATTTTTTAGATACTATGTGAGGGACGGACGCATGACTATGAGGGGCTTACATGTAAAAATGCAACTCCGAACGTAATAATCATAGAAGTAACATTACAAGAGAAGACAAGCCCTAATTGTAACCCAAACACGCGCGAATGAATATTTATGAACATTTGTAAAATAATATAGTTAACTGCAACTACATTCTTTGTGATTTAACACTACCCAACACTTGATATATGTATACTCCTTGTTTTCCTTTGTGCTGTGTAAACATAGAAGTAGGCTGTCAGTTACTATGTTTCCATATCATGACAAACTATCCCCAAATCTCTGTGGTTTGCTACTACAAACATAAACATAAACATCTGGCATTTGGCTTATTGCCGATGAGTTGTAAAGGTAAGGGGATCATCTGGTAGACGGAGGGGCGGCTGCTGGATGCCCCGACCTCTTGTCATTTACTAGCTTTTCATGTCACAACTGAGTAGTGCTATTGAATAGTGCTACAGATTAATGGTTTATGGAAAAGGGTATGTTTCTACCGTTGCCATGATGGTTTAAGGAACTTGAATTTAATAGCACTTAAATGACTGAAACATTATGGGCAAACGGAATACTGTAGTGCTACTGGTTGGTACATGCGTGAATTGTGTTTCCTGTATTGCTGCAATCAAAATAGGTAAATGATTAGGATAGGCATTTCAGCGATATGGTACAGCGGCATTTCATGACAAATTTTATAAAAAAAAGAAACGATGCATCATAAGTTTTCACAAAAACATACATGTGCTTTCATTTCTACTATTTATATTTTTTTAACCATTTTAGAATTTAATAGTATAATTTAATTAAGTAGTTGGCCATAGTTCAATAACAAGCAAACTATTATATATTTATTATAATGATGAATACCATGTTAGTCAAGAACCTGCAACTTCACAATTTTATTTATGAAATATGTAATGTTAGACGAAACAGACATAAGTAGTGTATTTGAAAACTATTTTTGACAATTGAAAAATTTTTTCCTTGATCCTGTTTTACTCCTTTGATTGACTCAAATTCGCCTTCACTTGCTAATTAGAGTTCATGACCTTTTGGCCTACTGTATTACTGGCCTATGGAAGAGCGTGATGGCTTATCCCCATTCAGCAGCATTGAGCCATGTTTATATTGTGTATCTGTAGAATTGGTTTTTGTTTGTAACCCTGTTTCAGGAGAGAGAGAATGTATTCATTCAACATTACCCAGTTTGGGTCACCTTTCCTAACAGGACTCTAATAATGCAGCCATGCTCACATTTATTCATCACCTTTCATTGACATCCTTGACCTAAGCCAGTTTTTAATAGCAACTTTAGGTGGGCTGCTTCAGCCGTTGCTATCAAAGTAACCCAGTAAATTTGGTTCACCTTGATTATTGTTGAGCCAAGATATAAAGATGCATGCTTGTGTAGACGGCCATGGACTTAGATTTTATTGTATTCAAAATATATGTCTACCTATGTGATCAGTTAGCTATAACTGTAGTTACCAAGCTCTGTACCACAATATTAAAACTTTTTAAAATTAAAAATTGAATTGGAACAAACTAGATTATTGGTCACAAGATGTAGTATTTGATCTTAAGATAAGATGGCTTTGTAGAATATTTGAAATGCTAAAAAGTATAGAGTTTCACCGATAGTTGTTTGCAATAAACATTGTAGTCATGAAAACTAATCTAAATAGCATAACAAATAAACTTTAATTTATATATATATACTATACTTTAGATACAATATATGTCTATGTGCTAGGGTAGATATAACTGTAGTTACCAAACTCTGTACACAAGTGCACATGTCAGATATCTGAGCTAAAGACAGTTTATTGATTGTGTTGTTATGTTGCTGTTAGATTAGAACTTCTTTAAATTAAAAATTGAATTGGAACAAACAAGATTATTAGTCACAAGATGTACTATTTGATCTTAAGATAAGATGGATTTGTAGAATACTTGAGATTCTAAAAAGTATAGAGTTTCACCGATAGTTGTTTGTACTAGATACATATTGTAGTCAGGGGAACGATAATTTGTTTGCAGGAAATGACAAAAACAGAAGATACGAAATACCCTAAAAGTTTAGTACATGTTTAGTTTTTCTGCAACATTCTTATACATATCAAAGAGTTTCTTTACACTGAAACAAGAAGAGTTTGCATAGCTTGAGGCAAAACGCCTCATACAACAAATAAGAACTCTTGCAGAACATAAACTTTTCCAACTGAACTTTAGTTCTGCAGCTATGTAGATAACAATTTTTTTCAATGTGTAGACACGGAATACCAACAATACTGTTAATTATTTTTCCAAAGCTGATGATGGCTGCCAGCATTGCCTTCTGATAAACTTACGTGTATTTATGAGTGAACGTAAGAGAGAAATGACCAAAGAAGTGTGGCGACAAGGACAAAATTTCCATCCCCTAAGATTTTCGCAAGAAACAAAACGGTCACAACGAAACAGATTGTTAAACATTTATGCATCAGAAGTGCCATGACAAGAACACACTTTTGAGCTGTTCACCAGGCTATTGCTGTGATTATGTAATGCTACCTCTAGTTCCTCTCTGCGCACTTGGTGCAATACTTATATTTTAATTTAGAATTTTGATATATTTTGAGCTTAGCTTAGATACAAGTCAATAACAACAACTCTCTGCGCACACACTCATTTGCTTACTTTACCATATTTGCAGGTTCATTGCATTTATTCCAGGAGCCATTTTTCTAAAAAAATATTTTGGAAGGAGAAATTATATCACAGGTTTGGTTTAGTCAACAGCAGCAACTATAATTGTTAAAGTAAACATGCACTTTTGACAGGGAAAACAGGTGTGGTGGATTTTAGTGTACACATCCTCTGCGCACAACTAGCACTACATCCTGGCTTCACTACAATAGCCATTGGACAGCCAGGATACCTAGTAATTACTACCAAGTGGACGGTGACTGTATTTATTTCTATGCCGACCCTGTGTACACCCATACCGACCCTGTGTACCACCTATACCCATCCTGTATGCACCCATACCAACCTCACTGGGCCGGCAGGAAGTGAGTCAGCAGAGCCTGAGATCCCGAAAGTAGCCTGGGAGAACCTAAGCGCCATCTGATGGAAGTAGCCGCCCTTACCCCTCACCGAAGAAGCTGGATCAAGAGCTGAAAGGACTGAGTACCCAGAGATTGGACGTGATTGGCTAAAAAAGATTATGACTCCGCCTATTACCACAGGGAGCCTATTCCTTTTAAGCCCTTTACTGTATTCTTACTTGTTATGTATCTATATATTTAATCTCATTGGTGTATTTTGTGACATTGCATGATAATTGGATGACTGTTCTTTTGCCCTGCCTATAAAAGGCAGAACTTTGGCCATAACAGTCCGTTGTAATTGGGATTGCTTACTAACTCGTTTTATTCTGGTTGAATAAAGTCATGTATACTCAACTACTTTGAGATATGCGTTTGAGCCGAGGGCTCGCATTTGGTTGCAGAGTAGCAATACTCTGTCTGATATACATTCGGTACATCACCGACCCTGTTGTTGTAACAGGTTAATCTAACAACTGGTGGCAGCAAGCTACCAACCACAGCTAGGGATTTTAACGCCCCCAAAATCCACTACACAGGCATCTACCAAAAAAATGTAGCTCTCCATCTGATTGTGATGTTGAATTATTAAAAAGAGTATTATATTATTGAAAAACTCAGAAAGCATAGAGACAACTCGGTGAATCACTGCGCTTAATCAAGAGACTTCAAAATAGGTAAAATAGTTTACAACTCTAGCTACCAGAATTGGTAGATTATGTTAATTAGACTCAATTAAGATCACTTAAAAATTCTTTAATAATAAATTATCAAAAGTTCAACAAACGTGATTGATTGACAGGTAATAAATGTATAAGATTAAATATAGATTAATCTGAGATTATTTCATAGATACCAACAATAAAACTCAGTCGACTGTAGTCAAGTAGTAGCAATCTGAACTAGTAGAGCCTACAGTCCCAGTCGGTTCATCAAGTTCATGTAGGAAACATTCATGTGAGTCAGATTTGTATGATATAGCAATACAACTCAAATCCTTAGCACAAAGTGTACCACAAACTTCTACCATTGAAGTAATGTATCGATTGTATACTTGTTGGGGACAAAGGCTACCTTTAACTAGTCTCACATGAGAAATACTTCTACTAAAACTCTCACTCCCTAACAAATAGTAGAAAGTCTTCAGTGACTGACTAAACACAATAAGTCCTCCATTGCTAGCTGACAACTGTATAGCTGTCGTTGAGGTTTTTACCTCCTCTGGCAAAGAGGCAACACTAATATTTACAGTCTGCAATTGATTGTTGATAACAGAAAGAGATTTGAGATGGCCAGAGATAGGTACTAGGTATAAACCCTTGTAGTAAACAGGTATGAAATAGTGGTAGGTCTCACTACAAGTCTTACTAATCTGAGGTATGGTTGAGTCACCTGGTATAACCCGAAACTCACAATTTTTCCTTTTTTTACCAGAAGATCTCAGTGTTATTTCTGATTCATATGTTTCTGATATGTACCCCTTCCTAGTGTTTATTTGAGAATGCTGATAAGCAACAATGTGATGTGAATTGAGAAATATGTAAACTGGATGCAACTTCTTGTTTGTGCCACAAGTTATTACTAGTCTAATACACTCAGAGAAATATGTTACGGAGATGAATGCTGGTTCATTCAATGTCATGTCATTCAATTGGTAAGGTATATTTGGTGTCAGCTGTGAGTTGTTCCCACACTCACCAATCGCAGTGTCTACAGATAAGTCAGTCAAGTCAAGAACTGTAACACAAGAGTCTTGTATGTCTGTTATCAATAGAGAGTACTGACTACTTAAACTATCTGGTACAACACGTACAGAACTAAAGTTTACATGAAGTACATGAGTGATGGTAGAGAATATGTGATTGTTAGTTGTATAGTTACAGCTACTAGTAGTGAGTTCTCTGCCCGCTATAACATTACACTTTCCATCCTTATCTATCTCTAGCAGTTGTTGTGTAGTGGCTGCTATTATCTTCTCTGGATCCATGGGATGTTCTATATAACTTACAATGTCTACATCTATCTTTATGGTCTTCTGTTTATATGCATTTCCATTTGCACCTTTATTGTCTATGGGCTCTTTCTGTAAATCTAAAAAAATACAAAATTTCTGTAAAACTTATCACATGGTATCTGTGGTGTAAACTCAGATAAGAAAGGTATTGGTAATAGTGTAATAGAAATTGCCTAGAGCGGCCATGCAGCTAGATAGTGTGCCTGCTGGTTTGATCTACTAGTAGTGCACACATGAGTGAGCAGTGGGCTGACAGCGCTAGTTGAACATGCACCAGCTTGTTCAAATGGTAATACAGTACCTTACACAGATGAAGCAGACGATTCAGGGACCCTCGCTGATTCAAGATCAAGCGCTGAAAATTACGAGCTATGGACTGTGGTTGACGCCATTATATATCTATGGTAAAGTTGCATTTCCTGTAGGCGTACTGACACCTGGATACAGTGGCGGGACATCTGGATAACCGGTGTATACACCAGTGTATACACTGGTGTATACACTGGTTATCCAGATGTCCCGCCACTGTATCCAGGTGTCAGTACACCTACAGGAAATGCAACTTTACCATAGATATTTATAATTAACACTTGAATATTTGGCGGCCAGCCAGTTCTCAATGCGCCAGCTATCAAAGTGATTTTTTATACTTAATCCACCCCCTTATTATTCATAACTCTATTGTGCTAGCTAGCAGTTAAGCCAATCATATGCTATTATTTTCAACTGTTGTCCTTTCCTATAAATAGAGAGGCAATTCGCCCAACGCTCAGAGTTGTTTTAGATTTGCTTAGAGTTCGTCAGAACTAGTTTAGCTTAGGCTGAGATAGTGTCTAGTCTATAAGTGTCAGCGATTGCTTGTACCATCTTAGAGTTGGATCTGAGAAGTCAAGTTACTGTACGCTTGTAAGGATTATTTATCCGGCAAGCTTTTGTGTTCTACTAATAAATTATTATTAATCTGAATCGTGTGTATTTAGTGAGGCCGGTTGCCTGTATCACTAAAGTTCACATACCTTACTAACCGGATCTGTCTGCTATACAGATCTCCTACAACAGAGAGCCTACACTACCATCCGGTAGCGCCTGCTGTGTGTATCTACCACCTTCCACGATAGAGAGCCTTTATCACCACACCGGTGGCGCTTGATAGTTATATTAATTGCCTTCCACAGAGAGCCTACGCTACCAGTCTATTTGCACTCTGTATAACCGTACTACTATTATCATACAGTACAGGCGTCTTTCTAACAGTTGTCAGCGAAGCTTGTTTCAAGACAACAACGAAATCCTTTACAGTAGTACCAATAAACAAGAAATGATTATTTCACTGTCACATATTACTATTTATACCTGAGAATATCTGATAGACACTATTAACAGAAGGTCCACCACAACTCTGGGTGGAGTTGCCATCACATGGCTGGCTGCAATCTGCTTCTTCCGCTTTTCCATGCTTGCTGTAGTTGGTACCACAGAAACATTTCCAGCCACTTTGTAAACCTGCATATTTCTGTCCTGCAATAGAGAAAACAAGACCAATATGGGCTAACATGCTTGCCAATATGGGCTAATATGCTTGAAAATATGGGCTAACACGCTTACCAGTATGGGCTAACACGCTTACCAATATGGGCTAACACACTTACCAATATGGGCTAACACGCTTTCCAATATGGTCTAACACATTTACCAATATGGGCTAACGCACTTACCAATATGGGCTAACACGCTTTCCAATATGGTCTAACACATTTACCAATATGGGCTAACACGCTTACCAATATGGGCTGACACGCTTACCAATATGGGCTAACATGCTTACCAATATGGGCTAACACGCTTGCCGCCAAGTTTTTGAAATTTGGCCATAATATAAGATGACAACAGTCATGATTGATAAGTTTCAATAATACGAAACAAGTTAATAGAATTGCCTTTGACTCGATCTCTTTCCGAAACTTAATGCCTCTTCAGTGTATGTTTTATGCATTGCTGCACTCTATACTTTCTGTATTCCAAAGCGATTAATTTTTATTAACATTTGCTTTTTCACAGACTTGAAAGAAGTATTTTTTGGTCAATCGAACAGTTTTAGCTGATCCATACCCATTACAGATGATACTGATTATGTAAACCACAACCACAAACAACTAATAGGTCTATAAATGACTTACCATCAGCAGAACAGAATGCAATACACAACTCTATTGTCTGGTTGCCTCTCAAATGTGCCTTTTCCTCTGACAATGCTCTATCACCAGATATATCCTCATAACAGCCAACATAACCACAAGCAGATGTCAGATGTACTATAAAACCTGAGAATATATTATAATACAATTATAGGACTGTTCTGGTCCTACATATAAACTATACAGTTATAGGACTGTTCTGGTCCTACACATAAACTATACAGTTATAGGACTGTTCTGGTCCTACACATAAACTATACAGTTATAGGACTGTTCTGGTCCTACATATAAACTATACAGTTATAGGACTGCTCTGGTCCTACATATAAATTATACAGTTATAAGACTGTTCTGGTCCTACACATAAACTATACAATTATAGGAATGTTCTGGTCCTACACATAAACTATACAGTTATAGGACTGTTCTAGTCCTACACATAAACTATACAGTTATAGGACTGCTCTGGTCCTACACATAAACTATACAGTTATAGGACTGTTCTGGTCCTACATATAAAATATACAGTTTTTTTCTGTCCTGGGCTTATAAAAGATGCGTTAGCACTCGAGTTCTACAACAAGTATGTTTGTTCTACTTCGCATAAATTGCTATCCGAAGTGATGTATTGCATTATGCTTTTTGCGACATGTTCAAAATCTAATTTGTTTTCTTAAATCAATATGTCGGACACGCATCAAAACATCATACTCAAACTTCTCCATAATTAGATAAAATCATATCAGTTGCTCAACAAATCACGGAAACGATTCCCCCAGTATACAGCAAAATTAAGAAAAATAAAAATGGCATTGCTATAAGCAACTATAGGTAGTAAGTTTGCCTTAATTTGTACCATAGCCTTACGATATTCATTTTCATACGCAACAGTTTTGACGATATAAAACCAGGTTTATTTATATAAGATTGGTAGACTCCCTCGTTATAATTTATATAGTATTCCGTTTTATTTCACGACACTTAAACAGTATTATTAAATGCTCGTTGAATTTTTCGTTCAGTAAACTACCTTTTGTTGACCCACTTGTTTCAAGCAAAATTATTATTCATCGATTAATTTTATTGCCTAGCTGATTATTTCTATTGAACACTCTTATAATGTAACAGATTATGTAATATGTGATTTTATTCATCAGATCCAATACACAATAATCTACCAATAAAGTGATGTTATATCTTACACTTACACAGGTAAAGAATGTATTGATACATGCTTGTGTAGACAACCATAGACTTCTATACTACTCTAGATACAATGTATGTCTATGTGATCAGTTAGATATAACTGTAGTTACCAAACTCTGTACCGCAAATTTATATGTCAGATATATCCACTAGAGACAGTTTATTGATTGTGTTGTTATATTGTTGTTAGATTAGAACTTCTTAAAATTAAAAATTAAATTAGAACAAACAAGATCAATAGTCACCAGACGTGGTATTTGATTTTGAAATAAGCTTTTTTGAAGGCTGCCTGAGATATCATACAGCTATTTGTTTACAAACGTTGTAGCTAAGAGAAACAACTAAGTTAAAGAAATTAAGCAAGCAAAAGATCTCACTAATCTCTGTATTACATACAGTATTTTTTGGTACTTGCAAGAATAAATAATATATGAACAACAACCTTTGATGTTTTGTTTAATAATCAAATAAACATATAAACCTTTCTTAATGCCTGACAGACACCAACCACGTGATTGTGGTCAAGTCAAGTCAGCGTGTTGGTTTATGCACATCGTCAACCTGTGATTGTCTAAAACAAACTATGCTTACAAGCTCATCAATTTAAAAATTTACAACATATTATATTAGGTGGCAACAAACACACTCAAGAGAGACAAATCCTAAACAAACTCCAGTGACATGGACAATACCCAATTTGATTTTTTGTCACCAGCCACAGACATTTAGAATAGAAAGCCATATATAAATAATTACAACAAACGCATGCTATTCACAGTTATATATTTTACGTTACTTACAGCCAAATCTATGGTATATTAACCACAACCAACAAGGCGTGGATTGTTGCTATCTTTTTTTGTCTCTTGCTTGCATTCCATATAATTATCTGTAGCGTATATCAATAAATGAGAGTGACCTTGGCACTCTCAGAAGTTTCTCACTCACTCCGCACTTCACTGCACACCATAACTACATTGGAAAGCACTATAATTATAGCGAAAGCTATACTCAGTAGTAGTAATATATGAGCAGATCTCCCTACCAAGTGTTTTTTTGTGGTTCTAACCTTGGAGTTTAGGCAATGGGTTACGACGTTGGATGAATTCGCCGAGTTTATATTGTATTTCATTTGAGGGGTATTTGAGTGGCATTTGAGTGGCATTTAAGTGGCATTTGAGTTTTGATTATTTTTTTACTTAATTTGAACTTATATGACATATAGATTTTGAATGTATGGCATTTGATTTTTTTTTGATGTTTTTTACATTGTATAAAAATGGAGCGTGATATGATTGTATTGTTATTGGAAGTTAAGATGTCGACAGAGGATGATGTTGAGATGAGACCGATGAATGAAGTTGATACTGTTGATGGTACTATACGTGATACGATAGATGTTTTACCGAGTATGAAGCGTAAAGCGTTGATAATTATGATGATTTTGGTATTTATCGTAGGGTTTTCCACTGTTGGAGGTGTTACTGAGTTTAGTATGTATGAAGAAGCTATGGAAAAAATACAAAAAGCGAGAAACTCTCCTGTTGGAATCATAAATGAAACTACTGTTGGTTGATGAACATCTTTTTATGATGAATGGGAAACCTAAAGATTATGACTCAAGGATGCGTTCTCCTTTTACAGCTATGATTGCAGGACCAACTGGATCGGGAAAGACGCAAGCGATTTTTCGAATGGTTGAAGCTAGTCAGACTATAGCACACCCTCCACCAACTGAAATTCACTACTGTTATGGAGCCTACCAAAAAGCCTTTGATGATGTACCAGGAGTGATTTTTCATGAAGGGATGATAGATATAACAGTGAGTTTTCCCAGAGATGGTAAAAATCGATGGCTGATAATTGATGATCTCATGGATGAAGTTTCTGGTAAAGCTGATGCCAATGCTCTGTATACAAAACATAGTCATCATTTGAACATAAGTGTGTTTTTTATTGTTCAGAATCTGTTTTTAAAAGGAAATCGTACAATTTCCTTGAATAGTCATTATTTTTTTCTTTTTAAAAATCCTAGAGATGCTTCTTCTATTTCCTATTTGGCTCGACAATGTTTTCCATCTAAAGTAAAATATGTACAAGAGGCTTTTGAAGATGCAACAAAAAAACCATACTCTTGTTTACGAATAGATACGACTCAACAAACGAATGATCAACATAGACTATTGGGAAATTTTACATCGGATCTCCCTATGATATTATATGTACCCAAGTAAAAGGATATAAATACAATTACTATTCATTTCACCTCAATCATATTTTGTTATTCAACGACGCAACACGAAAGAGTTATAATGACTAAAGTTTTGGAGAAAAAATTAACAAGAAATGCTGCTGTATTGTTATCACTCAACAATGCAACCTTTGCTATTCAAAAGTCTGTTATAGCCAAAGCCAAAAAGGAGTTTATTATGACTCTAATGGAATGCGCTAAAGCTATTATAAATGGAACGATACCATTGACAACATCTCAGTACAATCAGTTGCAGCGGAACGCGAAGGATATTAGCGCTTTAGTAAGAAGATCAACGTTAGATGATAAGAAAGCTGTATTGCAAAAAGGAGGATTTTTAGGCGCTCTACTAGGACCTATCATCAGCAATATAGTTCCTGGGTTATTTAAAAGTGTGCTAGGAGGAGGGAGAAGATAAAGATGAAAGTCTCAACACGAATGATGCGAAATAAAACGGCAATTTTAGCTCTGGATGAACTGAGTAAGAAAGGAAAAATCGCTATAGTCGAAAAGGCTAACTCAGATTTGTTTCAATCATTGATAGAAAGTGTTAAAAATATTATATTAGGTAATGTTCCTCTTGATTCTGAGCAGTTTATTGAGTTGCAGCGTTACAAGAAGGAACTACATAAACTTAGTGGTAGAGGGACAGTTGATGATAAACGTAAAATTTTGATTCAGACTGGTAGAGGAAATCTTTTGGATGCTATTATAAACCCTATTGTATCTGTTTTGTCATCAATAAAAAGATGAATCGTCAGCCTTTAACATTCTCCAGACGTATTTTTATACTCACTGAAAATGAATACTATAGATTAACGGAAAAAAAGGAAAATAAAACAGTGGTAAAGGAAGAGAAGACCAGACCTCCATTGTATTATAATCCTATGGAAGCTATAACAGTGAGAAATATGAAGAGAAAGCGAAATGATCTACTGGAAACGGCTTATGATTCTGACTTATCCTCACACGAAAAGTTAGATGAAAATGTTGAAAACCTACGTAAGTATTTGTCTGATGTCAAAAAGATTAAAAATAACCAAAATCAGACACAAAAGGATAGTTGGAGTTCCATTAAGAAAAAGAAGATAGAGTCTATTTCTCCTTTAGCCAATAGCACAGTTATTGATGATAAACCTAATACCCTTTCACCAAATGCTCATAAAGACATTGAGTTAGAATCAGTGAAAACAGATGATGATGATGACATTGGGATGGAATTAATAAAAGGGAGGTTGTTTGATACTGAAGACTCAACCCTATTTGGAAATACATTTCTTACTGATGGAGAAGATGAGGATGATAGTGAAAGTGAAAATTTAAAAGAGTTTGAAAAAAAAGCAACTGAATTAACAACAAAAAAGAGTGATCAAACGATTGCGGTCAGAATGTTGAATAATCTGAGTAAAATTGGTAGATTCGACTCGGACAAGAACAGACTGAAAACTGGAGAACATTGGTTGAATCCTAAGACTTCCAAAACTTTACTACAAGACGTTCTAACTGAAGGAGGTAAAATACAATCGGGAAATACCAATTACAGTAGATTTAAAAGCTTGCTAACTGATGAAGGAATCACAACTGTCAGAAAATCCCCGCATCAAACACGTAAGAGTCAGAAGAAAAAGTTGGTCATTCCAGGTACTAATTCATGGACATCGACACGCTAAAAGAGTTGTATTACAATCCTGCATTACATACATCTCTACGAGGAGCTAGAGCTTTACTGAAAGCTCGTAGAAAGCGAGAGGGGGAAAAAAGAATCCGTGAATGGTTGAGTGGTGAGGATGCCTACACGTTTACATAAAAGAGTTGTAACTAAGTTTAAACGCCGTCCTACAATTGTAGCTGGAATAGGGGAACAGTTACAGGTAGATTTGATGGATGTTCGATCTCGAAAAGAAGAAAATAATAATACAGCATTTTTACTGACTGCTGTTGATTCACTATCTAGAAAAGGTTGGGCTGTGCCACTCATCAACAAATCAGGGCAGGTAGTGGCAAGAGGATTGAGAAGAATACTAGAAGGGGAAAACTATAAAGCTTTACAATCGGATAAAGGTAAAGAGTTTGACAATGTCAATGTAAAGACTCTCCTGGCGGAAAAAAAAAATCAAGCGCTTTACAACCGAAAATGAGACGATAAAGGCATCGATGGTGGAGCGTTTTAACAGAACTTTAAAAGAGAAGATATATAGATATTTGACATATAAAGATGATGACAGATACATTGATGTTTTACCAGAAATGGTTGATGCATACAACAACACAATTCATGGTGCTATAGGTATGAGACCGAATGATGTGAATTTTCAAAATCAGGAACTTGTATGGAATCGTGTGTATGAAGGAGGTGAACATAGTTTAGCTCAAGAAGCAAAACTAAAGATTGGGGATTATGTGAGAATAAGTAAGGCAAGAGGAGCGTTTGAAAGAGGATACACTCCGAATTGGACGATTGAGATTTTTATAATCACTGATGTACTTATTGATGAAAAACCTGTTGTATATAGGGTAAAAGATTTAGCTGAGGAGATGATTGATGGCACCTTTTACGAAAAAGAGTTGCAAAAAGTAAAAAAACCCACGATTTTCAGAATTGAAAAGATATTGGGAAGAAGAATGAAAAGAGGTAAAAGACAGATTCTGGTTAAGTGGTTAGGATACGGAGAAAAGTTCAACGAGTGGGTAGATGAATAGTTTATAAGGAAAGAACGCTTGATATAATCATCATACGTTGAGAAAATGTCGATGCTGATAACTTTACCCTCAAACTCTAGCGGTGAAGAGTTTCCTGATAATAACAATTCCGAATTTACAGTGAGACTGTATAAATATTTGGTTATCGATGGCGGAAAATGGGAAGTAGGTCTGCTAGATATGTCTTATTCTAATAATTGGAAGAATGTTACCGAAGGGAAAATATATCTAGAAAAGACTAATGTCTCTGGTAAAAGCGAAAAGTCCTTCATCTTAATTGGTAATGGAAGATATGATAGTATAGAGGAGTTGGAGGAGATTATACGAAAGAGAATGAGTGAAATGGATTTAGACAAAAAATTTGCCATCTCCTACAACAAGATCACCAACACCACTTTACTAACTAACAGCGATCCTGATACTGCCATAAGCTTTTCCAAAGATATAGCATATATTTTTGGATTTGATCCAAAAACTATGTACCCTCATGGTAGATACAATAATATCTCACCCCCTGATATAAATTCTGGTTTAACATCTCTGTATGTTTATTCCAACATTGTTGATAATAGAATGGTAGGAGATACGAATGTACCTTTACTGAGAGTAGTTCCGGTTCAAGGAAAGAAGAATAGCGTTGTGTATCAAGAATTTAAAAATCCTCACTATGTTGATGCTTCATCAATAAATAGTGATCAAGTACTTATAACGAGTGACGACGGCCAACGAATACCATTTGATGGTGGAAAGGTTGTGTTGACGGTTCACTTTAGAGAGAAAATATTATAATGAGTTTGGTACGATACACCCCTGAGGACTCAAAAGATTTTTTTGATGAGTACTACAAGATGCAAGCTGGAAATGGAATTGGAGTGTATAGTGGACGACGGGTGATGCCTAATATGAGAGGAAATGGACTTGGTAGTATTTTTTCAAGTATACTTAAATCCGCAGCACCAATGCTGAAAAGAGGAGCAATTAGTTTGGGGAAAAGAGCACTGTCTGTAGGTGAAAATGTAGCGCGTGATGTCATTGATGGACAAAGCTTTGCAGCATCAGCAAAGAAGAGGGGGTTGGCAGAGTTGAATGATCTGGGTGGAGATGTGCTCAATGCAGTCCGTCTAGATAGTATGAAAAGGAGAAAAACAAAAGGTGGAAAGAAGAGAAGAGGTGTTGGTAAACGTGGCATATTTTAATAGTAGCAGAATCCGCTATAAAGGCAGCAGAGCTTGATAACTATATTCATTAAGCAGTAACACCTCAAGCAATCATCATTTGCAAAAGATGGCTAGCCTAAATGGAACAACAGGTAATAAGTTGGAAGGTTCTTCCTACAACATAAACCCAACGTTGGATGTATTTGCTACGGAACCAACAAACATATCGGTAGAAAGATCAGAATATGTTGTCATCAGACCTGATAGGTTAGATCCTTATGGTAGTATCGAGTTAACCTTGTCAGGGAGCACTGAACATTACACAGATCTCTACAACTCGTTTCTGCAAGTTGAAGCCACAGTTGTTCAAGATGATGGAAGCGATATTGCAGGTAATGATGATGATGCAGTTGTGTGGATGGGGGATTCAATGCATACATTATTCAGCGAGTTGAAAATGTCGATAGAAGGAACCACTGTTGAATACGCTAACAACTACGGTTTACGCTCCTACTTTTCACAACTACTCGAAAACAGTGCAGAAAGAAAGAAATATCAAGGTAAGATGGAAGGATGGCTGTATGATGATTCAACTAGCAAAGACGCTGCTGATCACAAAACCACGGATAAGAAAAAGAGGAGAGCTCTAATCATAGGTGGAAAGACAATAGAATTAACTGGAAAACCTCATCTTGCATTATTTCAGCAGAAAAAACTAATAATTCCAGGTCCTAGTATGCAGCTGGAGTTTGAGCGTGCCTCCGGCAAACTAGCTTTGTTTGCTGCGAATGAGATGCCTGCAGGAGGAGCAAAGATTAGAATTGATAAATTTGAACTTCATCTTTGTAAAGTTAAGGTGAATCCTACAATACAAAACTCCCAACTCAGTTTGGCGTTGGAAGGTCACAACTACATTTATCCAGTTGATCGAAAACGGATAAAACTATATGGAATTCGTGCTGGGGTTGCGCAGATTGACATCACTTTGGAAGAAAACAAACAAAAACCTAAACAGGTCTGTTTAGGTTTAGTTGATCACAACGCAATGAACGGACGTTTTGCCTTGAATCCATATAGAATGACGCACGCTAATGTTGATAGTATTGTATTGAGAGTTGGTGATTGTCCAATTGGAAGAAGATTTGAGCCAAATTATGCTAGAGGGGTTTTTGGAAGAGAATATCATCAGTTTCTACACGCTACCGGAACTTTGCTTGAAGGCGATAGTCTCGGTATTACGAAAGAACAATACCTTGATGGTACTACACTTTATGGATTTGATTTGACTGGTGATTTTCTTAAAGAAGGCTTTCACTCTATGAAAAATGTCACAACAAGTGTGGAAATTCGTTTTAGCACTAACACGACTGATGGATTATCCTTGGTAGCGTACTTTGTAAAAGACGGTGTGCTGGAGATGGATAGCATTCTTCAATTAACTATCGGGGGAGACGCAGTGCTTTAAACAGAAAGTTAGAGATGAATACCATGCAAATTCGTTCGATCTTATCTTCAGACGTTTTATGTCAAAGCGTAGGGATTCATGTTGGAGCTAGAGAACAGTTTTGGAAGCAAATTTGCAATTTTCCAAAAGGATGTTTCGTATTCAACACCCATTATTCTCACCAACCTGGAGAGCATTGGTTGGCTGTGTACGCTAATGATTCAGAGGTGGATTTTTTTGACTCATTTGGGCGTTCTGTTTCCTTTTATCCGGATGTAAATGAAATACTAAGTATTCATGGAGGATATGAAACAATACGAAGTAATGAAACACAACTACAAAATTTTTTGTCAACTGTATGTGGCGATTATTGTGTATACTTTTGTTTACTGAGAAGTAGAGGATGGAGTATGGATGAAATTGTTAGAAGTTTACGAGACATAGGCGATAGTGAGATGAGAGATCACTCAATACGGAGATTTATCATACAGACCTATCCTAACTTCGAGTTCATAGAAGATAATACAGTAGAAGGAATAGATGGTGTACATATACAAGGAACTAATTTACTAAGTAAATTGTTAAAATAAATTATTATAATTGATTTTTATTTGATATAACAAATAAAATGAATAAAATACAACTTATCTCATTATTTGTGCTAAACACTACAGAACCTATAAAAACTATTATTTTGTAATGTTTCAAGCAAGAAGTAAATAAGATCTTCTCATTTTCTTCCTCAGGAGCGCTCTTTAGTTATATCTAAAAGACATAGTAACTAATGACTCTATCATACATAGTTATATGAATTAATTTTACAAAAATACTTCGGATCTTTCTTTAAATAGATATGAAACTTACCATCATAGATGACGAGTCACATCCTTTGTGTTATCGATTAAGACTCCGATATACTGTTCTGGACAATTCTCTTTTTCATTTTCATCAAAGTAGGAGAGACAGGTGTGTTGCAGCGAAGTATCAAACAGTTCTGAGACTTGAATGAAAGCTTGAAGAGCTGAGAGTAGAATGATGTCGTAGGAAATCATGTTGTTCGTATTTTGTTTTAGTCCTTTGAATACGATTACACCACTTTTTTCCGCCACCACAGATGAAGCTATTTGAGCAGGGATGCTAAGATCTCCAATCAATAGCTCTCCTTTCACCATACATCTGTAATTAGCCACTATAATATCAGCAGTCTTGTTCCAACGAGTATCGCATTTTCTTAGCATTCCAGGATTCTCATAAGCTATAACACTTCCTGTCGGAAAATCATGTAGGTGAGCAACACTGAAATGAGCCTGTATTTGTCTCAAACTCTTGCCGTACAATGAGTTGAATGGATCGTTAATCTTTCGATTACTTCCTTGAGATTCAGCGGTACGAAAAATCGCATCTCCTGTCTTTCCTTCTCCCATATAAATTAAAACAATTGGACGTGTTTGCTTAGCTTTATTAACAAGCAGTCCTATTTTGGTTGAAACATCACTCTTCACCCGAGTTATCTTCTTATCCTTTCGGTAGTTGTAAATGATGCTGCACTTTGATTCATCACGAAATTCAACAGACAACACCTCCATAACTGTTGGTACTGGTAGTTCGCAGATTTCCATGGATTCTTCAAGTTTTTCTAGACTATCTGGAGAGAGAGAGTTTATTAACCCGGCGCTCTTGTAGGTGAGAGTAGTTAGTTCATTACTTCCAGCATCTTGAAAGGGTATTCTGGTGTGACGAAAAAGCGTTTCATCTCCAACATCTGTCAAAAATAGTTTTTTGCACTTCGAGCCAGTTTCATTATCATCTTTTGTCAAATCAATAAAAGATCGTTTCCTCATTGATGTTCTTTTTGAAGGTAGGTTGTTAGTAGGAGATGTGAATGAAGTAAAATCTTGTTGGGATTCTGGTTCATCAACCACCAATTGACTTTCTGGCATGTCAAAGATAGGAGAAGGTGATGGGGAAATGGTTTGCCGGGGTTCTGCTTCTTCATTCATTGGTTGACTTCCTTCGTCTTGAGTATTCATTCTAAAAAAACAAAACGTTTTGTTTAATTTTTCGTAATTAATTTTAAAAGATCATAAAGATCATAAGCCTTCAGCTAGTTGTGTTAGCTAACAGAAAATAAATATTTTTACTCTTACCTTTATAAAGAAGGTGAGCTCCTAGTAGTTGCAATAGAAGGTTTAGTAGATGTTGCTTCTCCGCTAGCTGTTGTAGAACTGGATGCTTTCTGTGTGAAAACAGTGGCTCTTAAATAGGTAAAGTTGCACTGATTAAATCCTATGAATACCAACCTTCTTTATAATATAACTATGAAACAGCATTTTGTCCACGCGAAAACCAATGCTTTCGCGGGAATAAACAATTTATTTTCACGCGAATGGAAACAGTTGCTTTCGCGGGAATAAAAATTTTATTTTCACGCGAATAAAAACCAATGCTTTCGCGGGAATAAATAATTTAATTTCACGCGAAAACAAACCAATGCTTTCGCGGGAATAAATACTTTGTTTTCACGCGAATGGAAACTGTTGCTTTCGCGGGAATAAACATTTTATTTTCACGCGAATACAAACCAATGTTTTCGCGGGAATAAATAATTTAATTTCACACGAATAGAAACTGTTGCTTTCGCGGGAATAAATAATTTGTTTTCAGGCGAATAGAAACTGTTGCTTTCGCGGGAATAAATAATTTATTTTCACGCGAATAGAAACTGTTGCTTTCGCGGGAATAACTAATTTATTTTCACACAAATGGAAACAGTTGCTTTTGCGGGAATAAACATTTCATTTTCATGCGAATACAAACCAATGCTTTCGCGGGAATAAATAATTTATTTTCACGCGAATAGAAACTGTTGCTTTCGCGGGAATAACTAATTTATTTTCACGCGAATGGAAACAGTTGCTTTCGCGGGAATAAACATTTCATTTTCACGCGAATACAAACCAATGCTTTCGCGGGAATAAATAATTTATTTTCACGCGAATAGAAACTGTTGCTTTCGCGGGAATAACTAATTTATTTTCACGCGAATGGAAACAGTTGCTTTCGCGGGAATAAACATTTCATTTTCACGCGAATACAAACCAATGTTTTCGCGGGAATAAATAATTTATTTTCACGCGAATAGAAACTGTTGCTTTCGCGGGAATAACTAATTTATTTTCACGCGAATGGAAACAGTTGCTTTCGCGGGAATAAACATTTCATTTTCACGCGAATACAAACCAATGCTTTCGCGGGAATAAATAATTTATTTTCACGCGAATGGAAACCATTGCTTTCGCGGGAATAAACATTTTATTTTCACGCGAATACAAACCAATGCTTCCGCGGGAATAAATACTTTATTTTCACGCGAATGGAAACCGTTGCTTTCGCGGGAATAAAAAAAATTATTTTCACACGAATGAAACAGGAATATTTCACGCGAATAACACTATTCTGATAGAGTTTTCGCGTGAGTGTTTTTATTGGTTATAAGTTAAATGAGTAGGAGTGTCTTATAGTATATAAGAACAATTCTCTCTACATAAAAATCATTCTCTTCAGCAATAATCTCAGGAGCATCAACTACTACAATAACCTCAGGAGTATCAACTACTACAGCTGATTTTCTTGGTGATAAGGTAAGAATTAATAAAAAACTATTTTAATCGAAGCTAAAATGTAATTATTTTACAACACTGTTTAATCATCCTATACTAACACATAACTTTTTTATTTTAGTTCATTATGAGTTCAAAGCCATATACAATAACAGACTTCCTCCCACAGATTTATCACCAGTATATCAAAGAAAATGTAGCCATGCAGGAAAATGCGAAATATCCATTAACATTGCAAGCTGTGTTATTCTGTATAACACAGCATTTGCTAACTTTAGCATCTTTATACGGAGAGCTACCCATACAGTACCAACCACATTCATTACACCAGAATGCTGACAATCAGAAAACATTATTAAAACTAACAATTCAAAACAATTTTGAGACAGTTTTGAAAATGTCTAAAATCGTAAATATTAACCATTTTTTAAAAAAAATTAAGAAGAAGGTATGGGATCAAGATCTCACAGAAAGATTAGTTAAAGCCCAATGGAGTGAAGAACTAATGCTCAAGTTTAAACCTATTATTTTACGATATATTCGAACAGATGAATGTTTATATTCATCTATTACTTCGTTTGAAGTTATGTTATGTCTTTTTCAAGAATATAAACTTTAATATATACAATCATACAATATTTAATTTCTATAGGTATATTATACAAGGATATTTTCCTACTTATTATGTAATAAATGTATATAATCATATATTGGTTTAATGTAGTTATATCTCCTTGTTCTTCTCTCCTCCCTCTCCAAATATCATATGAGTTCGAGTTATGTAAAACAATTATCAAAACTTAAATGCCATACATTCAAAATCTAGCTGCCATATGAGTTCAAATTAAGTAAAATAATAATCAAAACTCAAATGCCACTTAAATGCCACTCAAATGCCACTCAAGTACCCCTCAAATGAAATACAATATAAACTCGGCGAATTCATCCAACGTCGTAACCCATTGCATAACCTCCAAGATCTAATCCACAAAAAAACACTTGGTAGGGAGATCTGCTCATATATTACTACTCTCAGTGCAAAGCATCGCTTAAGAAGATTGTCAGTCAGCGTAGAGCTGGATCATTTAAATTTTTGTAGTTAGTAGGGCAACAAATTGACCGAACGCTAAGTTGATGCCACATTGGAATATCGGGACCACGGAATAGCTAAAATCCAGAATCACTGCTTTGTCGAGCCAATTGGGCCAGTGCAACTTTGTACAGTTGTCTAGGCGATAGCGCAGTATGACAGGTAGTGCTGGTGGTCTGGGAGGTAGTGCAGGTTGTCTTGGAGGTAGTGCAGGTTGTCTGGGGGATAGTTCAAGTTGTCTGAAACGTAGGGTAGGTTGTCTTGGAGAGAGTGCAGGTTACCTGGGAGATAGTGCCTGTTGACTGGAAAGTGAAATCTTGCTAATATTTTTACTAAAAAATAGCTATATCAGTTTCAAGAACTGAACAAATGCTCATGTTATTGAATTTGTATGTCCTCAATTTGCATCCTAATATTCTTAATACAATGTGGTTGCTGATAAAAATTTTGTCGTGAATTCATTTCATATAGCACATGTGATGATTATATAAATGAAATTTATAATTCATAATAACGATAATAATAATAAACGATTAATTCATATTATTTCAATGGTTTACTATTAAATACCTCCATCAACTAAATACAAATAATGAGTGTTATTGTAAAATAAAAGCAAATATACCTGAGAAGAAATGTTTTTGTTTATAATTATTATTGTACAACATAGTTATTACACTAGAAAAAAATACCATTTTATTGTTGAAAATGAAACAGGCTAAAGAGCCACACTTTGCTCTATATCAGCTTGCTGATTTGCACAATAAATTGGTGCACTAAATCAGTTTGCATAGCTTCTGGCCCATAGTGATTGTCCATTATATAAAAGCATTGGCAACAAAACGTCTGCACAGTGTAGCCAAGCCTTACCTTCTTAACTCATCCCACATTGCATTAATGCCTTCCAACAGTACATAAACTCCTTCCAAAGTACAAAAACTCCTCCCACAGTATATAAACCCCTACCATGGTACATAAACTCCTCCCACAATACGTAACTCCTCCCACAGTACATAAACTCCTCCTACAATAAATAAACTCCTCCTACAGTACATAAACTCCTCCCACAGTACATAAACTCTTCCCACAGTACATAAACTCCTCCCACAATACGTAACTCCTCCCACAGTACATAAATTCCTCCCACAGTACATAAACTCCTCCTACAGTACATAAACTCCTCCCACAGTACATAAACTCCTCCCACAGTACATAAACTCCTCCCACAGTACATAAACTCCTCCCACAATACGTAACTCCTCCCAAAGTACATAAACTCTTCCCACAGTATATAAACCCCTCCCATGGTACGTAAACTCCTCCTACAATACATAAACTCCTCCTACAATACATAAACTCCTCCTACAATACATAAACTCATCCCACAGTACATAAACTCTTCCCACAGGGCACAAACTCCTTGAAATATTTAATATACATCTTTTAAACATTTAACAGATGATGTAACACTGTGTTTCAATTATTTGATGTACATCGTATGATTAAAGTGTTATGATTTTTACAAACCCGTTCATGTCTCGTTGTAGTGGATTTTGGGGGCTGAAATCACTAGCTGAGGTTGGTAGCGTACTGCCACCAGTTGTTAGTTTTACCTGTTACAACAACAAGGTCGGTGATGCACCGAATGAATACAAGACAGAGTATTTTTACTCTACAACCAGTAGGGAGCCCTCGGCTCAGACGCATTACTCAGTGCTATTGAGTACATATTTTTACTCTACAACCAGTAGGGAGCCCTCGGCTCAGACGCATTACTCAGTGCTATTGAGTACATATTTTTACTCTACAACCAGTAGGGAGCCCTCGGCTCAGACAAATACTCAGTGCTATTGAGTACATATGCTTTTATTCCTCCAGAATAAACGAGTTAGTAAAAGTCCCAATTACGAATGACTAGTATAAGCAAAGTTCTGCCTTTTATAGGCAATGCACAGGAAGGAGCTAACCAATCACAGAATAACATTACAATATGTACCAATGAACATGGTTATATAAATACATAACAAATAAGATGATCAGAAAGGGCTTAAAGAGAATAGGCCGCCTGTAGTAGTAGGTGGAGTTAGAAGTTCATGCACCAATCACAGTTAGTCTCTAGGTCCTTGGTCTTTGTAGCTTCAGTCTTTTATCTTACGTAAGGGTTAGGGGTGGAGATCACCGGCAGCTGGCTTCCTGCTTCTCCCAGGCTGCTTTAAGGTCCTCAGGCTTCATTGACTCACTTCCTGCCGGCCCAGTGAGGTCGGTATAGGTGTATACAGGGTTGGTATAGGTGTATACAGGGTCGGTATAGGTGTATACAGGGTCGGTATAGGTGTATACAGGGTCGGTATAGGTGTATACAGGGTCGGTATAGGTGTACACAGGGTCGGTATAGGTGTATACAGGGTTGGTATAGGTGTATACAAGGTTGGTATAGGTGTATACAGGGTCGGTATAGGTGTATACAGGGTTGGTATAGGTGTATACAAGGTTGGTATAGGTGTATACAGGGTCGGTATAGGTGTATACAAGGTTGGTATAGGTGTATACAGGGTTGGTATAGGTGTATACAGGGTCGGTATAGGTGTATACAGGGTCGGTATAGGTGTATACAGGGTTGGTATAGGTGTATACAGGGTCGGTATAGGTGTATACAGGGTCGGTATAGGTCGGTATGGACATAGATATAGTTATAGTCCATTCGGTTTGGTAGTTACTAGTTATTCTGGTCATCTAATGGCTATTATAGTGATGCCAGAATGTGGTGCTATGTGTGCGCAGAGAGTATGTACACTAAAATCCACCACACGGTTTATGTGTCTATGTACACATAAACGTATTTCTTATCTCATTTATGTGTGACACTAAACTGTCATGGCAACTATTCAAGATGTCTTTTATTAGAGTTGCTTTCCCTTGCTACCAGTTAAGAGTCCAGTGCTACACAAAGATAAACTACAGCATAAATTTATGAAAACAGACAACAACAGTCAGCAATTCATATTTTGTGACATTCAATAAATTGATATATTAGTGATGTTGAGATGTTGTTGACAGCTTTGGCCATTGTACACTGTAAAATAAAATTATTTGAAGCAACATATTTCTTGGCTTGTATTTTGTACCGATCTTGAATTTTACAACATTTGTTTTTTGTATAAACAGTAAGATATGATGTAGTAGCCATTTTTTGTAATTTTTTGTCAACTGTCAGTTTTCAGGTACTGATTTTCACCATTTCAATATCTAATGTGCATTGCATTGTAAATGCACTTTCATAAGGAGGCAAGTTCAACAGAATGCGGATATTTTTGTTAATAAAAAAAGGCAGGCACGAAAATAGTTTTAGTTAAATAAACTGCTTTGTTGCTATAACTAGCCCAGGCAGTGCTAAGACTAGGGACTGGTGCCACAGCGGCCCCAGTAATGGTCTGTAAGACTACAAAAGAACCATAAAACTTGTACAGCAGTAGTATGTACTGCAGATTTGTACCACCCCTGTGAGTAGTAATATATGAGCAGATCTCCCTACCAAGTGTTTTTTTGTGGATGAGTGCTCGGGGGTGATGCAATGGGTTACGGCGTTGAATGAATTCGCCGAGTTAATATTGTATTTCATTTGCGGGGCATTTGAGTGGCATTTGAGTGGCATTTAAGTGGCATTTGAGTTTTGATTATTTTTTTACTTTATTTGAACTTATATGGCATATGGATTTTGAATGTATGGCATTTAAGTTTTGATAATTTTTTTGTAATTCCAACTCATATGATATCTTGAGAGAGAGGAGAGAGAGGAGAGAGGAGAAAGGAGAGCATTAGTCCTCTAGATGATTAAAATTTACAGTAAATTTTGTGTAATACAAAGTACTTTAACTTCATTTATTCACTTTAGACTACATATCATCAGCATTCGAGATCGAGTCTACATATAAAAATAGATGTATTTGTATAAAATGATGGAGGCAAATAACACATGTCTCAATTATGAGACCTATGATTTGCATGAACTTAAATGTAGTGGATTTTCAATTTTGCATTGTAATATTCGTAGTCTTCGTAAAAATCATAATCGGCTGATTGAACTGTTAACTAACTTCAAATTTTCCTTCAGTATGATATGTTTAAGTGAAACATTCCTGTATAACCATGAACACAGCAGGCCAACTAGATGTGGAGGCACAGGGGTCTATGTGCGCAGTGGAATGGCAGTGGAAGAGAGCCGTCCATTGAAACTTGAAGGAGCAGAGGCAATTACTATGGAACTGGTTGGTGTTGGTGGGGGGCCGCTGCATCTTACTTCTATTTACCACAGACCATCGTCAGACCTTAGTGGGATTATTTCTGATTTAGAGCTGTTCTTGGCTGCAGGCGGAGGGAGAGGCAGGGACCATGTGATTGTCGGTGATTTGAATATTGACACTCTGAGCTCAAGTTCTGACGAATATCTCAATATCATTCACCAGTATAACTTCCAAAACTTAATCACCATTCCTACTCGCACTACGACTTTTTCTAAAACTTGCATTGATCATATATTAGTTAACTTCTGCTCTCATGAGGTCGTCAGTGGAACAATTGAGAAGGACACATCTGACCATAAGCCTGTGCTTGCTTTGTTCAACAAAATTATGCCCCATGCCTCAAAGACAAGACATCAAAGATTTTACAAAAATATTTCCAACTTAAATTTAAAATCTATCTGTGACAAGGTTGACTGGAATGCATCAGTATATAATGCTCAAAATGTAAATATCGCTTATAGTAACTTTCTAAAAAAAACCTTAGAAATATTTGATATCCTAGCCTAGCCCCAATTAAAGAAATAAGATCCCTAGATAGAAAAGCCAGCACTAGCCCATGGATTACTGGAAAATTGATAGCATAGATAAGGAGAAAGGACAGAATATTTAGCAAGCACAAAGTTTATCCTTTTAGCCCTAGCTTGAAGCCAAGTTATACCAAACAAAGGAACAAAGTTTCAACTATGATTAAAGAAGCCAAAGCAAAGTATTATAACGAAATTATATCAGGTGAATCAGATACACGTAACCTCTGGAATATTGTAAACTCTGTCAGCGGGCGAGTAAAGGCATCTTCACAAAACATAAATAAAATAGTCAAAGGTGATTTAATATTTACTGATGACTTGGAAATTGCTTCTGAGTTTAACATATACTTTAGCGAAATTGGACCTAGGCTAGCTGATGCTATTCCATCCTCTTACACAAAAGGCATTGATTATAAATGTGACTATAAACAATTTGATTTCTTATCAATCAATGAAGCTGATGTACTACATGAGCTAAGATGTATAAACGAAAGAAAAGCTCAGGGCCTAGATAAAGTACCACCCAAACTAGTTAAAATTTGTGCTGAGTATTTAGTGTCACCCTTCACTTTCATAATTAACAAATGCTTGAAAAACAGTGCTGTACCACAGAAAATGAAAAGTGCCAGAGTCTTACCTATATACAAAAACAAAGGGAGCAAAGATTCATGCAATAACTATCGCCCTATTTCCATCTTGCCCATATTCTCCAAAGTACTTGAAAAATTAATCAACTCTCAAATTCACAACCACTTGACCCACGAAAATATAATCTCTAAATCGCAATTTGGTTTCCAAAGAAAAAGGAGACTCTAGAGGCCTTGGTTAAATTTACTAACAACACATTGGCTGCACTCAACCAAGGCTATGCTATTCTAGGTGTTTTCATTGACTTTTCAAAAGCATTTGACACAATTAATCACAGCATTTTAGTAAAAGTATTGACTGGATTAAATTTCTCCAGTTCTGCTGCCTCCCTTATTCATAATTATTTAACTGATCGTTCTCAATGTGTAGTAATTAATGACACTATTTCTCAACCCTTACCAATAACCTGTGGTGTCCCCCAGGGTCCATTCTTGGTCCAACCCTGTTTCTATTGTATATTAATGACCTAATATTATGCTGTCAAAAATTTCAACCGATTCTCTTTGCTGATGATACAAACTTATTTATAACTAGTAAAGATCTTAACCAAGAGTCAGAAGCCATAAATGCAGAGCTGGATAACATCAAAAGCTGATGTGACAACAAAAGTTAACCCTGAACACTGACAAAATAAACTACATTGTTATTAAAAATCCACAAAATAAGTTTACCATGTACAACACAGTAAAATTGCGCAATACTGAAATAGCTGAAGCCAATTACATAAAATTTTTGGGAGTTACCATAGATAAAACCCTAAATTGGTCTTCCCATATACTAAACTAAAAGAATCAATTCCACAAAAGCCTTGGACTAAGCTATCAAGCATCCACATATTTTCCTAGCAGCACACTATTGCTACTTTATAACAACCTGATAAATAGCAAGATTTCGTATTGTCTAGAGGCATGGGGTAATGCTCCAGCTTGCTATATAAACACAATATCGATAGTGCAAAGCGCCTTATCCGTATAATTTGTCACAAAAAGCCTAACACCCACACTTCTCCTTCGTTCAAAAAGACAAAAGTTTTACCCATCTCTCTGTTATACAAACACCGGCTAGGTTTGCTTGCTCATAAACACTATAGCTTAATATCATCGCCAGCCCACTCTTATAATACCCGACACTCCCAATATTCTTTGCCGTACCCAGTCTCCTCTTCTGCCTGTGGCCAAAGGTAGGTCACCTACCAATCTGCTGATATATGGAACTCGCTGCCTGTGGGGCTGCGGGTGATGGCCTCAACATCAGGATTCAAAGCGGCCTTAAGGTAACACCTGCTTCATTCCATGTAGTGGCTTCTGGCTTTTATATATTGTTTTTAGCTGTTAACTGGGTCCAGCGCCTCGATTAGCTATGCTACTGCGCACACGGACCCTCATCACTGCTCAATTATTTTTCTCACTGTTTTGCAACAATTCATAATGAAAATAAAACAAACACACAAGGAAACAGAATGTATGTAGGCAGACCTTGCCTCTGTTTGTGATATTTTATGATCAAATAAAACTATTTTGTTATCATCTCTCATGCGCTTATAGTTGTTATCTATTATCGATATCAAGTCTACCTCTATTGATATAGACCTAATGTTTCTTATCATGTTTGTATGCTTCTATCATTTCTCACGCCTGATCTGCGCGTCATATTAGCTCCAGTTGCCCTCCATGCTACAACATGGCTGTTACCACAGTTGGAGTAGCTACAATTGCAGCAGCCGTAGTTGGTGCTACAGTTGGTGCTAGCAGTGTTACTGGAGCTGCAGTCGCCATACGCAGGCATTTTACCAAAAGACGAGAAGGTTCTGAAATCATAGATAGCATGCAGAAACTTCTCAATAATTTGGAGGAAGCTGCTCATTTTATATTCCAAAGAGGTACGCTGTTATATTTATTTATGATTTCGGTATTAAAAAATACAAGTACTGAAGTACTTTTACATGATCATCATTAATTTCATTCAATATCATGAAGTTTTCTTTTGTTTTTTCTTTGTTTTATGCTACCTTCCACAACAAAGACCCGCTTATGGTTAACTCTGTGTTCACTGTTTACCTTTTACTATTTAAATTACACAGCCAGCATCACAAAATGTGAATATGTGGTAATTGTTGTTAAACCTTTTACTTCATTTTGATTATGTTTTGCTAATATAGCAACAAATGCTCTCCCAGATAAAAAAGGGAAAGACAATAATAATGGTGGTTTTTTCTTGAAAGAGAATTAAATCTAATATTTTACTGAGCTGTAAAAAGCAAGATGTGGCGTTGTGCTTGATATTTCCATGTCATAATATACATTCTAGTATAGGTAAGAACCGCACTGCTGTTATGATGTATTGGAGGGCTAGCTGATTTTTGTGTCATATAATCTCTTGTGAATGCAATGTGTCCCTAGGAATGATAGTCTCTCTTGCATAGTTAGCTAGGTGATAAGCACTGTTATATATTCTGAGGTTGGCCTAAAAAGTTTTCTTGCATTCCGGCCGAGGACGTCGGCAGGGTAGTAAAGTATGTGTTGTCATGTGGTATTGAAACATATTTTGCAATTTTTGGTCGATAACCGTTCAATGCTGAGGTGAGCAGTTTAATTTTAGTAAGTTCCTTGCAAACAAACATTCATTACCGAAGGGGGCTTTAACCTCTCAATGAAGTGGCACACATTTGAGATCTGTGAGAGCATTCCTATAGATAGCTAGATAAAACTGAACATCAAGGAAAGAAACTTGTTTCTCCAGAAAACAAAAATTCTTCTCTCATTCATTGCTTTTCAATTCATTTCAATGCCCAATATCAGATTGGTGCGAGTCTGCTGAAGACTTTACCCGGGGTACTTAAGCACATGAAACAGTGGACCCAAGTATACAGGGTAAGGAGCTTGGAGGGAGTGCAAGTCAAAGCTTGCATCACCAAGCTTCATTCCAATACTCATATCTGTGATGCATCCTGATTTGTCGGAGACCCACCTTATTTTCAAGTGCTAAGTTTTTTTACTCGTGAAAACCGCCGAGCTCTCTGCGAACTCCTGAAATTTGAATCTCCTCCAGAAAACCTCCTGCAAATTTGGCTATTATTTTTCAATTGACCAAATATACACTTTGTAATGGATTAGGGTGGACATTGTTTTCACTTTATCTCTCTGTACATAGCTTTAGTTTGTTGAATATTGTAATGGATTCCGGTCTGGTTACCACGGACATCCGCTATGCTCGAGTATTATACTTCTCTCCAGAGGGGACACTGTGCTGCTCGACAGTGACAGCTGTGTATCAGGCAACCGAATTACCCGGTATAGCAAGAGCCCATGGCTCAGACAAACAATACAGCGTAATGCTTGTGTAAGTGGCTATATTCTAAAGACGAAGTCCTAGAGGGTAATTATTCCTTTAGGGTGTTTGTGGCAAGACATGCGAATGAATGCAATGATTATGGCAAAAGTTTCTACCTTTATAGGAGAGCTCACAGGAAGTAATTAGCATATTCTATATAGCAGTAAGAGCGCAGGAACTAATCAAACCAATACAAGTACACATATAAATAGCTAAACAATCATACAATCAATAAGGGTTAAATAAATAAAGCGCCAAGTGGCTAAGGGCGGAGTCCCGTCTCTTACTCTCTAATCAGACTGTCCTACAGGGTCCCAAGGCTCTAGTTAGCTTGCGGTCTTGGTTACCGCAGATGTAAACGTAGGTAGCTTCGGTTACTGGCTTGATGGAAAGTCCTAGCTTGTTTCGAAAGTCCTCAGCTATGGCAGCCATCTTAGACTGGCCCTGTGTCAGCATACCGGCCCTGCAGAGGTCACTACCGACCCTGTAGAGGTCACTACCGGCCCAATACCAGCCCTGTAGAGGTCACTACCGACCCTGTGTACTGTGCTACTGTCACAGTATAGCTTTGCTACCGGCACAGCATCTCACCGATGGCTGTAGGTGCTTCGCCAGCACACTGAGTGGAGAAATGGTGTAGCAAACTCCCAGTTTACTATGAACATTCACCAAAATCTACCACAATACAGTGATCTTTGTACAGTATCCCATATATCAGTTGGTTTTCCTAACTAATAAACGAACTAAATTATTGGCTTCGTTTCTACACAATTACCCCGTCTATTCCCGTAAACCCAGTGGGTGAGGGTCTGAAGTAACAAGCCCAATATATCTCTCTTTTTTTTCAACACTCCTCAGAGGTGCACGGCACATGAGGTCAGTCCGTGACACAGCATTGTGAAAATTTTTCTGGTATGAGCAGGTTTGTAGCTGATAAAGTGTAGATCACTTTGTTAGTAGAGCTGAGCATTTCTTACTTTCACTTGAAATGCTGTGCTTGCTCTATCTGTAGAGTTTCAACACACTGTTTAATGTATTTTATCAATTAATAATCCAGTAAATGAAAACAGTTAGAGCTGCCCTGATAAACTTACTTATAAGCTTGAAAACAAAACCAGTCCTTGTCAACATCTTAAGAATAATCAGATTATTTATTAAGTGTACAAAACCGACAGCATCTATTATCTCACTGCTGCCTTATACATATGTTGTGATTCTTTTACAGCTTTTGGTATCTACGACCATCATTTCATGATTGGCAATATAAAAGAAAGCCAAGATTCTGACGGAAATGTGAGTACATTGCAATGTCACACGACTACTGCCAGCTACACTGTTTTCTATGCAATTGATAAATAATACAATGTTCAAAGATTCTATAATCATGATTAGATAGAGTTTCTACAAAGGCATGAGAGACTTTGAACTTTCTACAATACATTATTGTATAGAATGTAACCGTCCATTGTAGGACGTGCTCGCTATCTCTATAAAAAGTTTGTTCCATTAAACAGTTTGTTTGAAGAAGAGCTGAGCGAACGCTGCATTGTCTAATCTTATCAGAAACCACCCCTCGTCTCAACACTTTGTACGTTTGTGAACAAACACATTTGGTACATGTGGTCAACTTATGTTTGAAAACTCACAGGCACCCTTAAAAAAAATTAGGCAATCTCCGCAAGCCATTTTTTTACCTACAGGCAGGGACTGGACCAACTCTAAACAACAAGTTCAATTAAATTCAAGTACCCTCTACTCTAAACTATCAAATTCAAACAAAGTTTCAAATACCATACTTTATATTTTTTTCAAATTCAATTAAAGTTCAAATACCTTCAAAATTAAAGCATCAAGTTTGAATAAAAATTTAAATAGCCTAATTCTTGCTTTCCAGTTTAACTTAAATTCAAATTGAATAGATGGTAGTGTGCATGATTTGACAAGCTTGAGAATATTGAAAAGAGAATAAGTTAGCTACATCGAACCATAATTAGAATTGCTATTGCTGCTCTAATTTTGTTTCGCTTTTGCTTATTACAAGAAATTTTATGGAATGATGAGAACAATAAACAAAAGGGTATTGCTTTATCCACTAAGCTTCTCTGTCTGTTGACCATCTAGCTTACAATGCCTTCCATGTATGTTTAATCCAATCATTGTTTCAACTGTTGTCTCCGATGCTAGCAAATTAAAAACTGATTACGCGATGCTACTACATGGTGTAATGTGGTAGTTGGTAACTACCATAAAACATCAAAAATTTAACTTAAAAAAATTAGTAACAGGTGAATACTAAAATATTTAGCTGTGTGGTGGATTTTACTGGCAAAATTCAGTGACCACCACTGCACAGAGGTCCCCTTGTTGGTGGCTACCACAGGCATGCCTCCACTGATTATAACAGACGAAGACCGGCATCTGTTACAGCAATTATATTGCTTTTATAAGCAGTTATTGTTAATAATTAATCACTTCGGCACCAAGTATTTACTACCCCGACTCTGGGTAGCTATCCCGGGTCGTCAACAAGATGGCCGCCATAGCCAGAGTGATAAAACCTAGCCTAAGAGTCTCCAGATGCCACCTCCCGAAGCTGTCTACCCTTAAAAGTAGATGAAAGTGAACCCAAGGCTAAATAACTCTCAAGGACTTTATCTACCAATCACTGGCCAAGTTAACTATGGACTTCGCCCCTTACCGATGGGCGCCACTGCTCTTTAATTCGTTTAGTCTTATCTTATTGGACAATACCGCTTACTGTATATCATATTGTTACTATATATCATATAGCTTCCTGCCATGCTTCCTGTGCATGGCTGGTACTTTTTGATAACTCTGCCTATAAAAGGCAGAGCTTTTGCTACACTCCTTGCACTTACTGATATGGCAAGAGTGTGTTCTCTTGTGTTGTATTGCCAGCATTACCTGTTATTCTGCGATGAATAAATGTTGTATTTACACAGTACTAAGCTGTGTATGTCTGAGCCCAGGGCTCTTCACTGTTGATAAAGTCAGCCACTCGCTTTACAACACCTTGTTTGTGCTGATTCGGTACAGGGTCACATCTGGGTTGAGGTAGACTGTTACTTGTCAGGCCTGAGGAGGCTGACTGCCTTGTTGTGGCTGCACAGACGGCGCGTCTACCAGCACAACCCCCTAGCGGAAAGTAGTGGACGTGAAAATCCGCTACAGTTGCAAACAATCATAATTAAATAAATATGACTGTAAAAGATCAAGTTTGAAATACAAATTTAAATGCCCATAAATGCTAAAATTGAAAGCAAAACATTTATTTAAACGCTTAGAGCTGTCAATACCAAAACTAAAAAAATAAAAGAAAATACCTTTAGTTTCAAGCATTCCAGTTCAAATGCAGACACTTTTAGTTGCGTACATTCAAATTCTAACGAATTCAAATATGTATAGTTGGGGATATCCAAATACAAATTCAAATACATATAGTTGAAAATTTCAACTTCAAATATAAATTCAAATGCCCCAGTTTTGAAACTTTAAATTTAAATACAAATTCAAATACTCTAAAGTTAAAAAAAATACTGATTTTAAAATTCGAAAAAAAATTCAATAGTATTTGGTCCTATCCCTGCTTGCCGGTGTGTTTATTCCACATCAGTGAAATATTTCTTCCGTAAATATGCTATTGCTTTTTTCATTGGTGCTACTGATAATGAGCCAAAAGAGGAAGTTACTATGTTCAACTGGAAAAATAACAGCCGATGAAATTTTGAAAGTGAGGGTAATGCACTCAGTAAAATAAATAGCCTTCTTGTGTTGAAGTTCCGTATTGTAGTGGATTCTTACGACTTCTAATAGTGCTCACTAACTTACCCATCATTCTGGCGTCCACCTTATAACCATTGGATGGCCAGAACAGCAGTTCTTATGCATACTGTGGTAGATTTTGATGGAAGTTGATAGTAAACAGGTCGTTTACTATCCACCCTTTGCAAACATTGCGCTAGACTTCAGCCTACAACGTTCGGTTAACTGCTGATTAGGTGAGAAGTTATACTGTGCTGGTGGCATGGTGTGCAAGGGCGGTAGCGACCCCTGCAGGGCCGGTATTGACCTCTTACTGACCCGGGATAGCGATACTGGGCTGGCACAAGATGGCCAACATAGCGGAGGAACCTTAAACCTGTCTAAGAACTTAGTCAAAGCCAAGAACCGGAAGTACCCTTCCTCGGCTATAGCCTGGGAGCCCTGTAGGACCTATGATTGGACCATGGAGATAAGACTCCGTCTTCTAGCCACTTGGCGCCTTTGTTATTTAATCTATTTACCTTACCTAATTGGCTAACTATTTATATACCTGTTTGCATTGGGTGATTCACTTCCTGTACCATTGATCTTATATAAATTATGCTAAGTATTTCTTGTGAGTGTTATAAAAGGAGTAACTTTTCTTACACTCTTTTCATTCATTCTCATGTCATGCCCCAACAACCCTAGAGGAATAAATACCCTTTAGGACTTTGTTGTGTGAGAATACAGCCATTATTCAAACACCATTCCGTGTTGTTTGTGTGAGCCATGGGCTCTTGCTATAACGGGTAATTGGGTTACCTGATTGCACAGTTGTCACTGTCGAGCAGCACAGTGTCCCCTCTGGAGAGAGGTATAATACTTGGGCTTAGTGAATGTCCGTGGAACCAGACCGGAATCCATTACAATTCTGAATACCCTGACTCTGGGAAGACATGCCGGGTTAGCAGCAAGATGGCTGCTACAGCCTGAGGAACCAAAATATCCCCATAGAACTCAGAAGCCCATACTGTAGCGGATTTTGGGAGGGGCCGATCAAGATCCACCAACAACCCTTCACTCCAGAGGTCACCTTCCACTCTACTTCCAACGGAGAAGTATGCCCACTCCACAACCGTAATCAGAGCTCAAATGCACAACTCAGTGTTTCAATGAGTAAACCACATTGTATTATATGACAACAAACCAGTGTGCTACAAGAACGGCAATGTATCTTGCTGCTTGGTGCAATCACAAGCACAATACCAATACAAGTAGAAAGAATAGTTAGAAAGCACTGCCTTTTATAGGAAGAGTAACAGAAAACATATGCCCAAATAAGGGTGCAACAAATCACCAGTGGCATGCGCCCAGAAGTAAGGAGCGGAACTTCACAGCCAATAGTGCTGAGTCAGCAGTGGTGCAATAGTAGCACAGGTTCCGAGCTGTTATGGCTTGTGGTCCTCATCTTTTGTCATTCCGGTGGTAGCTTGGCAACAAACTTGGGCTCCTGCATCTTTGAGTAGTACTTTAGGTCCACAGGCTATAGTCCTTCTCTCCTCCCCGACCCATTATAGAGGCTTTAGTGGCACTGCAGGGCCGAAAGTGCATGCTGCAGGGCCGGCAGTGACTGCTGCAGGGCCGGCAGTGACTGCTGCAGGGCCGGCAGTGACTGCTGCAGGGCCAGCAGTGATTGCTGCAGGGCCGGTAGTGTTTCTGCAGGGCCGGTAGTGTTTCTACCGGCTCGCTCACTTGGTTTTCTGGCTGTGCCAGACTCAATTTAGGTGTGCCTGACACTCAGCAGTTGTCAGGGGGACCTTGCGCAGATGTAGTGGCCATAAAAATCCACCACAATACCAACCTAATATTTACTGGTATATCTGATGACACCTGGAACAAAGACTTATAAAGAAAGTACTCACCACAGAAAGTGCAGAAGCCCGGGAGTGGCTAATGAGCCCATGACTCCACCCTGTACTTCTGGGCCCCACTTACCTTCAACTCATCCTCTATTACTTCATTCGCTAGTATTTATATACGGTATGTTGATTCGTTCCATTATACCCTACTTATGTTTTACTGGGCACTTGAATATTTTACCTCCTGTTCCCTGCCTATAAAAGGCAAAGCTCTTACCATATTGTATTGCATTGGATTTTGTCCTTATTGTTATTTTTGGGATAGAATAAATGCATTTCACTCAAAAGCACTGAGTAATGCGTCTGAACAGAGGGTTCTTTATTTGTTGTGGACTTGAGAACAATCCTTTTCTTCGGAGTTGGTTGCCTCTAGGAGAGAGGTAGCTGGTGGCAGAAGGCAGCTACCAACTAGACTGTGCCAGCGTTTGGAGTTCGGCTGTGACAATGATTTAGTTAGTGAATCAGTAGGCCCCAAAATCCACTACACTATAAAAGTGTCATAGACTTGGGCAATTGTATTATTTGCACCCTCAGTAGTAATATATGAGCAGATCTCCCTACCAAGTGTTTTTTTGTGGTTCTAACCTTGGAGTTTAGGCAATGGGTTACGACGTTAGATGAATTCGCCGAGTTTATATTGTATTTCATTTGAGGGGTATTTGAGTGGCATTTGAGTGGCATTTAAGTGGCATTTGAGTTTTGATTATTTTTTTACTTAATTTGAACTTATATGACATATAGATTTTGAATGTGTGGCATTTGATTTTTTTTGATGTTTTTTACATTGTATAAAAATGGAGCGCGATATGATTGTATTGTTATTGGAAGTTAAGATGTCGACAGAGGATGATGTTGAGATGAGACCGATGAATGAAGTTGATACTGTTGATGGTACTATACGTGATACGATAGATGTTTTACCGAGTATGAAGCGTAAAGCGTTGATAATTATGATGATTTTGGTATTTATCGTAGGGTTTTCCACTGTTGGAGGTGTTACTGAGTTTAGTATGTATGAAGAAGCTATGGAAAAAATACAAAAAGCAAGAAACTCTCCTGTTGGAATCATAAATGAAACTACTGTTGGTTGATGAACATCTTTTTATGATGAATGGGAAACCTAAAGATTATGACTCAAGGATGCGTTCTCCTTTTACAGCAATGATTGCAGGACCAACTGGATCGGGAAAGACGCAAGCGATTTTTCGAATGATTGAAGCTAGTCAGACTATAGCACACCCTCCACCAACTGAAATTCACTACTGTTATGGAGCCTACCAAAAAGCCTTTGATGATGTACCAGGAGTGATTTTTCATGAAGGGATGATAGATATAACAGTGAGTTTTCCCAGAGATGGTAAAAATCGATGGCTGATAATTGATGATCTCATGGATGAAGTTTCTGGTAAAGCTGATGCCAATGCTCTGTATACAAAACATAGTCATCATTTGAACATACGTGTGTTTTTTATTGTTCAGAATCTGTTTTTAAAAGGAAATCGTACAAGTTCCTTGAATAGTCATTATTTTTTTCTTTTTAAAAATCCTAGAGATGCTTCTTCTATTTCCTATTTGGCTCGACAATGTTTTCCATCTAAAGTAAAATATGTACAAGAGGCTTTTGAAGATGCAACAAAAAAACCATACTCTTGTTTACGAATAGATACGACTCAACAAACGAATGATCAACATAGACTATTGGGAAATTTTACATCGGATCTCCCTATGATATTATATGTACCCAAGTAAAATGATATATATACAATTACTATTCATTTCACCTCAATCATATTTTGTTATTCAACGACGCAACACGAAAGAGTTATAATGACTAAAGATTTGGAGAAAAAATTAACAAGAAATGCTGCTGTATTGTTATCACTCAACAATGCAACCTTTGCTATTCAAAAGTCTGTTATAGCCAAAGCCAAAAAGGAGTTTATTATGACTCTAATGGAATGCGCTAAAGCTATTATAAATGGAACGATACCATTGACAACATCTCAGTACAATCAGTTGCAGCGGAACGCGAAGGATATTAGCGCTTTAGTAAGAAGATCAACGTTAGATGATAAGAAAGCTGTATTGCAAAAAGGAGGATTTTTAGGCGCTCTACTAGGACCTATCATCAGCAATATAGTTCCTGGGTTATTTAAAAGTGTGCTAGGAGGAGGGAGATGATAAAGATGAAAGTCTCAACACGAATGATGCGAAATAAAACGGCAATTTTAGCTCTGGATGAACTGAGTAAGAAAGGAAAAATCGCTATAGTCGAAAAGGCTAACTCAGATTTGTTTCAATCATTGATAGAAAGTGTTAAAAATATTATATTAGGTAATGTTCCTCTTGATTCTGAGCAGTTTATTGAGTTGCAGCGTTACAAGAAGGAACTACATAAACTTAGTGGTAGAGGGACAGTTGATGATAAACGTAAAATTTTGATTCAGACTGGTAGAGGAAATCTTTTGGATGCTATTATAAACCCTATTGTATCTGTTTTGTCATCAATAAAAAGATGAATCGTCAGCCTTTAACATTCTCCAGACGTATTTTTATACTCACTGAAAATGAATACTATAGATTAACGGAAAAAAAGGAAAATAAAACAGTGGTAAAGGAAGAGAAGACCAGACCTCCATTGTATTATAATCCTATGGAAGCTATAACAGTGAGAAATATGAAGAGAAAGCGAAATGATCTACTGGAAACGGCTTATGATTCTGACTTATCCTCACACGAAAAGTTAGATGAAAATGTTGAAAACCTACGTAAGTATTTGTCTGATGTCAAAAAGATTAAAAATAACCAAAATCAGACACAAAAGGATAGTTGGAGTCCCATTAAGAAAAAGAAGATGAGTCTATTTCTCCTTTAGCCAATAGCACAGTTATTGATGATAAACCTAATACCCTTTCACCAAATGCTCATAAAGACATTGAGTTAGAATCAGTGAAAACGGATGATGATGATGACATCGGGATGGAATTAATAAAAGGGAGGTTGTTTGATACTGAAGACTCAACCCTATTTGGAAATACATTTCTTACTGATGGAGAAGATGAGTATGATAGTGAAAGTGAAAATTTAAAAGAGTTTGAAAAAAAAGCAACTGAATTAACAACAAAAAAGAGTGATCAAACGATTGCTGTCAGAATGTTGAATAATCTGAGTAAAATTGGTAGATTCGACTCGGACAAGAACAGACTGAAAACTGGAGAACATTGGTTGAATCCTAAGACTTCCAAAACTTTACTACAAGATGTTCTAACTGAAGGAGGTAAAATACAATCGGGAAATACCAATTACAGTAGATTTAAAAGCTTGCTAACTGATAAAGGAATCATAACTGTCAGAAAATCCCCGCATCAAACACGTAAGAGTCAGAAGAAAAAGTTGGTCATTCCAGGTACTAATTCATGGACATCGACACGCTAAAAGAGTTGTATTACAATCCTGCATTACATACATCTCTACGAGGAGCTAGAGCTTTACTAAAAGCTCGTAGAAAGCGAGAGGGGGAAAAAAGAATCCGTGAATGGTTGAGTGGTGAGGATGCCTACACGTTACATAAAAGAGTTGTAACTAAGTTTAAACGCCGTCCTACAATTGTAGCTGGAATAGGGGAACAGTTACAGGTAGATTTGATGGATGTTCGATCTCGAAAAGAAGAAAATAATAATACAGCATTTTTACTGACTGCTGTTGATTTTCTATCTAGAAAAGGTTGGGCTGTGCAACTCATCAACAAATCAGGGCAGGTAGTGGCAAGAGGATTGAGAAGAATACTAGAAGGGGAAAACTATAAAGCTTTACAATCGGATAAAGGTAAAGAGTTTGACAATGTCAATGTAAAGACTCTCCTGGCGGAAAAAAAAGTCAAGCGCTTTACAACTGAAAATGAGACGATAAAGGCATCGATGGTGGAGCGTTTTAACAGAACTTTAAAAGAGAAGATATATAGATATTTGACATATAAAGATGATGACAGATACATTGATGTTTTACCAGAAATGGTTGATGCATACAACAACACAATTCATGGTGCTATAGGTATGAGACCGAATGATGTGAATTTTCAAAATCAGGAACTTGTATGGAATCGTGTGTATGAAGGAGGTGAACATAGTTTAGCTCAAGAAGCAAAACTAAAGATTGGGGATTATGTGAGAATAAGTAAGGCAAGAGGAGCGTTTGAAAGAGGATACACTCCGAATTGGACGATTGAGATTTTTATAATCACTGATGTACTTATTGATGAAAAACCTGTTGTATATAGGGTAAAAGATTTAGCTGAGGAGATGATTGATGGCACCTTTTACGAAAAAGAGTTGCAAAAAGTAAAAAAACCCACGATTTTCAGAATTGAAAAGATATTGGGAAGAAGAATGAAAAGAGGTAAAAGACAGATTCTGGTTAAGTGGTTAGGATACGGAGAAAAGTTCAACGAGTGGGTAGATGAATAGTTTATAAGGAAAGAACGCTTGATATAATCATCATACGTTGAGAAAATGTCGATGCTGATAACTTTACCTTCAAACTCTAGTGGTGAAGAGTTTCCTGATAATAACAATTCCGAATTTACAGTGAGACTGTATAAATATTTGGTTATCAATGGTGGAAAATGGGAGGTAGCTCTGCTAGATATGTCTTATTCTAATAATTGGAAGAATGTTACCGAAGGGAAAATATATCTAGAAAAGACTAATGTCTCTGGTAAAAGCGAAAAGTCCTTCATCTTAATTGGTAATGGAAGATATGATAGTATGGAGGAGTTGGAGGAGATTATACGAAAGAGAATGAGTGAAATGGATTTAGACAAAAAATTTGCCATCTCCTACAACAAGATCACCAACACCACTTTACTAACTAACAGCGATCCTGATACTGCCATAAGCTTTTCCAAAGATATAGCATATATTTTTGGATTTGATCCAAAAACTATGTACCCTCATGGTAGATACAATAATATCTCACCCCCTGATATAAATTCTGGTTTAACATCTCTGTATGTTTATTCCAACATTGTTGATAATAGAATGGTAGGAGATACGAATGTACCTTTACTGAGAGTAGTTCCGGTTCAAGGAAAGAAGAATAGCGTTGTGTATCAAGAATTTAAAAATCCTCACTATGTTGATGCTTCATCAATAAATAGTGATCTGGTTCAAGTACTTATAACGAGTGACGACGGCCAACGAATACCATTTGATGGTGGAAAGGTTGTGTTGACGGTTCACTTTAGAGAGAAAATATTATAATGAGTTTGGTACGATACACCCCTGAGGACTCAAAAGATTTTTTTGATGAGTACTACAAGATGCAAGCTGGAAATGGAATTGGAGTGTATAGTGGACGACGGGTGATGCCTAATATGAGAGGAAATGGACTTGGTAGTATTTTTTCAAGTATACTTAAATCCGCAGCACCAATGCTGAAAAGAGGAGCAATTAGTTTGGGGAAAAGAGCACTGTCTGTAGGTGAAAATGTAGCGCGTGATGTCATTGATGGACAAAGCTTTGCAGCATCAGCAAAGAAGAGGGGGTTGGCAGAGTTGAATGATCTGGGGGGAGATGTGCTCAATGCAGTCCGTCTAGATAGTATGAAAAGGAGAAAAACAAAAGGTGGAAAGAAGAGAAGAGGTGTTGGTAAACGTGGCATATTTTAATAGTAGCAGAATCCGCTATAAAGACAGCAGAGCTTGATAACTATATTCATTAAGCAGTAGCACCTCAAGCAATCATCATTCGCAAAAGATGGCTAGCCTAAATGGAACAACAGGTAATAAGTTGGAAGGTTCTTCCTATAACATAAATCCAACGTTGGATGTATTTGCTACGGAACCAACAAACATATCGGTAGAAAGATCAGAATATGTTGTCATCAGACCTGATAGGTTAGATCCTTATGGTAGTATCGAGTTAACCTTGTCAGGGAGCACTGAACATTACACAGATCTCTACAACTCGTTTCTGCAAGTTGAAGCCACAGTTGTTCAAGATGATGGAAGCGATATTGCAGGTAATGATGATGATGCAGTTGTGTGGATGGGGGATTCAATGCATACATTATTCAGCGAGTTGAAAATGTCGATAGAAGGAACCACTGTTGAATACGCTAACAACTACGGTTTACGCTCCTACTTTTCACAACTACTCGAAAACAGTGCAGAAAGAAAGAAATATCAAGGTAAGATGGAAGGATGGCTGTATGATGATTCAACTAGCAAAGACGCTGCTGATCACAAAACCGCGGATAAGAAAAAGAGGAGAGCTCTAATCATAGGTGGAAAGACAATAGAATTAACTGGAAAACCTCATCTTGCATTATTTCAGCAGAAAAAACTAATAATTCCAGGTCCTAGTATGCAGCTGGAGTTTGAGCGTGCCTCCGGCAAACTAGCTTTGTTTGCTGCAAATGAAATGCCTGCAGGAGGAGCAAAGATTAGAATTGATAAATTTGAACTTCATCTTTGTAAAGTTAAGGTGAATCCTACAATACAAAACTCCCAACTCAGTTTGGCGTTGGAAGGTCACAACTACATTTATCCAGTTGATCGAAAACGGATAAAACTATATGGAATTCGTGCTGGGGTTGCGCAGATTGACATCACTTTGGAAGAAAACAAACAAAAACCTAAACAGGTCTATTTAGGTTTAGTTGATCACAACGCAATGAACGGACGTTTTGCCTTGAATCCATATAGAATGACGCACGCTAATGTTGATAGTATTGTATTGAGAGTTGGTGATTGTCCAATTGGAAGAAGATTTGAGCCAAATTATGCTAGAGGGGTTTTTGGAAGAGAATATCATCAGTTTCTACACGCTACCGGAACTTTGCTTGAAGGCGATAGTCTCGGTATTACGAAAGAACAATACCTTGATGGTACTACCCTTTATGGATTTGATTTGACTGGTGATTTTCTTAAAGAAGGCTTTCACTCTATGAAAAATGTCACAACAAGTGTGGAAATTCGTTTTAGCACTAACACGACTGATGGATTATCCTTGGTAGCATACTTTGTAAAAGACGGTGTGCTGGAGATGGATAGCATTCTTCAATTAACTATCGGGGGAGACGCAGTGCTTTAAACAGAAAGTTAGAGATGAATACCATGCAAATTCGTTCAATCTTATCTTCAGACGTTTTATGTCAAAGCGTAGGGATTCATGTTGGAGCTAGAGAACAGTTTTGGAAGCAAATTTGCAATTTTCCAAGAGGATGTTTCGTATTCAACACCCATTATTCTCACCAACCTGGAGAGCATTGGTTGGCTGTGTACGCTAATGATTCAGAGGTGGATTTTTTGACTCATTTGGGCGTTCTGTTTCCTTTTATCCGGATGTAAATGAAATACTAAGTATTCATGGAGGATATGAAACAATACGAAGTAATGAAACACAACTACAAAATTTTTTGTCAACTGTATGTGGCGATTATTGTGTATACTTTTGTTTACTGAGAAGTAGAGGATGGAGTATGGATGAAATTGTTAGAAGTTTACGAGACATAGGAGATAGTGAGATGAGAGATCACTCAATACGGAGATTTATCATACAGACCTATCCTAACTTCGAGTTCATAGAAGATAATACAGTAGAAGGAATAGATGGTGTACATATACAAGGAACTAATTTACTAAGTAAATTGTTAAAATAAATTATTATAATTGATTTTTATTTGATATAACAAATAAAATGAATAAAATACAACTTATCTCATTATTTGTGCTAAACACTAGAAAACCTATAAAAACTATTATTTTGTAATGTTTCAAGCAAGAAGTAAATAAGATCTTCTCATTTTCTTCCTCAGGAGCGCTCTTTAGTTATATCTAAAAGACATAGTAACTAATGACTCTATCATACATAGTTATATGAATTAATTTTACAAAAATACTTCGGATCTTTCTTTAAATAGATATGAAACTTACCATCATAGATGACGAGTCACATCCTTTGTGTTATCGATTAAGACTCCAATATGCTGTTCTGGACAATTCTCTTTTTCATTTTCATCAAAGTAGGAGAGACAGGTGTGTTGCAGCGAAGTATCAAACAGTTCTGAGACTTGAATGAAAGCTTGAAGAGCTGAGAGTAGAATGATGTCGTAGGAAATCATGTTGTTCGTATTTTGTTTTAGTCCTTTGAATACGATTACACCGCTTTTTTCCGCCACCACATATGAAGCTATTTGAGCAGGGATGCTAAGATCTCCAATCAATAGCTCTCCTTTCACCATACATCTGTAATTAGCCACTATAATATCAGCAGTCTTGTTCCAACGAGTATCGCATTTTCTTAGCATTCCAGGATTCTCATAAGCTATAACACTTCCTGTCGGAAAATCGTGTAGGTGAGCAACACTGAAATGAGCCTGTATTTGTCTCAAACTCTTGCCGTACAATGAGTTGAATGGATCGTTAATCTTTCGATTACTTCCTTGAGATTCAGCGGTACGAAAAATCGCATCTCCTGTCTTTCCTTCTCCCATATAAATTAAAACAATTGGACGTGTTTGCTTAGCTTTATTAACAAGCAGTCCTATTTTGGTTGAAACATCACTCTTCACCCGAGTTATCTTCTTATCCTTTCGGTAGTTGTAAATGATGGTGCACTTTGATTCATCACGAAATTCAACAGACAACACCTCCATAACTGTTGGTACTGGTAGTTCGCAGATTTCCATGGATTCTTCAAGTTTTTCTAGACTATCTGGAGAGAAAGAGATTATTAACCCGGCGCTCTTGTAGGTGAGAGTAGTTAGTTCATTACTTCCAGCATCTTGAAAGGGTATTCTGGTGTGACGAAAAAGCGTTTCATCTCCAACATCCGTCAAAACTAGTTTTTTGCACTTCGAGCCAGATTCATTATCATCTTTTGTCAAATCAATAAAAGATCGTTTCCTCATTGATGTTCTTTTTGAAGGTAGGTTGTTAGTAGGAGATGTGAATGAAGTAAAATCTTGTTGGGATTCTGGTTCATCAACCACCAATTGACTTTCTGGCATGTCAAAGATAGGAGAAGGTGATGGGGAAAAGGTTTGCTGGGGTTCTGCTTCTTCATTCATTGGTTGACTTCCTTCGTCTTGAGTATTCATTCTAAAAAAACAAAACGTTTTGTTTAATTTTTCGTAATTAATTTTAAAAGATCATAAAGATTATAAGCCTTCAGCTAGTTGTGTTAGCTAACAGAAAATAAATATTTTTACTCTTACCTTTATAAAGAAGGTGAGCTCCTAGTAGTTGCAATAGAAGGTTTAGTAGATGTTGCTTCTCCGCTAGCTGTTGTAGAACTGGATGCTTTCTGTGTGAAAACAGTGGCTCTTAAATAGGTAAAGTTGCACTGATTAAATCCTATGAATACCAACCTTCTTTATAATATAACTATGAAACAGCATTTTGTCCACGCGAAAACCAATGCTTTCGCGGGAATAAACAATTTATTTTCACGCGAATGGAAACAGTTGCTTTCGCGGGAATAAAAATTTTATTTTCACGCGAATAAAAACCAATGCTTTCGCGGGAATAAATAATTTAATTTCACGCGAAAACAAACCAATGCTTTCGCGGGAATAAATACTTTGTTTTCACGCGAATGGAAACTGTTGCTTTCGCGGGAATAAACATTTTATTTTCACGCGAATACAAACCAATGTTTTCGCGGGAATAAATAATTTAATTTCACACGAATAGAAACTGTTGCTTTCGCGGGAATAAATAATTTGTTTTCAGGCGAATAGAAACTGTTGCTTTCGCGGGAATAAATAATTTATTTTCACGCGAATAGAAACTGTTGCTTTCGCGGGAATAACTAATTTATTTTCACACAAATGGAAACAGTTGCTTTCGCGGGAATAAACATTTCATTTTCACGCGAATACAAACCAATGCTTTCGCGGGAATAAATAATTTATTTTCACGCGAATAGAAACTGTTGCTTTCGCGGGAATAACTAATTTATTTTCACGCGAATGGAAACAGTTGCTTTCGCGGGAATAAACATTTCATTTTCACGCGAATACAAACCAATGCTTTCGCGGGAATAAATAATTTATTTTCACGCGAATAGAAACTGTTGCTTTCGCGGGAATAACTAATTTATTTTCACGCGAATGGAAACAGTTGCTTTCGCGGGAATAAACATTTCATTTTCACGCGAATACAAACCAATGCTTTCGCGGGAATAAATAATTTATTTTCACGCGAATAGAAACTGTTGCTTTCGCGGGAATAACTAATTTATTTTCACGCGAATGGAAACAGTTGCTTTCGCGGGAATAAACATTTCATTTTCACGCGAATACAAACCAATGCTTTCGCGGGAATAAATAATTTATTTTCACGCGAATAGAAACTGTTGCTTTCACGGGAATAACTAATTTATTTTCACGCGAATGGAAACAGTTGCTTTCGCGGGAATAAACATTTCATTTTCACGCGAATACAAACCAATGCTTTCGCGGGAATAAATAATTTATTTTCACGCGAATGGAAACCATTGCTTTCGCGGGAATAAACATTTTATTTTCACGCGAATACAAACCAATGCTTCCGCGGGAATAAATACTTTATTTTCACGCGAATGGAAACCGTTGCTTTCGCGGGAATAAAAAAATTATTTTCACACGAATGAAACAGGAATATTTCACGCGAATAACACTATTCCGATAGAGTTTTCGCGTGAGTGTTTTTATTGGTTATAAGTTAAATGAGTAGGAGTGTCTTATAGTATATAAGAACAATTCTCTCTACATAAAAATCATTCTCTTCAGCAATAATCTCAGGAGCATCAACTACTACAATAACCTCAGGAGTATCAACTACTACAGCTGATTTTCCTGGTGATAAGGTAAGAATTAATAAAAACTATTTTAATCGAAGCTAAAATGTAATTATTTTACAACACTGTTTAATCATCCTATACTAACACATAACTTTTTTATTTTAGTTCATTATGAGTTCAAAGCCATATACAATAACAGACTTCCTCCCACAGATTTATCACCAGTATATCAAAGAAAATGTAGCCGTGCAGGAAAATGCGAAATATCCATTAACATTGCAAGCTGTGTTATTCTGTATAACACAGCATTTGCTAACTTTAGCATCTTTATACGGAGAGCTACCCATACAGTACCAACCACATTCATTACACCAGAATGCTGACAATCAGAAAACATTATTAAAACTAACAATTCAAAACAATTTTGAGACAGTTTTGAAAATGTCTAAAATCGTAAATATTAACCATTTTTTAAAAAAAATTAAGAAGAAGGTATGGGATCAAGATCTCACAGAAAGATTAGTTAAAGCCCAATGGAGTGAAGAACTAATGCTCAAGTTTAAACCTATTATTTTACAATATATTCGAACAGATGAATGTTTATATTCATCTATTACTTCGTTTGAAGTTATGTTATGTCTTTTTCAAGAATATAAACTTTAATATATACAATCATACAATATTTAATTTCTATAGGTATATTATACAAGGATATTTTCCTACTTATTATGTAATAAATGTATATAATCATATATTGGTTTAATGTAGTTATATCTCCTTGTTCTTCTCTCCTCCCTCTCCAAATATCATATGAGTTCGAGTTATGTAAAACAATTATCAAAACTTAAATGCCATACATTCAAAATCTAGCTGCCATATGAGTTCAAATTAAGTAAAATAATAATCAAAACTCAAATGCCACTTAAATGCCACTCAAATGCCACTCAAGTACCCCTCAAATGAAATACAATATAAACTCGGCGAATTCATCCAACGTCGTAACCCATTGCATAACCTCCAAGATCTAATCCTCAAAAAAACACTTGGTAGGGAGATCTGCTCATATATTACTACTACCCTCATCTCCTCTTCACCATCCCTAGATACTCATCCTGTACCCAGATGATCTATAAACGGTCTTGTGTCTGGGCTGAGAGCCCAAATGAAGTTGTTAAGTTACTTAAATAGTTTATCTGGGTACGTCGTGTGGGCATATCCAGTTATGGAGTCGATGATAACCAGCTTTGGTAGTGACAGTGACTGGGAAAGTTAATCAAGTACTGTTTACATTAGTGAATAATTAGTGAACGCTAGAATCCACTGCAATAGTATGATGTGTACATTGATCAATGTTGTGTTATTTCTGTGGTTGGTCACTCACAGTTCAATGATAATAGCTATTCTGGTAGTTGTTAGGTTAGTTATACTGTTATGGAAAATTCCGGTTTTTTATAGATAAGTTCTTTGATTTAAAATAACAACTTAGCAATTTCCATTCATATTCTCATATCTAAGTAAAGGAGTGGGGCTACACTGCACCGATGTTTTGTTGCCGATGTGCCTATACGATGGTTCGTGGCTATGTGCAGGTGGCTACACAAGCCGAAGTAGCGTGACGATGTACTCGAGCACATCAGTGAGTTTCGACTGAACTAGCCAATCATACGGCACAAAGTGCGGGTTTTTGCCTGCTTCATTTCCGACAACGAATTATTTGTTTCCCTGATATAATAATCATCACAATAATAGCAATAATTAAAGAACAATTTCACTGTGATGTATGGCTGTTTTTGATCACCATGGAAATACTGCTTTCAATATTTCTTTTAGTTCTGTGTATTATTAAATCTTCCAGATATTGTGATTATTCATTATTATTTATAACAAATGATGTAATAATGAATTTTATTTTATTGTTGTTGTACTTGTTATTAATTTTAATTATTATTATATTTATACTCAGTAATGTTGAAATTATCAATTACCACTATTCTATGAGCCATGTAAAATTAATTCGCTGTTCAAACTTTATTATAACATAATGATTCCTACGGAGTTTGCAGTGGATGCTTGTTGTTGACAAAAATTCTACCGCAAATGCACTGTAAATGGTTAAACTTGATGAGCTTGGGAAAATATTTTGCTTCAACCAATCAGAGAACGTCGATGTTTCTTCGGTATCGAGCATAGACCAACATGTTGGTTATGCTCGCTAACAGGCCCCACGATGTGCCGAAGTGGACACGCACATCGCAAAGCCTTCCGATGCAAAACATCGGCCTGTGTAGCCACCCCTTTAGACCGCATGGTATGACTGCTATAAACAAGGAAATGTTGCTTTGTATTGCTTTGTTTTCTTGTAAATAATTATTTGATGAGACGTTGAAGCCTATGATTGGTTTTAGTTGCAATAAAAGCCAGCAGATTGAAGAATGGTGGTTTACGTAATGCCAGAGATTTAATTTTCAATGTGTTCATAACTTACAGCCCAATCGAATAGAATTTACGATTTTTGAGTTTGCCTCGCCAAAGGGGACTAAAGACGTTAAAGGAGCTGCTATACTACACAAGCGAGTGATTATAACTAAAGGCAAATATGGCTTTTGGTCTATGGATGAACCAGACACTAAGAAGACAAAAGATAAACTGGAGTTCAATTACAAAAAAGGTGAGCTAGAGAAAGTTGTGAGTTATTGCATTATTTAACGCTTCTATGTAAAAGGTTCTTTGCTCTATGAGCTGGAGTAAATTGGCGAGGAATGACGACTAGTTGGCCAGTCGATAACCAGGAGGTAACCATCAGATGAGACATAAATGACCAATGGTAAACCAATGCATGACCCAAGTGACAATTGCAAGAAGAACTTGAAAAAAAAAACAGCCACAGTTGTCATTTAGATTTTTATGGGGTTTATTACACCATTGCTACTGGTTGATCACATCCCATTTCGGATCATTGAACATGTCTTTTGGGTAGCTGTGAAGCCTAATCATTACAGGTCAGCGTATGCTGACTCATTAAGTACAAGAGTTGCTTTAATTTGTTGCGGTGGTTGATCATTCATAATTTTTATAAAAGGAAGTTTTTATCTGCTTTGGTTTCTCTGTTTCTCCGTTTTCATTCATACATTTTGAGTTCTTCAATCCCTGAGCATCATTATGTCTTCTTTTCATTGTTAGACTACCACATGTTTCCTTTCTCATAAAACACTTCTTCGAGTGCATTGGCAAGTGTTTCATATCCTTCTATTTGGTTTCAAAAAAAGATTGTTTGTTGTTTTTAAGTTCCAAATAATGATCTGCTTTGTTAAACATACCAGTAGTAATATATGAGCAGATCATACTAGTGGTACAAAGTATCTCAAACCTCTTCTATAAATTACCATTGGTCCATTACTCTAAAAATGTTCCCTCACTGAATCTAAGTAAAACAGCGCTGATGTGCAACAAAAAACAAAAGTTTTTTACTCTCCAAGAACACGTCACTCCCTTCTTTGAACTCACTTTTGTTTTCATGGTCTCTGAGACCTTTAAAGTGAACTAGCAGTATGATAAAATTGTCGGCGAAACAAGATTTACTCAGTAAAGTGACAAGTTGCACTGCGATGAAGTTTTACTGCTGTTACAGGCCAGGACTCCCTACCCCGGTCTATACATACACTATAAAAAAGGCTTTACAGAGTTAGAACGAATAACACGGCAAGTTGAAATGAAAATCTTCACCAGACCACGCTTTACAATATGTGAAAACTTTGTAGAATAACAACAATAGCTTGAACAGAGAGTTTGTGTTATTATACAGTGATATTTTTGTAAGGCTCTCTAAATATGCTATTTACAATTCTAGGAATAGATTGTCATGTTGCGAAATGTCATCCTCTCATGTGGATAGCATAATAATTATCCTAAGAGTGGTTTTACAAATACTTACTCTCTTGCCTTTATAAGTGGGCATCTCATCTTCTGATCCCAACCGAGGCTGTCAATTCTGAGGTGCATTGGCTAACTGGGTCTGGATACTGGCTGGGGATAGGCCCTTTATAACATATAAAGGAGTGGCTACACAGGCCGATGTTTTGCATCGGAAGGCCTTGCGATGGGCGTTCCCGATGTGCGTGTCCACTTCGTCACATCGTGTGGCTGTTCGTGAGCACAACCAACATGTTGGTCTATGCCCGATGCCAAAGGAACATCGGCGTTCTCTGATTGGTTGAAACAAAATATTTTCCCAAGCTCATCAAATTTAACCATTTACAACGCATTTCTATTTGAATTTTTGTCAACAGCAAGCATCCACTGAAAATTCCGAAGGAACTATTATGTCATAATAATAAAATTTGAATAGTGAGTTAATTTTACAAGGCTCATAGAACAGTGTTAACTGACAATTTCAACATTACTGAGTATAAATATAATAATAATTAAAATTAATAACAAGTACAATGAAATAAAATTCATTATTACATCATTTATTTGTTTATTATTTTTATTATTATAACTAATGAATGAATAATCACAATAACATCTGAAAGATTTAATAATAAACAGAACCAAAAAAAATATTGAAAGCAATGCTTTTATGGTGAACAAGACCAGCCGTAAATCACCATGAAATTGTTCTTCAATAATTGTTGCTTTTATTGTGATGATTATTATATCAAGGAAACAAATAATTCGTTGTCGGAAGTGAAACAGGCAAAAACCCGCACTTTGTGCCGTATGATTGGCTAGTTCAGTCGCAGCTCACCGATGTGCTCGAGTACATTGTCACACTACTTCGGCCTGTGTAGCCACCTCCACATAGCCACGAACCATCATATTCCCAACAAACAAATCAATGTTTTAAAAACGTTGCAGAGATGTTATGCGACTGTCCAGTAACAACCCCTCATAACGTGCCAGCGATGTAAAAATGTGGACGCCGACGTCAGACCGACTACATTGATCTTAACATTTGATTGAAACATAAGCAATAGGTTCTGTAAATGTTACCGTTGACGATAGTTCAGTATATTGAAGGGATATTGCTGGGATGTTGTGCCAACAGTCCTATTTCTGCCCCTCGTAACGTGACGACAACATAAAAATGTGGACTCCGGCGTCAGACCGATGACGTTGTCCCCAACATTTGTTTGAAACATAACCAAACAGTTTTGTAAATGTTGCGTTAAACGGTAGCTGAATATGTTGCGGTAACATTCCATCAACAATGTTGGTGACATTTTATCTCATGTTATAAGAACACTCCATCAACATCAGAGATAACGATTATTTCACAAGAATGTCCTTTCATCGTTGCCTCTAACATGTCATCAACATGTTACAGCCAGATTCTATTGACATTTCATAGAACATGCAATGAATATGTTCCATGAGCATTCCAATAACGTTGACAATTATATTTTCACCAAACACCACACAAACAATGTATTAGTTAACATTGCTAGCAGCAGTCAATGGATTTACTGTAGAATTTGCCAGCAGCGTTACAGCAACAGCAATCAACCAAAAAAGAACATATCTTTAGCGCCAAGAATATACAAACATATGCTTGAAAATTTTTAGAGTAATAATATATATTACCTACGCAGTATAATTTGCACAGCACGTGATATAGCAAATCAAATAGTTATCTAGTGATTCAAATTTGAGTCAGTATAATTGAATGGGGAAAAATCCAAAATTACAAACCCTGCTGAAAACCAGCACAAGTGTCAAGTATGACACAAGTGATATAAACAGTAAGCTGTACACTTCACTAAACTTCATCGGTTGAGTTTATACAGTTAGCAAGGTATTTACATAACAGAATTGGCTCGTAACTTCCCGCAGTCAGCATTGTCTGCTCTGCTTCATCCAATGTTCACAGTCCCCTCACAGCAGGTTGGACAAGTGAATCATTACAAACACTGAGTCTACAATAAATACAGGTAGCAATTACTTCCAATTAGGAGTCATCCCTTCATGAGCAGCTAACATGCACACTTTTCCGCCAATAATTCCTGACCGTTCAGTTAACCAACATTAGCATTCAGCATCGATTATGCTGTTACTTTTTAAGTTTAAAGTACCAAAAATTTTTAACTATTGGGAATTGCCTGTTCAACGGTAACAGCAGACAACTCCAACATTTTCTTGGAAATGCATGCATTTTGACGGACTGTCAACAGACAGTTGTTGTGGTGGGTGAAATCTCTTCAGTAACAGCAGTTCTGACCAATTTCGTTGGATTGGTACTGGCCAATGCGTTAAAACTTGCAGGATATTCTGCCAAGCATCATTTAATAACCACAGCAAGTGAAACTAAGAGCAATCACACTCCACATAGCTAGCCCTGGTGGGAGAAACCTACCTTGCCATCATCGTGACTAGATGCAGTGTAGGATAGCTCTGTACTTGAATACCAGATCCATACTCCTCACATCTTGGAGCTTTTGGTTGGGTTGCAGTAAACAGAGCCCTAAACGGGAAACACATAGCATCAGCAGAGGGTGGGGGAGAAGGGAGAGATAAAGCTAATGTTGATGTGAGGTTACAGTCAGTACATGCCAAGTTGAAAGACTAAGCACTAAATTAATTCATTTTAAAGTAGTTCATACGTTGGATAAATATCATATATACATGCAAAAAATTGATTTCTAGCTATAGCTCACACTCTTACGAAGATCAGATGTAAATGCTGGCAGGTAAATGCAAATATTGAAACTTGTTACTTGTCAACGGGGATAACTTCGGAAAGTTAAAAAAACCATTTCATGTCCTTAATACATGTCAGCGTTAGTGAATGTGTGCTTCAGTGGCCACAGAGCAGTGTTAATAGTCGCAGCAATGCAGCCAACTAAACGAGCAGTCTGTGTGCTCGGCACAATGGAATCATCTGTACATGTAGCCAAGCTTCAATGGTAGTAAGTAGAAGACAACCCACAAAACAGGTATGAAATCTTCATTCAATTCATTGATGAAACAAAAAATATGGGAGTTGTGTTCAACTGCGGAAATCGACTTGGAGTTGTCCGTTCAACTGCAAAAATTAACAATTTGCAAGGTGGTGTTTGAAAAATCAAAAATTTGTGGAAGAAGTTGAAAAATATCAACAGATCGAGTTGTCATGGGCCAGGTCAGATTCAGTTATACAAAACTTCAAAGACTAGACATGTTTGAATAAACATACACACAAATCCTTCATTATAAAACTCAACCTGCTTTGAAAGCGAAGAAACCTTATAAAACATTTTTAACCCTCTCTCCTTGCCAGATGATCAGCAGGTAGGTAGAAGGAAACAATAAATTTTAGCCAAATTCCACATCAGTTACCTGCACTTATTGCCTCTTGCACTCTAGCTTGTTATTGTAGCTCTTCCAGGTCTGAGTTTGTATCACGTGTACCTCTAGGACAACTGCAAATTCACCACACATGCATTATGAGTGTGGAATGCCGTTGGCAAATTTGGAGTTGTCTGCTGAACTATGCATTCAAGGAAGCACAACTCCAACAAGACATTTACGAGTCATATGGTTAGGGGAGGGATTTAGCTGGACCAAAAGTACTATTAGCAGAATACTAACACACTTACGTCTTTGTAAATAAACCTTTGGTAACAGTGAGCAGGGTTTTCGACCTGTGAATGACTTCACTGTTCGCCAGACCGACAACCAGTGTCCGTCCTTCACTCTCCACCATTTTGCTGTTTCAGCTGACCACACAGAAATCCTACAGAAAACATGTTCATTCTGTTGTAGAAGATAAATGAATGAATATGCTCTCAAACGAACTGCATAGCTAACTAGCGCTGCAGTTGGGATGTATTTGTTTGTTTCTTCGTAATGTAAGGGAAGTGTAACTCCTCCCAATGCAACAGAATTCTGCCTGTGGGGAGCAAGCTTGGCAGTTTTACAGGCACGAGCTGCACCGAAAGATAGTGGTAGCGACGAAACATTCTTAGAAAAAGACTCACCAGAACTGGCTGATTGCTTTCTTGCTGTATGCGGATCTACTTCGCTTCGTACAAACATAACATTCCTTGCGAGCAGGGTAACTCCATCAATGCAGCTGTGGTAATGGAGGCAGGCGTCGTAACGGATGAGCCTACAATGAAACCGGGCGCATTTTGAGGTAATGCTTGGCGGAAGACTGATAAATATTGTGTGATTTATGAAATGTTTAATTTATGGATATCTCTGAGAAGCACATCTCTGTGATGTAACATGCCAGCTTTACTTGCCTTGTACAAAATCAACCAAGTAGCGATGGATCATTTCTACTGCCGAAGCCACTTGGCAAAAAAAAACAAGCTTAAATTGAGATTTCAGTGAGACTCGAATCACATCTGCATCACAAATTGTTTGATGGTTAAATATTGCGGTTTATTTTAGCAGAGGAGTCTAGTCTGTGAGAGCTAACCTCGGCAGTTACATCTGGTAGAAGCTATCAAGTATATACATTATAACGTGGAAAAAACGGCATTCTGGGGTAAAAAGGTTTGAATATGAACATCCATACTTACTGACTGCCGATATGAACAAGCATAAATTTGCATGGAACAAAGTGTTTTTGCTTCAAGAATGGGCATCGACTTCTGGAGCATGGTAGGCAATAAGAAAGTAACTGCTTGGGAATGCACTTTGACTGATTTTAGCAAAATAACTGATTGCCAGCTTTATTCATCTCCAGTCCTTGAAGCCTTTGACTCTGCAAACTGTCCATCGTAAGGTTATCAAGATTGCGCTAGAGCTAACAAAATGTTCATATGAGATGTTATAAAAGTTGTTTGTTGATTTAAGCAGCCTTGCCAAGCACCAACACATGCCAAAAATGCTGGTTTGTTCAGACCTTAGTGCCATTCAGCACCATACAATGTAAAAGCTCTGTAAAATATCAATTAATAAGCCACCTCACATACTCGGTGGTACGAATAGACCACAAAATGTGGTACTGACGGCAGATACTTGATTTCGCTGGAGAACATAATGAAGAAATTGACAAGATTATAATAATACATGCGTAGTCAACTCACAGCCATAAGGGCTATTTAAAAAAGGAGATTTGCTTAAAAAAACCAATTATTTTCGGCAAGTAGTTATGTTATGACTACCAAGGTGTTCAATTATTACAAAAAGTGAAAGTTTAATAGTGAACCGAACACATAATTCTCCAAGTCATGTACTCGAATGAGTTCTAAACTCAAAATGTCATTTATAAGGCCCCAAAAATATTTGCTATTATGAGCTTTCCGCACAAGACCTACACTGATTATGATATTACGAAAATTGTTGTTGTTGTTGCTAACCAGCAAAGAAAACTTTTACACAAATAGACATGTTATGAATTTTATGAAAAAGCTTAAACTTCTCACAATAAACCTCAACTCTTCATGTGAACTGTATATATCTTGGGAGATTATCAGCACAACAATGTCCCAACTATTTCCTGTATGAAACATACCTATAAATAGATCTTCTCATAGCTTCAGTGTAGCTAGTGATATTGGTAAATGCGTTTGGTAGATGTCCTGTCACTTTTTGTTGCAAAATGAGTTAATTTGTCTTTATCCTTGTTACCTCGTAGCAAACAACGACTAGCTAAGCTGCACTGGCGCAACAGCATGAACAACAATGACAGTAATTGATTCATGAAAGACATTCATGCAGGGTTTTGTGACCACAGATCCTTTTCAAATTCATTTAGTGGTTTGTTGGCATCCCTCACTCAGTAAGCTACACAATACAGTAGCATATAACACTGAGAAAGTGAAGGCTCAGGCTAGTCAATATACTTGGAGTATACAATTATCCAAGCAAAAGCAGTACAGTGAATTGCTAACTATTGAGGCCAACATAGATAAATTTTGCATAATTATAGAAATGGCGTTTTTCGAAAAATAAAAACAATTGCTCTACACAAACATATATATTCCACACATACACAAAAAATATATTCCACTCATAAGCACACAAGAATATAGTCATAATAAAATAGACACATTTACACTGCAAATGCACACAGCCATAAAATGCTGTTATTTTCTCATAATCAAGCATAAAATCAGTTTGGATAGCATCATGTCTGATAGCCATCACATAGTGGTGACTGGCAGTTACCACTGATCAAACAGAAAACACGCTGCAGATTACATAATTCCGATTTAATTACGTTACCGCAGCAAGTTGAGGCTGTTTCATTACTAAACTTGTAAACAATCATCTGCACTGACAGTCTCATCAGTTACGCAGCTCTTACTGCTAATGTAGTGAAGGGTAGTAAGTAATTGCAATTGAAATAACTATGGCTTCATCTTTGATGAGAGAGGCTAGACTGCAGTTCCAGCATAACACCGGCATAACAAACATAACACCGACATCAGAAGATTACTAACTATTACTGTCAGAGATGTAAAAGCATACATACGGAACTATTAGTGTACTCATACAAGCATTTACACAGAAAACACATTTATAAGTAACTGTTCAAAAGTATATGAACACTTACTTGTACAGATACTTAAATACATACTTTATACAAACATTTACAAACATATATATGCAGCATTCTGCATGAAAGCACACATTTGTACATGCATACAACTGTATTGAAGAGATATATAAGTTAATATACACTGGGTGATGAAGGGATGAGAGCATGAAATCTATTATAATTGCTTGCAGGTGGGGCGGGGGAATGCACTACTGTAGTTTCCCTAAATGAACTCTCTTACATACACATCCATACAGTCATCAAGAAGCCAAGCACACCATCGGAGGCATAGATGGGGGCATAGGTCAATGATGTGCATGCAATAGCAATGAAAACCACATGGTTGGTCAGGATTGCGGTGGGGTATATAATGCACACAATAGTAGTCTACTGCTTTCAAGTGTTATTGAATTTACTATTGAAATATCTCCCTGCCCCTCTTGTTCTAAACAACTGTTTGTACACTTGGACCGCGTTCAGTCATGAAAATGAAAAAGCAATTTGTGCTAGTAAACCACTTTTTCGTAAATTAAAACTTCAGTTGATAAACTTTTGTTGATGAAAATTCTAGTGAGGTACTAGTGATGAGTTATTTAAGTTGTAAATGAAAACTTATGATTGTGAAAAATACTTGCTAAAGTAATAATACGTTTTTAAATTTCTCATCAACGTTTTACTGCTTTATAGACTAAATAAATTTACGAAAAAGTTTTCTTTAACTCCATTTCTAATCAAAAATGTGCATACAATAAATTCAGCATTGAAAATATTTTTAAAATATTTTTTTAAACCGATATCTTTTGTTATGGCAATCATTGTAACTACTAAACCGGAATCGAGAGCAGGTGTCGCCACTGGTCAAAGAATTCCGCAAAACCTTGGCCTTTACCTATGCCTCAATAATGCACACACTATCACATATGGGAACGCATTGATGTCCGTTCTTGTGTATACATACACATGATTGTACATACAACTTCACGTCCATATGAATATGTGAGTTCAGGCATGTGGGCTCATGTGCACACACATGTTAAAATTATCTGTATACTTCATGTTGGAACGGATCTTTATTAGTCAGCGGTGACAAACTAACCAAAGAGTCTAGTGCAACAACTAGACTATGAAAGGTGTGCAATAGTAATTAAAACCAAATGCTAATGACAAAAACAGCGAGTTAGCCCCAACCACCAGTATTATGAGAGTATTTGAAAGCAATGCTTGTCCAATATATGTGCTATGTCTATGTAACAGAAAATTATTGTTTACCGCCATGCAGCCACCGATGTGTGTGCTTCAACTCAATTAAACATGAAGTATATTCACATGCATTAAGTTCGTATTACATACAACCATCCATAGGTAAACATATGCACACAGGTGAATGCCTACAAGCCTTTTTACTTTTTGTCTAAATTTGGTAGTACCTAACAATTAGGATAAAGTCTCAATTGTATCATGCTTGTTTACAACCTGAATTTATCAATCATCATTTTACCTTTAGCTTTAAAAAATAGCAGCATGCAGCATCATGAACAACTGGTAGAGATTCTTTTTTTCATTCCATCTAGTCTGCAGCTTTTTCACGAGATCGTAAAATATTGCCAGGGAGCAAAAACCTTGTTTTAGATTTGACTTTAGAAGATAATTTCCATCAGTAATCCATAGATTCAAATTCATGTTGAAAGCTCCTAATAATCTCTCAGCAGTTTTCATCATGTTTAATGATTAGGTAGCTTGGCTTTTACTAAGTATCAGACTTCACTAAAACTAGGCAATCATCAGCAAGTTAAGCACAAATCGGTTTAGAGAGTGAATTGATCACATCAGTTGATTTAATTGAATTTAATATTTAAAACATGTGTATTTTTGAGAAATTAAATTGTAAATTTGTTCATATAATTACCCAATCTAACCATATCTGACATGTTGGCTTGAAAAATATGGGCTGGCCGCTTTGCGAGTATAGATGAGGTGACTGTTCAGAAGCACAGTCAGTAATTCAGTTTATTAGTTCAGAAAGTCCACAGCTGCGGTAAATTCAAATCAAACATGGGGTGAGGTACAGAAAACTCTTGTCAAACATACTGAAGCTAGGTGTAAAAGGATAATGTGAAAACAATGTTTACCTTGAGTCATCTCAATGTCTCGTTTTTGCTCAATTGAAAACTAAAGTTGTGTGCAATAGGCACTAGGGAGGCAATGCTAACTTTAGGGAGTTTTCAGAGATTTCAGCAATTTTTGAAGAGTAGAAAAAAATTTTGTACCTAATAATCGGGTGAGTCCCTTACAAACCAGGTGACACGACAGGTATGAAACCAATCGCTTCACCAAAGACAAGGATTAATAAATTAGTACACACAAACATTCATCAATGTAAGCACTTGCGGTTTGCTTTAAAAAAAGTACCAGGTTGTTATAGTTATCAATTCAACTGGCAAATTTGCCAAAAAGAAAAATGATCTCCAAACAATAAAACTGTTAATCATACACACGAGAGTCGAGCTAAAATGTACTTTTTTCGCTTTCATCAGCAAGTTACTGCCTGTAAAAATACCCTAATGCACTCGAGAGGCACACTTGGCTTTTTCTTCATTTCGGAGCCCAAATTGTACTGAAGGAGCGCATTGTGGGGGGTAACTGAATCTGCTTATCATCATTATCAAAGCCTAAAGTCAACACAGCAGCCTACCCAGCAACTGCAGCAAAGTATTAAAATTTCACTACTAACAACCAAAAATTCGTCCTTCAGGCCTAATATTTTCATAGAAAATTGATAAATGCAAATTCAGCTAAAACCATCAATCTGGCCGACTCATTTTCACTTTAACTATTTTAGGCATCCCTACTTATGACTGTTGACAACTGCTATGATGGCTCAAAAGTGCACTCTGTGCGCAATAGGAAGAGAGACAGTAAAAATTTTGTCACTATGCGATTCACCAATCCAAAACATCTCAACCTTCTGTTGCTTCAACCATAAGGGAGCCCACTGCTCTACTGCTCATATTGAAGTGAAGTTTTCACTCATTTTAAAACCCCGGGGTTTTACTTAATTTATTATTATTTGTTATAGTTTATATATATCCACCAAATACTATTTATGTTTGTTTGTAGCAAAGTATAAATGTATGTGAAACACTAGAAGTCGTGCTCACAATTTCCTTGATAACATATAGGTATCCCTTGAAAAAGGCCATATAACTCCATATGAAACCTTCAGAACTAATAAAGAGACTTCATTAAAGAGAGACTATGTAAAGAGACTTCATTGCATTCATTGCATGCAGTTGTTAGAGAAAACTTGCAAACAATTAAATCTTGATGTTAATGAAGTTAATAAGAGTTAATCAGTGAAACATAAAAACACTGCAAATATCTTGAGAAATGAAATAGATGGACGTCAACCATGAGATTAAAGTACCAAAACTTTTTATTAGAGAAAACAGCTTCAAACAAAACAATTAGTTTTCAATTATATCTTTTCTAAAAAAAAATTTATGTGGTTGATCTTAGTTGACACCCAAAAATATTAAAGCAGTGAAAAAAAGCTAAGTGAAATTCCTGACAATCAGTCAAAGACGATTACCACAGATTTGCTAAAAAATTCAATGAATTTCTGGTATATTAATCAACTTTCATCAATTTTTCAATTGTAGCCACATGAAAAAATGGCATGCACAAATGCCAACATATGTTTTATATGACTCATTTGAATCTGTTCAAGATACTCAGCTTTAACTTACTGCATCCAACATGCAATGCTACATTTTTATTGTGCCGATAATCTGGCAAGTTCATCTGAGCATTCTTGATTATTAAAGGCTATGTTATTATTTGAAAATCCGTGTACATTTGTTTACATATTTCAATTGCATCATAGAAACCCATTTAACTCATGATAGGACTGAGATTAAATTGGTGCTCGATGAGCAAACAATTCCCAAAGATTCTGATATTTCTGAATCCTAATATCAAAATAAATTGTAAATCTTCCAAAGACAGCTGTCATAACTTTGAACTAAGGTAGCTAAAGACGTGGGCTATTTTCCTTACACAAGTAAATCATTTTCAGCTATTTGTTGAAGTTGCTACACCAAAAAAATTAGAAAGCCTGCAAATAAAGTTCTTTCAGTTAGTTTAAGTTTGCTGTATGCTTTGTCACTTTAAATGTTTTGCCTGGTGTCCAGATAGATCTTTACTAAAATGCTTAAATATTACATTAAGAGAAATGTTATTTTAATGACCTAAGAATGTTAGTTACTGATGGTGGAACTTTTTTGAATAATGTCGACAACACATTTTTGGGAAATTAATTATATTTATTTATTACTACCTACTACTACTACTACTACAGCAACAACAAATTATTGTTATTTAAATTTTATTAAATGAACTTTACTATGGTTAACTATTTAATAAACTGAACCAACTTTGCAACAGAAAATTGAGAAGCAGCACCTGAGAATCACTAAGAACAATAGGACTTCACTTGATAGGAAGAGGAGCCACTGTCAGAGCGTACAGCATAAAACAAGGAAATATGGCCGACAATGAGTTCCCCAGCGTTGCCCAAGCAGAGAGATTAGGGAAGAGCTGCGGCTAAAGATAACTTTTCTGTCAATTTGGTCGCCAAAATAGAGTTATTTATGAGAAAGAGCGTAAGTCTATGACCAGATTGAAGTGACAACTCCCAATTTGACCACTTACGTAGTCATCTAAAAGCGCCTTGGTCGCCCAAATAGAGTTGTCCATGAACGAGCTCCATAAGTAGTAACTGTACTTTGGCCGACCAAAGTCGTGCGCCCATCAGTGTCTTCTGCCGCCTCTTCCCTAACCTCTTTGCCATAGGCATTATCGGTACAACGTAATGCTTATAATGTCTCGCAAGCGCGGTAACCCCCATTGATGAAACTATTGGAAAATGAACTATGCGCTAAGCTCCACCTACCGCTGACTGTTGAACCCACAACTCCAAAAGCAGAAAAAACGTAGGAGAGAACAATTTCCACTTTAACTCCAATTGTCACGGTTTTTTTTTGCCAAAAAAGTCATCATTACAAAGAGACAAGGAAGGAAGGGTATTGAATGTAATTAGACCAACCTCTGATTATGTGATGGTAGTCTGTATCCTGCTAGTGCCTAGTGAGTGCATTTGACACTAAATGTAGAACATGTTCAACTCAGAAGTTTTGACTCTCAAAGTCCAAAGAAAATACATCAGGCTCAATTCTAAACAAAAAAATGACCATTGCATGCAGCGTTTTTGGGGTTTTCAAACTGAGCCCTTGAGAGTCAATAGTTCCATCTGATTGTTGCAGTATTACCTGCTGGCACTATGTAAAATAACAACTGGAAAAATATTTTTTATTGTTATAATAATTACCTATTTGCTATTATCATTATAATTATTGTTTATTGTTATTGTAATCAAGCAGCTAGCTCCCTAAATCAAGAATCTAGCTCTCTGAATATGACTTTCCAACTCCTCTCACTGATCTAAATCTCCTATAGCGTAATTGCTGCATATAGCTGAGTTTAAACCTTTACATTCTGGAAATGACTTTTGTCATGGTGAAGTGTTTTCTGAGAGTCTAACCTCTGGCCATTCAACAGATGTTTATTATGCATCAAGAATTTTTTCCTAGTTTTATCAGTAATTAACACAAAGATCATTGTAAGCACTAAGGCACATTATGTAACGTTTCGTGAGACTTAGAACAAATTACCACAACATAGAAAAATCACTTCAGTGTTACATCATGAGGCCATTTGGTCGTGATGTTCTCGAAATATAATGGAATAATCATAATAATGTGCTCATCATCATAAAATGCAGTGTTAAGAAGTAACGCTATTGTTACCTTCTCAGGATGTTACATGCAATGTCATTGATTTTATGTTTTTGGGGAGGCGTATCACTATATGGGCAAAACATTTCAGTGGAACCTTAACAACATGCTTGGTGATAAGGGTAGAAACACATTGTAAAATACGTTCTGTCAATATTGAATGGCAATGCTCAGCAACAATGTTTTGTAAATCATGTTGAAATGTAACATGCAATGTTATTGCCTTAACGTCACCAGTACGATTCGCCATCACATCAGAAAACATTTTGTTGAGACATTTTCAGCACGTTCCTTGGTGATGTTGCGTCATTATTGTAGAATAACGTACCAACAGTGTTAAAGAATTATGTTAATCGACAATGTTGTTATAACATTGCTGGTTTGTTTGTTTATAGGTCATTTATGAAATGTGATTAGGATGTTTGACACAATGTACATGATACATTTCCACAACACGCAATCCGTACATTCCATAGTTACATTATCACAATATTGTAGGGTAGTATCCCATCAATGTTAATTGGGGATGTTTCTCAGTAATGTTTCCGCAATATACCGCCCATGTTAATGTATCACATTACTCTGGCAATATTGACGTAACATTTACTGTTACCTTAAGTTAACATTTTTATTGCACATTGGTGGTATGTTGCGTGTAATGTCATTGATTATGTTCTGATAACAAGCCATGATTGTTTCTCCAAAATATTGTTACAGAATATTAATAACCAACATTTGTGTAACATGTTATAAACATAACAAATGGGCGTAACACAACTGTAACCTTGTATAACATCCCGGAGATGTTATTTGCTTGTTGGGTTGGCACATCGGTATTAAAACATCGGTGCAGTGTAGCGGCACCTCAAGAGGGATACCAGGCTGGATACTGGGCTGGTGTGGGTTATGTAACTTATAACGGGGGGGGGGGGGGGGGGGGGGGCGAGTAAACAGTAGCACCAAGAGGGGATTAATAAGTAATACAGGGGAACCAGACATGGGGGGTTTAGAGGGGAGGGGTGTGGGGCTGGAGCGAGAGGGATTATATAATCCTCTACTGCTAAATTATCCCACAATATTGCATTTTGGACTGTTGCCTGTCTGAAAACTTTAGAAAGCAACTAAACTGTTTTCAATATGTAATATTGTGAACTATTTTACTATCTTCATGGACACAACATATAGTGTATTGCTAGCCAGCAATACACCCAACTTCTAACGATAATGACAACCGCTAATGCTATAGCTTTATCGACCAAGTTCCCCTTGAACTCTCCAACTCCTGCTCCAGACTCACAGCTGCCAGCTGTTGCAAAGTCTGCTACTGAGATTGCACTCAGTATCCTCCTCTTCCAACATCTCCTAAATACACACTCCTCCAAGGGTTAGCCAACAGGTTCAACAGATGAGTTGTGGTTCCAGTGATGAAATAGTTTATTATTTCCAAGAAACAATACAGGTAAGAATCCAATGCTAACTGAGACTTAAAGTTTCTCTGCCAGACCGTACAAGTTGGTATGGCTTTTATAACATTTCTCCTAGGTTGTATCAATGCCTATCAAAATGTACAATAATATACAACATAATAACATTTATTTACTAACATAAACACATGGATATTTAACCAATAGTCTTGTTCTCTAAGCTCCGCCTCTTTTCCAGTTGTTGCGTCATCATTGCATCATCCTCCCATCAAAGCCTGTGTCTCTTACCTTTGGTCACCTTTGTATGGTCATTATTTTCTCCTACTTTATTAGCCCTGCCCCACAAGTTTGCCAGGAAGTGGCTCTATCCCATGTATAAGTTAAGATATGATGTAATGCAGCTAGAGGTAGTCGGGGTAGCTCGGAAACACTTGGAGTAGCTCAAGGTAGCTCGAGGTAGCTGGGGCTAGTGTGGGCTAGCTCAGGGTAGATATCTAGGAGAAAGAACGGGCTTTTTTTTGGTCCAAACTAGATGGAAATTGATGAATTGTTGGTCATTCCCAATCATGGTTATGATGTCAGTTTAATCATCCAGTTTCTATCCATATACAAGGAGGTAGGGAGGGGAAGAGCTGTTTTTCAGGACCCCAAGTTTCTGACCACTATGGATGGGTAGATTGGCACTGTGCAGACAGGGCGAGTTTGCGGCTGTTGTAGAGGGAATGAGACACTGGGGGTTTGGGGGAAAGGGGGTCTATATGCAGGGGTGTGGGAAATAAATGTAGATTCAAGGGGTGAGGGTGTAGGTACTGTAGTAGAATTGCACTAAATTTCTCCACAATATAGAATTATATCTTTGGCCAGCTTATCACAAGTAGTAGTTTTAACTGGACAAATATGATGGAAATTTTATTCAAATACATCAAAAGATCATATTTGCTCTTTCATTTATACAAGTATCATAAACAGCTAAACGAATTCTTTTTTTTTCATTGTATAGAATTTAGTTTCTGTGATTATATTTAGTAATCAGTCATGTGATGAGACAGCTTTATGTCTATTGCTTATTATATCAAGGATAGATGTCTTACAAAGAAATTGTAAAGAAATTGAGGGAGCCTGTTTTTAATTTTGAAAGACAGGTTTTATTGAAACATTGAAATATCTGCAAAATAGTTCAAATGATTTTAACAATTCAGACTATTTCTAAATAACTAGTTTTCTTCGACTTCCTTCTAAAGATTTTTCAAGGTTTGCAATTTTCCAATCCATCTAAATCGTTTCAAAAGTGCTTCAATTATTTGCAAAACAAGAGTCAGTTTGGTAACTTGTTACATAAGAAATGCAATTTTATGGTGTGGTATTTTGAACTAGCAAGGGCAGTATGAACTTACTAAATCTACTTGACCAGTTTGAGATACAGTTTATTCTGCTGTTTACACACCTTCATTGATTATTTCAATGTACTCAAAGCATCTAGACTACCTCAAATGTTTTTTGAAGCCGAAACATCTGAGTGATGAGCCGCCATACTTTTTTTCTCTACCTCTCAGCTCTGTAGAAGCCATTCCCACCCACCCTAGGATTGTCTCATTGGTCACCTGTATCTGGAGGCTTGAGTAAGATTCCCTCGCACTGAAGGGCAATAGTATAATAATATCAACTTTTGTTACATCGATAGCACTGCTGCCGTATCAGAGAAAATAAGTAGAGATCAAGGCCACTCCAGCTCATGTAATTAGCACTTCCTGCAACACTGTTGGCATGAATAATGAAGAGTGAAATGGTCTGTTTTTTTGCAAAGAGTTTGATGATTGTATGTGTTTATTATTGGATAATTCATCATTTAAAAGCACGCAATTTCGTTTAATTTGTCATGTACATACGTCAAAGGTCAGACCATTGCTGAATCAAACCAGAGTCTCATTTTGGCAATTGCCAAACATAGAGGAGATATGTAGAGTAGAGTGTGCACTTGTTTATTTCTGACAGCTTCTCCCGAGTGCAACCTTGTTGGCTTAGCTTGGAGTTGGAGGTAGCAAACTCTGTATTTTGAAAGGATAGAAAACTAAATTGACAAAAATAGATATAGCTGGTTTGTAACAGCTGGTTGTGCCTTGAATTCTGGATAAGTGTGAAGACTGACAGGAAGCCTGACTTGGCTGTTGGTTGAGCCAAACCATTGCATTACAAGAAAGCAAGAATGGTAGCTCATTCATAGAGATCATAGAATACATATCCAAGACATCATTGGTAGCTTGGTAGTTTTGCCACTCTTTTGTGACATGTGACTGAAACTCTGGGTCTTTGATAGCTATGTAGGACAATAGTGACTTCAGCTCATTTTGCAAGTTTGTTTTATCCAATTACATTACTTGTTACATAGGATGGCTGATGCGTATGGAAAGCGACGATTACCCAAAAAGAGAAAAAGAACGCGCCGATGCTGTACAGAGAGCTGTAGAAAGCGAAGGAGGCCTGAGGGGCTCGTATAAACTATTTGCCAACAACTGTGAACATGTCGTTTCCTATTGGCTAAAAAAGAAAGGATACAGCAAACAGGCAGGCAAAGAGGTTAGTTTTTTGTGCCATAGTCGCAATATTACTTGAGATAAAGAAGTTTGTGGAAGCTCCTGTTAATGAATTCTCTTCAGCAAAAACCTTCCAATAATTTCCCTTTACCGTTGATGGCAAGTTTCCTTCGGTGAAGCTGCTTTGGGTTACATGTAACTGTTGACACTTTTACTCCTTTTTACTTGGCTTTCACACAGACTGGCACTGGGTGCCTCCACTCGGCACACATTATGTAACAATTTTTTATGGCCTGGAAAACCATAACACTCCTCAAGCTAAGCAATCACAAAAGAAACCATTATCAATATATTTGTAAGTTTTCATAGAACCACAATAATGGAATGGGAGACAAAATTTGCCTCTCTATCACCATGATTATTAATCATATTTTTCAGTGGGCACAAAAGTACCAGGACCAGCTGACAAAGTGCTGCAACTGCCAGAGAGCTTTGGTAGACTAACTCTCACATCACCAGCTTCCAAATTGTTCAGGAACCAACATTTAACGACAGACAAGGACTAAAGCCATGACTACACACACCTACGTTGGGTCGGTATGCCTACGTTGGGTCGGTATGCCTACGTTGGGTCGGTATGCCTACGTTGGGTCGGTATGCCTACGTTGTGACGGTATGCGGTGAAAACGCGTTTGTTATTCTACAGGCAACATTGCTTTTTGACAAAAAGATGCTCATTTTTGTAGACCAACATGTTGGTCTACAAAAATTTTTTGGCCTGACGCTTCAGTGATTGGACAATTACTGTCAGATAACCGCTTTCGATTGGATAAAATATAAAAACGAAAGTTGACGACTCCAGTGAACTTTTTTATATTGCAACCTTGACCTGGTAATTACTGTTTGGCCAACGATCCATTCTGTTACTTCTATCAAAGATGGTATTTTTTTATTTATAAATAACTTATTATTTATAAACATTAATTATTTATTATGGCTGATAAGGTTATTAATCTAATATTATAAACAAAGATAATAATTGATTGGTTATTATAATTTTTATCTATAATAGTTATTATAATGACTGTTTATAATAATTATACCCTCTTTGCCTCACTGGACAACCCGTAACGTTAGAGCCACCAGAGCGACACTACGAAACGTATTTCTTGTCATATTCCTATGAAACTTAGGTGTGTGTAGCCACGACTCAAGGCAGCATTACAATTATTATCTAAAATGACTTGGACAATCATTGTGGTTTAGCTGGTTAGATTTCATTGTTTTATTAAAAACTTGAGTAGAATAACTTATGTTGTTACATCTATTTACTGGTATATAAAAAGTAGTCAAAGTAACTTCAAGTATGTGGAACTAATAGAAGCCATTAAAGGTATATGCGTGGTTTGGCCACTTTACTTACATTCTACACTCACACTTTGTGAGATTAAACAATAATATCTCATTTATACCACTCGTACAGTCTTATACTCTCAAACTCGACCAACATTGAGACAGAAAATGTATCTTGTATTATTTAACCGACAACAAGCAACAACTAGTTCTAGTAACTCAAGTTGGATGTGTTCAGTAACTATATCAAGAACACAAATATAAACTCTACAAGAAGATAAAACACGAAATCAAATGTTCGTTGCAGTCGATTGAAAGTGTGATTTATATCAATATAAAAAATAAACCTCAATAATTGCCTAGTACACATAGCTAGCTATATATATTGTGGATATAGTGCTTCATCAAATAATCTGAGTATAGAACAGGGCTCTCAGTGAGACAGCCATTACATAATTGATTAAAAGCAGATAAAAGTAAAAATAAATAAATAACAGTTGAAAGGAATGCATACAAGTTTGATCAGGTCAGTGAAATATGTAGCTGTCAAGTCTAATAGGATATCAGCCAGGAGTGTAGCAGTGCTTTGTCAAGGGGTAAGCTGTGGTGTATGGTGAATTCAAATAAACTATCGTGATACATAAAAAAAAAACTGGCCATGGATTACAGGGCAAAATAAATGTTAGTATTTTCCCACATATAGGGGTAGATTACGCTACTACTGACTGCACCCTACGCCACTGCTGACCGCACCCTACACCACTGTTGACTGCACCCTACACCACTGCTGACCGCGCACTACGCCACTGGCAGCTAAATTTAATTGGCTAGTCTGAGTCTGCTGGACTATTCTGGTTGTTTCCAGCCTCCAGCTGTTTTAGTACAAGTCTCTTGTACACCCCATCATAGTTTACTAGCTGGTCATGGGTCCCTTGTTCAGCAATCACTCCCTTGTCTATCACTACCACCTACAAGTAATTTTAGTAGAACTAAGGCTATAAATGAGAAGAGTGAGCAAAGATTATTGAGATGCTAGCGTCAAGAAGTAGTTTTAATCAATAGGAGTTCTCCAAACATTCAACTGGTGGACCAATGCTAGGAGTTAATACAAGCTTAGAGCTTGCAATGCTACCTATTCCATTGGCTTTAACAAAATAAAAGTACGCCAATGTTTAATGTCTCGATTTAGCTGAAAGTTTTGTGAATGGATGCTGGGTAATGCAAACAGGTACAACTACATAACATAGTGAATAATAGGAGCAGCACATCTACATACAGGTGTGTAATTGGAAGCCCACAAACTCCAACAGATTATATAAGAGGCTTAGAGATAGTAACAGAGGGCATTTCTCTGGCCAACATTTGACAGGTGAGATAGAGCCATTGAGAGGCCTTTGTCGATCAAATGCAATTTCAAAGAGTAAATAAAATTTCTAACGCCCAATTTCAAATTGACACGCTGAATGGGAAAATTCATGAAACAGGCAGCAATTACATCAATATTTTGTCATAATAAATGGTGAATTAGATATGGACCTGACAGAAAAATCCTTACGTTGATGGTTTGAATGCTAAATGACATCAATCAATGAGGCATCAACTACCTTCAAAGGCCAATCTATGTAGTGGGTACCAGGGAGCGCCTCTAATGGTATGAAATATGCAGAGCAAAACATTGTAAAACCTACTTCAGATTTGTCTCACCCTAATCTCATATAAATAAGATAACTCCACGTGCATCTAAAACCTTGGCCAGCGTGTATTGCTAGTAATGTTATGTAACGCAATGTAAACCGCTTGAATTTCAGTAACCTCTATAGATGTCTACATAATTTGCATTGTTTAGGAACACAGTCTATATTATCAAATAGCACAAGTTCTACCAAATAAGTTAGAAGTTATGCCCACCTGATCAGCATTTCTTACGGTGGAGAGACGGTGAGCAATAATTAGCACAGTTCTATCCTTCATTGCTCTGTCTATAGCCTCCTGTACCAGCTGCTCACTCTCTGCATCAAGGGCGCTTGTAGCCTGCCCGAGTATAACATGTAGAAACTGACACTACACTAAATACTATTTCACATTCGCCAGTGAGCAAGCACCATCTATTGACAATTAAACGAATATCCGCAAACAAATGAGAAAAACTTGAACTTTTAGCCACAACCAAATTTGTAAATGCACTTGAAGGAGACGGATGGTGCAGAAATGACTGGCTGAGAGACCACAAAGTAAAAAGCTTATAGAACAACCAATGGCGCACCTCGTCTAGCAGTAGTATTGCTGGGTTAGTTATAAGACTTCTAGCTATAGCAACTCTCTGCTTCTGTCCACCAGAGAGTCTTATCCCCCGCTCCCCAACAAGAGTGTTATACCCCTCAGGAAACTGGGTTATAAAGTTGTGTGCATTAGATTGCCTTGCAGCCTCTATCACCTGACAAAAAAATAATATAGTGTAGAGTATGGATGTAAGATTATGTCAGAGGATAACGAGACATAGTGAAGTCTCCCCTTCCTACCTGTTCATCAGTTGCATCAGTTCCATAAGCTATATTGTCTCTGATAGAACAAGCAAATAGCGTGGGTTCCTGACTGACAAGAGATATCTTAGTCCTGAACCAAAGAGGATCAAGGGATTGAATGTTTACCCCACCTGTAAGAGAAGACAACTCCAATTTGTGGATGCAAAACGGGCAGCTACACAGCAAAGGGAAGTGTCAAAGAAATAGGTTGAATGTACTCACTAAGTTTGATCTGTCCAGTGCATGAGTCATAGAATCTCTCAATAAGCGATACTACAGTAGACTTGCCTCCACCAGATGGGCCAACTAGAGCCACCACCTGACCGGGATTTATATGCAGCGTAACACCCTACAGCACAATATGCTTGTTACTGAGTCTACTACAGGCACGAGTCATTAGCAAGAGATAACAACTCCATCTAGTGCAACCCCTCACCTTGAGCACCTCGTAGTCAGGTCTAGATGGATAAGTGAAATGTACATCCTCAAATTCTACAGCTACAACATGTATATTATATCATTAGTTGTTATGATAGAGATCGATGGTAGAGATCAATGGTAGAGATCGATGGTAGAGATCAATGGTAGAGATCGATGGTAAAGATCGATGGTAAAGATCGATGGTAGAGATCAATGGCAACATTGATGTATTAATCAGTATATTCAGTTAGTACTTTTGTGTAGTAGTGTGTAGGTAGTAGTAGTGTGTAGATAATTTTGATTGCTAGCAAGTAGACAGTGTTCACACATGCCACAATCAACCAACAAAGCAAGTAATGCACATAATGATGCGCTTTTCAAGAAATGATAGCCTTAGGTTACCTGGAGTGAACACCGATGGCTCTACGCTGGAACTTTTGTCCACAACAATCTGAGGCTCCTTATCAAATATCTCAAACATCCTGTCAGATGCCCCAACAGCCTAAAACCAAAACCACATTAAAAGGAAGATGAATTTTGTTTTTGTTTATTAAAAGGGCTTTGTTTGTTAAAGTAAAATACATGAAAATTAGCCGGGGCGGCTCTCAAGAGGCGGGGTTTATGATGGTGGGCGGGGTTTGGGGGGAGAGAGTGAGAGAGAGCCGGGGACAGATTGATTTTGAGATGCCGTATTCTGTAACAGAATACGTCCTAGTCTGAGTAAACTGCCTTTTTTCAACGAAAAGCCGACTTAAATGTGGTTTTGTTGAGTAAGTCTATTTATATTTCTCTCAAGTTATTGCCATGTGCTAGCCACATGCTCAGCTCTACGAACCAATTTTTTGTCGAGGTTTGTTGTTTTACAATTTCTTTTACAACTGGACATGATAGAATTGACCAATCTCAACTCTGGATGCTACAACTAAGATTTTCCAGTAAGTAGTCAATGAGAAGCGGTAGATATTATTATAATAGTAATGTATGTAATAAATAAGGAATAATTTAATAATAATTATTAATATATATATATATTATTATTGTTTTGTGACTATTGTAATTATTAATGTTGCTAAAAATTGTGATTGTTTTTATACTTCTATCTATCTACTAGCAATATGATGATTATTAATAAATACTAATAATATTGTTTTAAGAAATAAAACTATCAGCCAACAAACATCATCAACAATAAATTTTATTATTTAATTTATTGTTGTTTGTGGTTGATATTTGATAATTATTTTGTCATTGGCTACTACGAACTACTAATAATGATTTTTGTTATGATTATTAGGATTTGTTAGAATTGTAAATAATTATAATAATAATAATTAATAATAGAATTTTATAGTTTTACAATTAAAATAGATAATATTATAATTATAATATATATATAATAAATTATTATGATGTCACCATATGTGTCACCATAGTGCCACACACTATGTGGTGTGTGTCTTCTTTGAACATATAAACTCCATGGGTGGGTAACTAAACCTTTCCACAAACTGAGTTAGTGACAGTATGCATGAACAATCCAGATGAGTACAACATTGCAATAATAAATAATTTTATATACTACTACTTTCACAAATAATAATTAATGCTATAGAAGAATGTGTGATAATGACAATGCTTTATTGTTGTGGACGAGTAGTATAAGCAACAAAGCAACATCATCTTGCCAAACAAGAAAGCACACGTTTTTATTATTATTATTTTGCATTTAATTACAGTTATGCAATAATCTGTATGCTTGATGTTTGATTGGTAAGAGATGCTACTCAGACCACTTGTTATTTGTTGTTACATTTTTATTCTGTGACTATAACTAAAATTTCCAGTTTTGGCTTAGCATTGTGTAACTTAATTATTATGTTTACAACTGTCAGCTGTTATTGTTGTTGCAGGAGAATGCAACAATAAACTCTCTGGTGAAATAGTTCCAGAACATATTTGGATCGTAACAGACATATTATGTGGTGCTTTACTCAGAAGTACTGGCCATGCAAAGTACCTATAGATGCGACTTCCTTGCTACAAGACAACAATTACAGTCGTTAGTCATTCAGGAAATGAGCCTGGTGATTCATTTGTAACTGAAAACTGAGTTGGAGAGATGAAAAATATCACTTCCTCCGTACTGGTGGCTGTGTTAATATTTATATTTCTGGTTAGCTACTTGCTCAGTTCAGTGGTTTTCCCCTGTTACTTCTTTCATTTATAGTTATTTATATTTCCTGCATTACATTACAAATATATGTACATTACAAATATATATACATTACAAATATATGTATGTACATTTTTTTTATATTTTTTTACGTGCGTATATTTTTATTTTTAAATTGCACTCGCTATGTGATTCATGTGATAACTTGTTGTGTACAAAATTCCTGTTGAAATTTTATTCTCTGCAAAGTTCTGATTTACAATATGTTATTTCACACATTTTGCTAATCTATTGTTTTATCTTTTTCTTTGACTTTGTATGCATAAATCCATACATATGCATGTTCTATAAATTCCGTAAAATTATAATCGAAGTTGCATGAAAGAATGCTAGAAAGCCATTATAATCAGTGGGAGTAAACCCTCATTGAACAGTGGAGTTTTAGCTTCAACTTGACAAGTTTTTTGGTAAGAATCAAATCACTCATAAGCTCTGTGAAAAAGTGGTCTAGTTTACTTGTGGCCAAGTTAGGTGCCACCATCCAACAGAGCTCTCAATTCAACAGAAAGGAATGATATCAGCTATAGGAAGCTAATAATAAATACAACCGCAGTAGTTATGCTTCCTTAGTGATATAGACTGTCTCATTCGTTTTCTGTTAGTAATACGATGAAGTTATAATGGGATTAATGCTCAACTACAACGTAAGCTCCGCCCACCGCGTGTCAATGTGTCCCTGGCTCTCATTCTCTCTCACCCCCCCCCCCCCCTCATAGAGAGCCACCCTGGCTACATGAAAATCCACATTTAAGTAGGAGTTGTCCTCTCTTTCTTACTGCGTTAAGAATGGGCAACTCTAAAATCACGAAGTTAGTTTTACAGAACATTTCACAGCTATTTATTTATGACTCATTATCAAGGTTATAAAGTTAAGTTGCACAAAATCAGATAGCAAAGCTCCCTAATATTTTATATTTTCACTGCCTTTTCTTTTCAAAAAAAACCACAAATAAATCAATTGTCGGCAGCAGCGGCAGCAGATATGATATGTACTGACCTGCATGAACTCTCCATACAGAGTTGATATGACAGCAAGTCCACCAGCTATAGAGACTGTGTACACAAGGAATGAAGTCAGAATTCCAACTGACAGCTGATGTTCAAATACAAGCTTACCACCATACCACATTGCGAGGCAGATAGCACCAAAGGCTGATATGCTCACCCAGCCAGTAAATAGACCTACAACATGCAATGGCTACATGACCGTATATAGATTAATAGCTCAGCACACATCTATACAACATGCAATGGCTACATGAGCGTATATAAATTAATAGCTCAGCACACATCTATACAACATGCAATGGCTACATGACCGTATCTAGATTAATAGCCCAGCACACATCTAATATAAGCCTTTTAGAATGAGTCTGTGGCTTTTCAAAGGTGCCGATTCATAAATGGACTTTTTAAAAATGTGCAGCCTGCATATGACCATAATTATTAAAGGTAATTGTGCATCTTGGTCTAACGAGGTAAAAACAGATTTATATTGACACGCAGTTTCTCCATTACTTTCCTTTCCTGTTATAGATAATAAATATTGTGATGCCTTTCTAAAAATATAATATTTTGTATTATCATCATTCATTACAAATAAATTTGTTTGATTTGGTTAAATAAAATTCCAAAACAAAGTTCAACAACGCGCTCACAGTATGCAACTGTTGTTTCATGCATTGTTATTCTTTTTATTGTTTATGAATAGTTATGCAGTCATTTCAGATTTTGTTGTTGCCATCTGTAATGGGTAATTAATTATATTTATTAGCATATTAATGAAATTACACAGTTTTTGTGAACTCAGCACTAAAAAATGCTATTTTAAAATAATGTAAGCATTCTTACGACATTTCAAACGATCAGGTTCGAAAATGGTGATTGGTTTTATTTGACTCATTAATTCAATTTGGTTGTCAAAAAGTTCCTAAGGTTAATCACACACAAAAAGACGATTTTATTAAAATAATTTTTAAATACATTTCAGTTTCTTTTGGAAAATTGACTCAAACCAAGAAGAAAGTTGCTCGCCAATTTTGACAATGAAAATTAGACATACGAAAAGTCTGCGTAGATAAGCATTTTACACCATCGAGTTGAAAAAAGGTTAAATTTTTGGACATGTTATGTCAATATTCTCGATCATCTTTTTTCTATGTAACTTTTTATTAACCTTGCCTGACAACTAAAATATTATATCAATGCAATGCCAAGTTATGAGAAGTGAACACAACTCTTGTTAAACTGTTTGGTAGCCCTGAAGAGGGCTGAGGTGGGTAGTGGTGGGTGGTGGTGGGTGGCAGAGGATACGGGCAGCAGTGCCGATTACGCTTCCCCCTTCAGCTGGTTGATCTCATCAAGCTTCTCATATTTGCGTTTCAAATATCGTCGATACATCCTCTGAATGCCACCAATAGTATCTCTCTGTAGCTGTAGACTTGGTACCATGTGTTGTTGCGTACTTCTAGCCTTAGCTCTCTCTAGTCTTACTGTGACTTGTCTTAATCTCTCCTCAATCAACTCAAACTGTGAGGTGGCAGCAAGCAGCAGGTCACAAGTCTCTTGCTCTAGGTCTTGGAGAAGTTCTGTGTTGAACTGATCTACGCTGTAGTTGGCCATGTGTGGTCTCTCTGACATTTTCTCTCAGATAGCAATGGGGGGTCTGGCCCAGACGGTGGCCTTTTATACGAGTAGCAATGGCAGGGTTAGAGAGGTGACAGCAAGACAAAGGAGTCACATTAGCAGGCTGCAGTGTCAGACAATGCATTGGCACTGCTGTAGGTTCAACCCATTAAAATGTCATTGATGACAACAACCTGCTGGTATATGTCAACTAATTATGCAGGATAGATAATCTCTATGGCAAGCACTGTGTGTGAGCTGTCACTGATTAGGCCATAAGATATGCAGGGATTACAGTATCAGAGCTGTAACTTCCTTGTACATGTCACAGATAGTGCCACTGTACAGCTTTAGGAGAACCAAAAATAGACAATTGAATAAATTACTCAGACAACACCAATTAACATTGATGACACCTCAGTACAGCAGTAAATTCGATTTGTTAAACATTTGAGTAAGATGTCCAAAATAATTACCAGCGAAAGATCGTAACGCAAAAAATTCCAAAACTTTTATATTTTTTACATTGACACCGTCCGGTATTAGAAAACGTGTGTAGTTCAATATTTTGTATTGGTTACGGTAACAGATAATTTTGAGGGAAACATGTAAATAAAAACACAATCTGCTCATTACGACGATGGAGAGAAGTTTACAGACAGATAAACATAATTTGTAGAGCAATATTTTGCAACACCACAAATGTCAATACGGGCAACAAAAACTTCCTTTTCACAAAAATTGTGTTTTTTACATTAATTTTTGGCTTTGCTCCAGTAAATGATGATTCACGATAAGAGAGAATATTTTTGTATAAATAGACTTGAATGCCAAAACAACTGCAGACTCGACAGAGCAAGGGATGAAAACAAATTCCATGTGAGTTGAGATTAATGAAATGACTGAGCATATGTCACCGAGATGTCACGGAGATGTCACCGAGATGTCAGTAAACTAGAGGATGACCAACATGCTGGCAGAAGCCATTTTTCAAGGCTTTATACCACCCAGGAGATGTGGGATCAGTATTATTTTTCCAAGCTCAATTAACTGGTTGTATTGGTACAATAAAGTGTGACAAGGTTATTAAAAACATGCTCTAAGGTGAATGCAGTTTAAACGGATCTACACAATTGTTCTCTGTGTATGAAAATAATAATTAAACAAGTGAAAGAAAACATTAAAACTGGTTTATTAGAATACTAGTATGGAGTCGTGCTCTTTTTGTCTGACGCAGTACTTTTAAATGAGAGTTTCCTTGGCACACGTAAGTAAAGTCAACGCTCGAATAAAATAATCACAAAAAATGCCTTCTACCGGAGCCATTGTAAATATTCCTCTTAATTTTAGTGAATCTAATTATATATAATTATACTATATTCAAATTATTATCATATACTTCAAATAACACAAAAAAAGATATTTATTTTATGGGAGCGCCTCATTAATATTCATGACTCAACAATGCAGGAAGTAAAAGAATCCTAAAGTTTTTGGGTTGCTCAGAGAGTTCAGGAGATAATCCTTTGTATAAATTAAGTACAAGTGATGATAACTGATCATAAACTTGAATTAAAAATTTCCAGTCAAATGAAAAAAGCAAAACTTTTTATTCATGTCGAAACGAGCCATTCAAAAGTAATTACAGAACAGACATCACCAAGAAAATCAAATAATTTACAGATTTGTGTATGATGAGTCTTTTTTGACAAACCATTGAGTGTGATAAACCAAAATCCTTATGGGAACAAATATCCTTATGGGTCACTCATTACGAGTTTTGTTTTTATAAAAAGACAACATCTGTTATTTGCTGGGGTTTGCTATAACAACGCTTCACTGTGTATGCAGTACACTGACACAACTTCATCCTCGTGAAGTATGGACTAACTTAAATAACAAAAATAAGGCGAGAATAAGAGAACTTAATCAAGATTCTCTAGGAACAGAACTGTTGAAGGATACGAAGAAGTTGATACTTATAACAGAATTTGGTGGCGCATGTCAGCAGGCGCTACTGTGACTTAGCCAGGGAACCAACAGCATATCTATTAGAAGAAGAGATTACCAGTGCCAAAGGCTATTTTCTTAGCCACAGCGTAGCTCTTCATAATCTCCTTGTCATAGTCTGAGATGGCCTTCTTGTCCCCATTGAATGCTCTTACAGTTCTCATACTGGATATGCATTCCTCAGCAACAGTGCCTGCGTCCGCCAGCCTGTCCTGGAAATTCTTACGCAAACTTTTCATAAACTTTCCTACAATAAGGTTTTGTCGTATAACAGGAGAATAGTATTATATACAATATATAATAATAAATAAGTATTTTGTCAGCCAGTTGTAATAACTAATATATTTATACAAGACACACCACAAACAAACTAAAGTTAGTGAAATCAACCATGTAGGTTCTTCTCTCTCAACACCAAGTGATAATCATATTGCAGTTAGGAAAACGGAGTTATGTTCTCACCAGAGCAGGGCAACACTTGTATACATACACACATCAAATGTTAACACGATCACACATATGTTTTATCTTTGCAGTAGCAATTTAAATTGTGCTCCAAATATAACTTCACTTAGACTGGTTTTACAACACCTTGTGATATATAACACCCTTGTGATATATAACACACTTGTGATATATAACACACTTGTGATATATAACACACTTGTGATATATAACACACTTGTGATATATAACACCTTGTGATATATAACACACTTGTGATATATAACACACTTGTGATATATAACACACTTGTGATATATAACACACTTGTGATATATACACCTTGTGATATATAACACACTTGTGATATATATCACACTTGTGATATATATCACAAGTGTGATATATAACACACTTGTGATATATAACACACTTGTGATATATAACACACTTGTGATATATAACACACTTGTGATATATACACTTTGTGATATATAACACACTTGTGATATATATCACACTTGTGATATATATCACAAGTGTGATATATAACACACTTGTGATATATAACACACTTGTGATATATAACACACTTGTGATATATAACACACTTGTGATATATAACACCTTGTGATATATAACACCTTGTGATATATAACACACTTGTGATATGTAACACCCTTGTGATATATAACACACTTGTGATATATAACACACTTGTGATATATAACACTTTGTGATATATAACACTTTGTGATATATAACACCTTGTGATATATAACACCTTCTGATATGTAACACACTTGTGATATATAACACCTTCTGATATATAACACACTTGTGATATATAACACCTTGTGATATATAACACCTTGTGATATATAACACACTTGTGATATGTAACACACTTGTGATATATAACACCTTCTGATATATAACACCTTGTGATATATAACACCTTGTGATATATAACACCTTGTGATATATAACACACTTGTGATATGTAACACACTTGTGATATATAACACACTTGTGATATATAACACACTTGTGATATATAACACACTTGTGATATATAACAAACTTGTGATATATGTATAACTAGATGTTTATCATTGAAGTGTACATTATAAGCCAATACATACCATACTGTACGGCACTGAGAGATATTACAGGTACAACAGCTAACATTATACCAGTAAGAGCTGGGTTCATCACAAACATAACAACCAGGGAGCCACAGATGGTGATCAGATTTCTTATCAACATCGATATATTTACCTGCAAATTATATACATAGAGTTACATGTACACATTATATACATGAGTTACATGTGCACATCATACACATACAGTTAGCTATATACATTATATACACATACAGTTAGCTATATACATTATATACATATACAGTTAGCTATATACATTATATACATATACAGTTAGCTATATACATTATATACATATACAGTTAGCTATATACATTATATACACATACAGTTAGCTATATACATTATATACACATACAGTTAGCTATATACATTATATACATATACAGTTAGCTATATACATTATATACATATACAGTTAGCTATATACATTATATACACATACAGTTAGCTATATACATTATATACACATACAGTTAGCTATATACATTATATACATATACAGTTAGCCATATACATTATATACACATACAGTTAGCTATATACATTATATACACATACAGTTAGCTATATACATTTTATACATATACAGTTAGCTATATACATTATATACATATACAGTTAGCTATATACATTATATATATACAGTTAGCTATATACATTATATACATATACAGTTAACTATATACATTATATATATATACAGTTAGCTATATACATTATATACATATACAGTTAACTATATACATTATACCCATATACAGTTAGCTATATACATTATATACACATACAGTTAGCTATATACATTATATACATATACAGTTAGCTATATACATTATATACATATACAGTTAGCTATATACATTATATACATATACAGTTAGCTATATACATTATATACATATACAGTTAGCTATATACATTATATACATATACAGTTAGCTATATACATTATATACATATACAGTTAACTATATACATTATATACACATACAGTTAGCTATATACATTATATACATATACAGTTAGCTATATACATTATATATGCGTACAGCTAACTGTATGCATCATATGCAAATAACATTGCTAATGGCTTATAAATAAATTTAACATTAAACAAGGTGAGCTTTTACAGCCAAAGGATTATCCTCAACAGATTAGTCATCAGTTAACGCTAATCTTGTGATTACTAACAATTCTTAAGGTAATTAAGACTTCCTGTTTTCCAGCTTTTCCAGAAATAATATTAACATAGTAGGTGAGTGATACCACATGCCCCGTAGATGAGTTCAGCTCATAAGATGACCTGAAGAGGAAGACTCATGTCACTGTGTGTCTATTTAAAACTCTGACTGAACTACTTGTACGCTTTAGGAGTTTGACTGCATCAGGTCAGGTCAATCAGATATCCAGTAAGTAATACAGTAAAACTGCTGTGAAGTTGTGCTCCCTTTGATGAAATGCACTGACCAGTACGCACACAAGTTTTCCCATGACTCAAAGGCTCATACGAGTCATAAATAAAGAAAAGCGTCCAAAAACTCAGATTGTTTTAAATTATGAACATATAGAGTTGTGTATTATGTTTGATGATAAATGAAAACTACAAGAGGTTACATTTTGATTATTCAAACTGTGTAAAAAACACAAAATAAAATGGCAAGTTCATTCCCCGACAATACATCCAAATGGTCCAATAGATTGATTGCACAGGAGTTTGTGTTTCTCTCGGCAAGTTGGTTAAGGCATGTATCAGCTAGGAAGTACAGATACACAGAGAGGGATATATGTTTTTACATTGTACAGTACACTTGTATACATACTGTTATATATAATATATTATGTAGAATACACTTGTATACTTACTGTTATATATAATATATTATGTAGAGTACACTTGTATACTTACTGTTATATATAATATATTATGTAGAGTACACTTGTATACTTACTGTTATATATAATATATTATGTAGAGTACACTTGTATACTTACTGTTATATATAATATATTATGTAGAGTACACTTGTATACTTACTGTTATATATAATATATTATGTAGAGTACATTTGTATACTTACTGTTATATATAATATATTATGTAGAGTACATTTGTATACTTACTGTTATATATAATATATTATGTATAGTACACTTGTATACTTACTGTTATATATAATATATTATGTAGAGTATACTTGTATACTTACTGTTATATATAATATATTATGTAGAGTACACTTGTATACTTACTGTTATATATAATATATTATGTACAGTACACTTGTATACTTACTGTTATATATAATATATTATGTAGAGTACACTTGTATACTTACTGTTATATATAATAGATTATGTGGAGTACACTTGTATACTTACTGTTATATATAATATATTATGTAGAGTACACTTGTATACTTACTGTTATATATAATATATTATGTACAGTACATTTGTATACTTACTGTTATATATAATATATTATGTAGAGTACACTTGTATACTTACTGTTATATATAATATACTATGTAGAGTACACTTGCATACTTACTGTTATATATAATATATTATGTACAGTACACTTGTATACTTACTGTTATATATAATATACCATGTAGAGTATACTTGTATACTTACTGTTGAATATAATATATTATGTAGAGTATACTTGTATACTTACTGTTATATATAATATATTATGTAGAGTACACTTGTATACTTACTGTTATATATAATATATTATGTACAGTACACTTGTATACTTACTGTTATATATAATATATTATGTACAGTATACTTGTATACTTACTGTTATATATAATATATTATGTGGAGTACACTTGTATACTTACTGTTATATATAATATATTATCTAGAGTACACTTGTATACTTACTGTTATATATAATATATTATGTACAGTATACTTGTATACTTACTGTTATATATAATATATTATGTACAGTATACTTGTATACTTACTGTTATATATAATATATTATGTACAGTATACTTGTATACTTACTGTTATATATAATATATTATGTGGAGTACACTTGTATACTTACTGTTATATATAATATATTATGTAGAGTACACTTGTATACTTACTGTTATATATAATATATTATGTACAGTATACTTGTATACTTACTGTTATATATAATATATTATGTACAGTATACTTGTATACTTACTGTTATATATAATATATTATGTACAGTATACTTGTATACTTACTGTTATATATAATATATTATGTAGAGTACACTTGTATACTTACTGTTATATATAATATATTATGTATAGTACACTTGTATACTTACTGTTATATATAATATATTATGTAGAGTATACTTGTATACTTACTGTTATATATAATATATTATGTAGAGTACACTTGTATACTTACTGTTATATATAATATATTATGTACAGTACACTTGTATACTTACTGTTATATATAATATATTATGTAGAGTACACTTGTATACTTACTGTTATATATAATACATTATGTACAGTACACTTGTATACTTACTGTTATATATAATATATTATGCAGAGTATACTTGTATACTTACTGTTATATATAATATATTATGCAGAGTATACTTGTATACTTACTGTTATATATAATACATTATGTAGAGTATACTTGTATACTTACTGTTATATATAATATACTATGTAGAGTATACTTGTATACTTACTGTTATATATAATATATTATGTACAGTATACTTGTATACTTACTGTTATATATAATATACTATGTAGAGTACACTTGTATACTTACTGTTATATATAATATATTATGTAGAGTATACTTGTATACTTACTGTTATATATAATATATTATGTGGAGTACACTTGTATACTTACTGTTATATATAATGTATTATGTAGAGTACACTTGTATACTTGATGTTATATATAATACATTATGTAGAGTACACTTGTATACTTACTGTTATATATAATATATTATGCAGAGTATACTTGTATACTTACTGTTATATATAATATATTATGTACAGTATACTTGTATACTTACTGTTATATATAATATATTATGTGGAGTACACTTGTATACTTACTGTTATATATAATATATTATGCAGAGTATACTTGTATACTTACTGTTATATATAATATATTATGTAGAGTATACTTGTATACTTACTGTTATATATAATATATTATGTAGAGTACACTTGTATACTTGATGTTATATATAATGTATTATGTAGAGTACACTTGTATACTTACTGTTATATATAATACATTATGTACAGTACACTTGTATACTTACTGTTATATATAATATATTATGTAGAGTACACTTGTAAACTTACTGTTATATATAATACATTATGTACAGTACACTTGTATACTTACTGTTATATATAATATATTATGCAGAGTATACTTGTATACTTACTGTTATATATAATATATTATGTACAGTATACTTGTATACTTACTGTTATATATAATACATTATGTAGAGTATACTTGTATACTTACTGTTATATATAATATATTATGTACAGTATACTTGTATACTTGATGTTATATATAATGTATTATGTAGAGTACACTTGTATACTTACTGTTATATATAATACATTATGTACAGTACACTTGTATACTTACTGTTATATATAATATATTATGTAGAGTACACTTGTAAACTTACTGTTATATATAATACATTATGTACAGTACACTTGTATACTTACTGTTATATATAATATATTATGCAGAGTATACTTGTATACTTACTGTTATATATAATATATTATGTACAGTATACTTGTATACTTACTGTTATATATAATATATTATGTAGAGTATACTTGTATACTTACTGTTATATATAATACATTATGTACAGTACACTTGTATACTTACTGTTATATATAATACATTATGTACAGTACACTTGTATACTTACTGTTATATATAATATATTATGTACAGTATACTTGTATACTTACTGTTATATATAATATATTATGTAGAGTACATTTGTATACTTACTGTTATATATAATATATTATGTAGAGTACACTTGTATACTTACTGTTATATATAATATATTATGTAGAGTACATTTGTATACTTACTGTTATATATAATATATTATGTAGAGTACACTTGTATACTTACTGTTATATATAATATATTATGTACAGTATACTTGTATACTTACTGTTATATATAATATATTATGTAGAGTATACTTGTATACTTACTGTTATATATAATATATTATGTACAGTACACTTGTATACTTACTTTTATATATAATACATCATGTACAGTACACTTGTATACTTACTGTTATATATAATATATTATGTACAGTATACTTGTATACTTACTGTTATATATAATATATTATGTAGAGTACATTTGTATACTTACTGTTATATATAATATATTATGTAGAGTACACTTGTATACTTACTGTTATATATAATATATTATGTAGAGTACACTTGTATACTTACTGTTATATATAATATATTATGTAGAGTACACTTGTATACTTACTGTTATATATAATATATTATGTAGAGTATACTTGTATACTTACTGTTATATATAATACATTATGTACAGTACACTTGTATACTTACTGTTATATATAATACATTATGTACAGTACACTTGTATACTTACTGTTATATATAATATATTATGTACAGTATACTTGTATACTTACTGTTATATATAATATATTATGTAGAGTACATTTGTATACTTACTGTTATATATAATATATTATGTAGAGTACACTTGTATACTTACTGTTATATATAATATATTATGTACAGTATACTTGTATACTTACTGTTATATATAATATATTATGTAGAGTATACTTGTATACTTACTGTTATATATAATATATTATGTACAGTACACTTGTATACTTACTGTTATATATAATATATTATGCAGAGTATACTTGTATACTTACTGTTATAGCACTTTGTATAACCTGAGTATCAGAGGAAAGTCTGTTAGTGAGCTCACCAGTTCTACAAAACGCAACGTGACCAAATGACCGAGTGACATGATTGCTATGGTCTGCTAAAAGCATGGATAAACACAATATGGATGACCAGCTGTGTCCATGTACCAATGGTTTACCACAACACACCGTCGCCAATGGCAGCAGTTGCAGTCATGTTATTCTGTTTCAAGGAGTCAAACTGCTAGATTTCTCATACGTGTAAGATAAAAACTGCCCCATATGTGTACAGTCATAAAAGAGTGGATAAATTTATACCAATGACTGTTTGGTATTGAGAACATATATGGTTTATCCTGCTAATTCTATGTCTATGAAAACTATTGCCTTATTTTGGACTTGGAGACAATTGGTGCGGCTTCTTTTTCAATCCAGTTACATTTCATCCGTCGCTACGATTTACCGTACATAGATAATCAAGTCAAACATTTGTGGATAGCTTATGGCTGCGCAAGTCAGTGGTAGCGCGTAAAAGTACATTGAACAAGAACATAGGCTACTAATATTCTAGCCTATGGTCCACTCACCTGGTGACATCAAAGAACTCAATGTCTTGTTTGATAAGGGCAGTAAATAGGACAACTCTCAGTCTAGCGACAAGCCTCTGCCCAGCGAGCTCAAACAACCAAGCTCTGAAGAATCCAGCTACTCCGTACGCACAGTATATGAGAAATAGAATAACTATTGTTTGATTGAGTTCAGCTGTAAGTATATACATATGTGTCTGTGGTTTTGTATATAGATTATATGTACAAAAATTATATGGTATTGTATATATACATATATGTCTGTGGTTTTGTATATAGATTATATGTACAAAGATTATATGGTATTGTATATATACATATATGTCTGAGGTTTTGTATATAGATTATATGTACAAAGATTATATGGTATTGTATATATACATATATGTCTGAGGTTTTGTATGTAGATTATTAAGATTATTATAGGCTATTAAGCTTGGTTCACATACATATCGTGAGTGCTGACAAGTGGTCGCGGATCAGCGTGCAACTGCGTGCGATACATGTTCACATAAACTTGGCATTACGATCGCAAGAAGTATAATCACGCTTTTGACTGGGAGGTGGTAAAATCATGAAGCCCGCTTTCACTGACCAATGATTATATATACTAAATGAATTATCGTTGATCAATGACACGATCTATTATTACTTTTAATTTTATTATATTGTTACTCATATTATTATTAAATATTATTTTATGTTTTTCAATTTAATTTATAACCATTGTTCCATGGTGTATTCTTATTTTTCTACCATCTTCTTAATATACTATTTTTAAATCTCAATATGTAATAATATAACAATTATGGTATTATATTATAAGTTTACAAAAAATATATTTATTTATACATTTATTAAATCAACTATTGCAATATTTCATACGGAAAATTAATAATAAATAATTATACCTATAACAATAATGATTTTATTATTTATTATGATTTTTCTACGGCAGTCATGTCTACATGAATAGCCTTGACCCAACTGTGGTTTTTTAAGAAAGAAGGCAAGAAAATTGTAAGCACCATCATACAACGTAGCAGGAAAGTTTGTATAGCTGAACGTTTCTATGAGCATCTGCGACAGCATGCGACGTCGTATGAGCTGTGCAAAGTCTGGGTACACATACATTGCAGATCATCGTACGATGACCTTTGATCACTTGCAAGCACTTACGATATGTATGTGAACTGGCTTTATGGTAAATTGTATATGTCAGTGACATTGTATATATAGTTATACATGTCTGTGGTATTGTTTATAGATATACATGTATGTGGTATTGTGTGTACATATATATATGTACGTGGTATTGTGTGTACATATATATGCCTGCGGTATTGTGTGTAGATATATATGTATGCGGTATTGTGTACATAGATATATATGTCTGTGGTATTGTTTACAGATATACATGTCTGTGGTATTGTGAACAGATATACATGTTTGTGGTATTGTGTGTAGATATACATGTCTGTGGTATTGTGTACGGGTATACATGTCTGTGGTATTGTGTACAGATATACATGTCTGTGGTATTGTGAACAGATATACATGTCTGTGGTATTGTGTACAGATATACATGTCTGTGGTATTGTGAACAGATATACATGTCTGTGGTGTTGTGTACAGATATACATGTCTGTGGTATTGTGTGCAGATATACATGTCTGTGGTATTGTGTGCAGATATACATGTCTGTGGTGTTGTGTGCAGATATACATGTCTGTGGTTTTGTGTACGGGTATACATGTCTGTGGTATTGTGTACAGATATACATGTCTGTGGTATTGCGTACAGATATACATGTAAGTGGTGTTGTATGTAGACACCAAACTCTGAAAGTGATGAACAAGAGAGTTATCTTACCCATAGAACTCTGCGCTGCATCCACCACTCGACCAAAGAAGAAAGGGGCGACAATTCCCGCTGCACTGGTGATGACCAGACAACAGATTCCTGCCAAAATCATTGGCATCTCCTGAGAAAGACAGCAAGCCATTAGCATTGTTTGCTTGTTTGACCAATTATACGATAAACATTCTAGCCCCTTCATATCCAAACAAAACCAATGAATATTATCTAGTAATAAATTAATAATAGTAATCAGACACTATCGTGTCACGTAGTTGTACTATTAAACATCATACATACAATATCTACTGATTATTGACATCAACCCTATGGTTGCTTCATGGCAAACACTTATTTAAATGTTATCCATTAAACTACATCTAATACTGTGCTCTAGAAGCAGTGATATTACATGTGTACACCAGCAGCAGTAATGTTACAAGTGTACACCAGTAGCAGTGATATTATATGGATACACTAGTAGCAATGATATCACATGTGTACATAAGGAGCAGTAACATTACATGTGTACAGAGGTAGCAGTGATATTACATGTGGACACCAGTAGCAGGTATTGATACTACATGGGTACACTAGTAGCAGGGATTTTACATGTGTACAGAAGTAGCAGCGATATTACGTGTGGACACCAGTAGCAGTGATACTATGTATGCACAACAGCAGAGGGCCCACATAGTACATTGGACAGACACTCACTGGTTTAGCAAGCTTGATAAGTCTTTTGAGAGACGCTTTTTCTTTGATAGGATTTCCATGAGTGTCCAACTCCACATTGCGTTTGTTCAATATGTGTTTAGTACTCCTCTTTTCTATGGATGGCAATTGGAGAAAGGCAACCCCCACCAATAATACCTCTATGATTGTGAATGGCACTGAGGCTATGACACAGGCATAGGAAGTGGCTGGCAGCAGTGGATGATCATCTGCTTTGTAGTCGATCAGCATCAACACACCCTGCAGCAAAGAGCTAGTACCTGAGTTACCCATAGAGCTACTCATACATAGAGTTATTTATAGTGTTAAACATAGAGCTTCCTACAATGCTATTTACAGAGCTAGCGATTAAGTTACTCATACACGTCAAATTACTTATACAGTTACAGACATGCCACTCATAGAGCTAAACACTGAGTTATTTATAGAGTTACCGACAGAGCTACTCATAGACCTACCCATAAAGTTAACCATGGAGTTACCCATAGAGCAAACCCTTGAGTTTCCTAGAGAGTTACCAAACTATGTACCAGTAGTAAACATAAATGAGCACGCCGATCTATGAAACCAATGGGATTATGGTAGGAGTTATCTCCCAACTTCTGATGCAACTGGCTGTCGAAACTTCATTACAGCCAGGAGCCATCCAATATTTTGGAGTTTAGGCCAACGATTTATTTCCTCTCATGCAGAATTTTGATACTAATTGTAATTATTAAAAATGGCATAATTTACTCAATACACATTAGCTAATTATTACAATGATAATAAATTCAACAAAAATAATAATTATATTGCCCAGGATTTTGTGGTGACAGTTGCTAGTTACCTTTGGTAGCCACCTACATTACCTCAAAGGCAAGTAAGGCAAGAGCCGTCTGTTTCATCAGACAGACTTGTAGACAGCTTGGCCGTATCACTGCTTAACTATCAACATCGTCTGGCTGATATTAGGCCAGGATGGCCAGGCTAGTCAGGCAAGCCTGTCTTCGGCTGCTACTCGTCCGGCCGACACAAGGCTGTTTCGACCAGCAGGTCATATAGCTGTTGTCCTCCGGAGTAGTAGTGTTGTCGGTATCATCAGTAAATGCGTGAGAGATCAAGTGTAAACTTGAGTGAGTGCAAGATGTTATTCAAGAGATAAAGTCGCTGCGCCTCGGTGATAACACTGAAGAAAGTGAGGCCTCGCAGCTATATTTATATAAGCGGTTATGTAACCTTTCTTTGTTCACAGTATTAACCTCAAAGTGACAGCGGTATAATAGAAATAAGGTTTAGAGGGTATAAATAATTAAACATTAGTATTTCCTTAGCAACACAAACATAATGGTACTTGCTAGAATGTTATACAGGGTTCTGCCATTTTCCTGTACAATATTTTGCCCGAATTGTGGTTAATGCAGCAAAAGTGAACAATCCTCACTTATTAGCCATATACCACATGCTTAGTTCCCTTGGCGACAGTCATAATTGGTTACTTTTATCATTTTAGATTCATAATATTGGCAACTAAAGAAAAACGAGCAATATCCAGCTGTAGAATGTATAATACTAACAATGCGCCATGCATCGTAAGTATTTATACTATTTCTACTACATAGAGACTATGGAAGCAGGCCACAGTAATTCACAACCAGGGCGTATCCTCATAAAGTTATGTTGGCAAACACATTTAGGCCTATAATATGAAATCTTTTCCACAGTAATGGGGATAGTGACGGTCTTTCTAGATCAGTTCAATCACCGAAAACAGTTTATCGCCAGATTGAATTAATACAAGGATACGCTTCAGAGTTGCTGTTTAATTTGTTCATATATCCTTGTTTATTTGTTTTAAATGTCTTTAGAAGACATATTAATTTCAAGCAGAAACAAAAAAATAACCAGAATTTAAACCAGCATTTTCTACCGATGCAAAAGTGGCAATAATATTTGTATTTTTAAAAAAGGAAAACTTCAGATACCCTGACCATAGACTTCTAAAATTATCTACAACTGTATGAATGTGACATCAACGCCAGAGATGGTAGTTTATATAAACTACACTCTCTGTCATCTTCGAAATAAACATCACCAATCAGCTCACAGATGATATCCCTTGCACGCAATTCCATAATTTTTGTTTGAGACATCCTACTTAAAAACTGACAAAAGTCCTCAGCCTATTGATATTTTCAGCCAATAGAATCAAATACCTTTAAACTCTAGCGACTCCTGGCGTATGCACTCTCATTGTCACTATCCCCATTATGGGCATATTTATTTTTTTTTCAATTAAATAAATCAAATTATTTCACGAAAACAATGTCAAAAACTATATGGTCCCTTGAGCTCTTTTCACAACATCATCATTGTCATATAAGCTGCCTGAAATTTCTCAAATCTAGGTAATAGTCAAGCAGGTCGCAATTTCTCATGACAAGTTATAATGATTTAAATAGCGCTTCTAGGCGCATCAGTTGAGGGAGGTAACTTCTACAAGGCCCCCCCCCCCCCCCCCCCCCCCCCCCCGTTAAAAAGTCGCAATAGAGTAAACCACCAAGTAAACCACATCAATCACATCATAATCCGTTTAAATAAATCCATGTCAGAAGTAAAATAACTGTTTTTAATAGATTGGATGCTCACTATTTGCTCAATAAATACACTATAGAGATATTTGAGAATTGATGTGATATAATGCAACACTCTAAAAGATAAATATTCTACACATATTTATAACATCAAATTAAAGTGGATGTATGAAACTTACCTTGGTTACCATGACAACCAAAGCTGCCAAACTTAGCAACAGAGAGACAACCAAAGGTCCCCGAGAGGAACCATTTTGTTTAACTAGAGCACTCAAAGCTCTTGTCTCAGTATTTAATATGATGAAGGAAACGATTAACCATTTGAGTATAGAGATCATTGCAATGTCGAAGACAGAATCAGTGAAGGTATAGTGTAACACACTGTTGGTCACATCTCCACCTGCCAACGACAGCATTTAATACTACATATATGTGTGTATGTACTGTTAATATACGTATGTACTACTAATATATATGTACTACTAGTATATATGTACTACTAGTATATATATACTACTAGTATATATGTACTACTAGTATATATGCACTACTAGTATATATGTACTACTAGTATATATGTACTACTAGTATATATGTACTACTAGTATATATGTACTACTAGTATATATGTACTACTAGTATATATGTACTACTAGTATTATGTACTACTAGTACTGCTAATACACACCTACTGCTGATACATATGTACTGCTAGTATGTATGTACTGCTAATACATATGTACTGTACTACTAATATATATGTACTAATAGTATATCTGTATGACTAATATATGTGCTATTTTTTATAGCGATTTACAATGGTTATACTTTTATTATCAACAGCAATAGAGTTACCAACCTATGAGCCATAGAGTGTTAGACACTATGACATCACACATCAAAAGCAATGCGGTCAAGTTTGTTATGCGAATTGTAGGCAGCGTGTAGTAGACTCTACACTCTTTGAACCATTCCTGGTTCTCCAACGACTCATCACTGCCTGAGGAGTCGACAAGTGCTCTTTCATCATCTGATAGACTCACACGCTGTACTGACATGATCAGCCACCTCTATCTATAAGATGTTGTTTTAAAAAAATGTGTCAGAATAGTTATATTTTTCCACAGAAAAAAAAGAGCAAACACAAATCTTCAGACATTGGAGACATGAGAATGCTTCTTGTCATGCCCCCAATGCGGAGACATCGATGAACAAAAGGGCCAGCATGGCATGATATAGTTTCTGGATATTGGAATATCAGTCAACATGAATGAATGACGATTGTACTAAATGCAGACTGAGCAGAAATACAAAAGGCATCTTCTAGAATGAACAGTGACAGGCCTGTAGCGGAAGTCAACAATATTATAAACAGTAATATTCTAAAGTTCATTCTATTGAGTGTAAAAAAGTTACTTTTGGTGGCATGTGAATCATTGTTTGGAAATTAATTATGAGAAAGTCTACATTTTCGATTTTTATCAAAGTAGAAAAACTCTGTGACTATCGTCAAAACATTTTATACGCTAACGAAAACAAACGTCAAAATATCGCAGAATGAACATCAGAAAGCATTTTGTTACAGCATTATCAAAATTCATTCCAGGTGTCAGCATTTATCACTAAAACGCTCATTTCTCGATTTGCTCACTTTATCTCCCTTCCATCAATTAGCAGATATTGTGCTATTAGAAAACAGTTTTTTGGAAGTCGGCAAAACTGGGGAGGTGGAAAATTTCCCAAAAACAAATATATCTTATAACAGCTGATAGAAGCTGTATTTATGTGTTATTATTAAAAGCATATAGTATGCGCACATAATAGTTTTACTTCTGGAGGAGGGGTATTTTGAATGCTTGTAGATCAGAACTGAGTGGGCCTAGAGGGTCATCCAATACATCAATCTGCTGCTTAAGACCTAAACATTTAGAAAATCAAGAAAAAAAGTGTTCAATGCCGTTTTGCTTTAAGAGCAACCTTAGTAGTGCAAAACACACTGGAGTGAAATCGATGCTATTGTTGTAAACAATAAATGTGTTTATGGGTTTATAAATAAATTACATATCATAGTATATATAAATTTGTAGTAAATAAAATTAAAAAAAATGCAGCGGTGTAACATTTAACAAATATCACATGTTGTTGCGCACATCAAAAACTAATGAAATTAGTATGACAACAATACCACAACGGAGCACTAGTAGTCAGTGGTAGAAGACTAGCAGTAGCAGTGTTTTTAGTAGCTACAGCAACAGTAGTCACATTTGTGGACTTAACTATAGCAGCTACAGTGAATTTTTCTCATTGTCTTTTGCATGCTGTAGTTTATTTAACATTGATTTTTATTAATATTCCTATGAATATAGGTTACTACAACACATTGTTGTTGTAAGATTGTAGAGGAACGCCGCAACAACAAACATGGGCCAATCTTCCGGCCCACGAGGTTACAAACATTCTGTGAATATGTGTCAAATTGACAATTTTATTGCAGCCTGGATTATATTAATAAAAAAGTATAATAGAACAGGATGATAAAAAGAACTACTAGTCGACTACAAAATGTTTCATGGGTTTCAAAAAAGTTGGAAAATTTTGAAAACGCAATCATCAGATCGCACTGTAGAAAAAAATTATATATATATATGTGCAGGAATTTATCATAACTGCGATGGGTTACCAATGGTTACCACCTGCACTACCTCTAAGTATGCAGAGACATGTACTTGAGTCAGACTCTTCAGACACTCTCACCGTCAGACAGGCTATATCAGTATCTGCCCTTCAGCGTTGTCTGCCTGAAGGTAGGCCCTGATAGGCAAGCGTCTGCCAGATAAGCCTGCCTCTCGCCTGCCACTAGTCAGACAACAACACTACTAGACTTAGCAGCTCATTAGAGCAAGTTGCCTTCCGAAGTGGTCGAGCTGTATTGTAAGTATGCTTGTATGTGTTCGCAGAGTTCAAGTAAAAACTTGATTGATTGTAAGCTGTGTTTTATTCCAAAAGACCATATTAGCTGTGCCTCTCCAAATACACTGAAGAGGGAGAGGCTCAGCAGCTGTATTTATGCAAGTGTTGACCTTTGCCCTTAGGGCGGTCCCAAGTCATAGCCTCAAATATGATAATAGCAAAACAGAGGCATAAAAGGTTTTGAGATTAATAATAAAAGAGGATGGTAACAATATGCAATGTACTAAATATATGGGATAGCTACTATAATAATAACTGCTCTAATTTGTTCCCAGGTTCTTCACAGGAAGTCGTGCCATGTTTTATTGTACAGGCCTTGCTTCTTAGATGTTGTAGGCGGGATGGAATGGCTTTGATCGATGATCATTTAATTGTCATCATTATATTATTATTAAAATATACAAAAGACCAAAATGATTTGTTAATAATAAATTATTAATTATCAATTATTCTTATAATCAATTGTTATAATTGTTATTATTATCGTTAAGCAATAATAATATTTATAACCGAAATAATTAATTTAATATCATCGATTGCTATTATCATGATTATCATCATCATCATCATCATCATATTAATGATCATAATTTTCTTTAGGTATATGGGTCAAAATAAGAATAAATAACACGAAAAAAAAATACAAAATAATAGATGTAAATAATAATAATAAATAAATAACAACAAAACAAAATTACATAATAATAATTAAATAATTATAATAATAATTATTAGTATTTAAAATTAAATTGTAGATTATTATTTATTAATTAATAATAATCAATTATTATTATTTATTAATTAACAATAATCAATTACTATTATTATTTATTAATAAAATTAAATAATAATTAAATAATAATAATAGTAGTAGTAGTAGTAGTAGTAGTAGTTCATTGATTATTATTATTAGATTAGTAGTAGAACAATATCAATAGTAGTTTTATCACTCGCATGCGCTCTTTCATTTGTCAGTGGTGCAATGGCAATGCTAGTTGAATTCCAATGAAAAGTGCAGTGTCATCAGCTGGTTTTGTAGATACGCATGATGATAATATTATTAGTTAGTAGTGTTGTTGCATAATAATAAGCATATTGGACTCGTGACCAGGATCAATACCACTGCTATTAGTGTGGCGAGGAAAAGTCAATTGTATACACATTCCCAGTGCCGTGGTTTCGGCTTGTTGCAGGTGATTGCGGATAACTCCTTAATTTTGTACTATTATTCGACCCCGTGTCAAAAAGAGAGCCAGTAGCTTTTCATCAGTTATCAAGTTGAAGTTGCCTTCCCAAGTTTTATATAAGCTGGCTGGCTATTTAGCCACGCCTCCGGATATCATCTGACTCGACGTTTCTTTGTTAATCAAAGCGTGCAATGTTTACCTGCAAGGCATCATGGGAAAAATTACAATTTCATGTTTTTAGTCATTGTTTTCTTCAAAAATAAGGATCAATTTAATTCAAAATCCTTCCCAATTATTCTTAGGTTGCCCAAAGATTTATTGCAGAAGATTTTTTGAAAATTCCTTGATTATTTGCTGAGAAATTTAATTTTTCAACTTTACATCCTTCTCCTGACGTCATGCTGAGTTCTGATTGGTTGATAAAGTTAGAAACATTGCGAGTGCTCCGACGACGACTAGATTTCTAAAACAACAGATTTTCTTTTAAAATATATATGTGGGATGCCTCCTGCCACAATAAAGGTATGTATTTTCTGATTTGCAGATAATTTATCTATCATCTGGTATATTTTTGTTAAATTTCTTGCTGATTTAAGGGTAAAACAATTTGAAGAAAGATGAGTGAATTGATTGAGTCATTCATTGTTTTCTACTACTAGTAGTACATAATAGCCTCCCTTACTGCGCTGTTCTGTGAATAGGAAGTTTTGAATTGTTAACCTTCAAGCTACTACGCTCAATATCATGATGTAGAGAATGATTGCGCTGTGTCTGACCCTTAATATTTTAAGACTTCGGATAATTTTCTGTGGTTCAGTTTTCCTCACTGTCATCTTCAAACAAGTTTTAACCACAACATTTACAACAATGATGATGGTGGTGGTAATAATACTACTCTACTGAAATTTTAAAACCATCAACTCCAAATATCGGTCAATTCTCCTTTTTTCCCGATGATAAACATTTTTTCACTACACAGCGTTGTTGCATTTGTTTGATACACAATAAATGTATGTGCTATGGCAATGCAAACACACGCCCCATTAATGTATTGGTTGGTACGATTCTCTTATGAATAAATTGACTGTGTGTAGCAAAAATCAATATAATAATAATTAATAAATGCAATACTATTGTTGCTGGTTTTATCAATCGTTCATCATTTGCATTACAGTTTACTCTCAATTTTATGAGCAGAATTATAGTATACTAGCAAAGCTTAAAATGTTTGTAACTTGCATGTCATTTTAAGAAGCAACTGGTTTATGATTTTGTGTTGATTGATTCATGGTTTATGAAAAAATACTTGAGTCAATATCTCATTTTTTTCTAATTTCTAATCTAAATGAATGTGCCTAATTTTTTACTTCACTCGTTTGAAATTTTATTCGGAGAAAAACCTATTTAAATTTTCAACACAAAAAATAGTTGAACACCATTTGCTTATTAGTACTTCTGTGGTTTTTAGCTAGGAAAGCAGGCTGGTGAGCATGGATCGTATGCTTTCTATCGCTCATTTTCTTACATGGGAAGAGGAAAATGGCGAAATGTTAAATTGGGAAAATTTTTCTTCGTACGTCTAAGCAAGGACAGTCCAATATGTATTGGCGAGTTACAGTTGGTGTGGACAGGTCGGTACAGCAACCACCCATTAGCTTCTATTAGACTTTTCTATCTACCTGAGCAACTACCAGATGGCCGACAGTCGCATCATGGGCAGGTATACTTGCAGATGTAATGCAGTTAGCTAATAAGCATTTTTAGTGGACCTTTATTTTAGTGACACATAAAAGATATAGGTGAGGTGAATAGATAAGGCATTGTAGATATCATGTTAATAGTGGTACCAGCAGTGCAGTTGATTGTTTGTACGAAGAATTCAGTTAGTAGATAGCCTGGCCATTACTAACTAGCAGGATGTGCATTTATTATATAGGAAAGGAGAGTAAAGTAACAAGTCAACAATACCATGATTGATTGATTAGGACAAAAATGATTTGACAGACCACATCATGTTATGGATTAGCTGTCTTCAATTTCTCAAAATGTACGCTCAAAACATAACATTCAATCACGAAGCTACAGATTGGAAATCTATGCGCCCTCTAACAATTAATGAAATATATTTTGCCTTTGAGAAAAGGATAACATCTAACAAGTTCGCATTTCTCCTTTTATTTTATTGACCCAGTGCACACTAAAGATTATTATCTTTAGCATATTTGAATAGGCTTTTGTGAATGCTTTATAATACAAACATAATGGCGTACGTTATAGAAATTGCAAAGGCTAACTAATAATCAAAGATGTAAACCAATGGCTTATATAAAACAGGATTGAGCACTTAAATGCAGAAGTTCACAATTATTTCCGAATAAGTTGAACCTAATTCTTTAAATTGTTCTATTTTAAAACAATTATTTTAACATTTTTGATGATAAAAAAATTTATGGAACTGCTCAGAGAAATGTAGTTTATTATTAAAATTTCAAAGTTTTGTTATATTAATCTGTTTGGGGCACAAATATGTCAGCCGATTCATACATGACATTTAATTGACCTCCTGAACCCGACTTTTGAATTTGATATTGTAAATATTATTTAGCTATTATTAAGCACTGAAGATCTACAAGATGTGGCGTGATAGATGTTTTCATTCAATAATTCATAAGCCAGCAGCCATGTATCTTTTGCTATTCTACCAATAGCGTAACCATTGCTAAAATTTTGGCAGCAAATTTTGTTATTGTAAGTTTGGCAGTATTGTTTTTGAAAAAAAAAATTTTTGTTATTGCGTAATATCAAGAATTATAAAAAATTTAAGTAGGTCAGGTGTTTTTGTATATCAGTACTTGGCTACACTGTCTTACATTCAAGACAATAGAAAGGTTTCGTAACTCAAGTTGTTATTACATCATATGTATAGTTGGAATAGAATAGAAGCGGCTATGTAGTTATAGTCGCGACCCTTACAAGCACCCTAACCTGCTAGTCAAGTTGAATTAATGTGAATTCCATTATACATCCAGCTATAGTATGATTCATTCTTTTCTATATACAATCAATTAGATTCAGTTCCACGCAACATTTTACAGTATAGTTTGCAACGAGTGAATTGTTATACGCCCCTAACTTATAGATGTTAGCATATTTGCTACGGGCTAGATACGCTTAGCCAAGCCAATAATAACACGATGTAGATAAAAAGGGCTGACCTTTGGCCTTTTATCAACTCTAGTAGGGACATTGATCCTTAGCAGTTGCACTGTTGTCCCTCTTATAAATAAATAGATGTATTGCGGTGCTAAACAACCGCCCAGCTGCTTCATCAGCTACTTTGTGAACCAATTGTATGGATATATACGTAGGGCTTCAAACCATCCTTGTTAGTAACAGCTTATGGATTCATGGCTAAGTTAATGTTATTTCAACATCTAAGGCATGAGTGCTTGCGGTTGTGAGAGGCCATTAAATTGTGTATAGCTAGAACGAGATGAAATGAAAATTTTTTGTGAAATAATGCGGAGAGAGTAGTAGTACTATTCTGACTACTTGATAAATAAATATAAAATTATTTTGAATGACAAGAATTGTATGCTTTTCAATACAAATATTTACCACCATATTACGGTATATTTGCAACTCTTTTTCTATTTAAGTATGGTAATTGGAAGAAATTTTTTTTTTAAATTTTTGCAGTTCTTTAAACAAAAAATTTTGTTCAAAATTTTAATCATACTCGATGTTTTGCCGGTGTAAGTGCTTGTTAGTAAGTATGAAATCATTCAGGTACTCAAAACTCATGAATATGATATGAAATCGACTAGCCATAACTTACCTTGTACTTGCTAATTTTAATTTTGAATATTTCTTAAATTTAATTTTAAATTCTTTAATTTTCGAAACAACAAATTTAATTATTCAAATCATTCAATTTTTCTGCCATTCTTCCTATTTGTTATTGGAATCATTATAAAATAAAAATAAAACTCGGCACATTCAGATAGCGGAATGATGCTAAAAATAATTAATTACAGCAATTTTACTTCCTCCAGGGTTAATAAATAGAGCCAAAGGCAGTTTTTCACTTTTTGCCTATGTTGAATAGGATATATTTATTACTAACAACTTGCTATTCAAAAATCATCTGCCTATATAACTTATCATTGTCTTGTGTCATTGTCAGTGGCGTTGTAGTTTTAACTTCGCTTGTGGCTATGGAATAAAAGGCTACGTGTTACATGCCTATGAACCTAGCGAAATTACTCCTATTGGATATCCGTCACAAACTCTTCACTCTGATTGGCTGCAGATAACCGCTCAATATAGGCATTATTTATGGGCAGTAATTAATTCAATAACAAGGAGAATGCATGACTGCGTAACAAAAATGACCTTTAGTAAAGAAATGCTCGCTCACAACTTGCACTACTAGCAGTTGTATTCCGTAGCAAATTTTGCCATCTTAGCTATCAGTTATAAACTCCTTCATGCATACCCAAAGCAAGTAAATTTTATAATTATGTGACATACATATTGAATTGTCAATTTCCAAATCAGAAAAAAAAAATTGTCCATTCAGCATAAAAAAATGTCGAAGTAAAGTAGTAGTCCTCACCCTTTCTAGGGTTGGCTTAAAAAATAAATTTTAGATAAAAAAAGCAGAGTGGACTATAGATATTTATAAATTTCAAACTCCATGAAAAAAATTAATTGTTTAATGAACTAGTCATTCAGTATATCTCTTGTGGTATTTCACTCTCAGTGGTTAGAGTTTAACAGTTGGCTGTGACGAGGACATTTACTTACGGAGGATTAAGAGGTGATGTGATTGTAGGATGAGTTGGTTTCTACAGAAAAAATGGTCTTACACGTGAAGGATCTGATTAAATGGATTATCTATGATGGTGTAGAATGGAGCCTTGGTTTATCTCTACCCAAAGGGGCCAATGCTAACAGCTGTACATGTAGAAAGGCATCTGGTCTGTATAAATAAACTTCACTGCATTGTCTGAATATCTGGCTAGTTACTAGTTACTGCCTTCATTTCTATTGATGTTTCATTGAATTATTTATATTGTTGAATATCTCATCAGCGTGTATGTTACAATCATTGACAGAGGTCAAGCCACAAGTCAAAGTTAATTATGAACTAATGTTACACATTTGCATAGAGCACCTAATGCTTGCTGGCTCCAATCTTTTTGTTTCTTCAAAAAGTAATGTTGAGTATTTTTTGGGGATTCTACAAGGTGGTTTTTGTGTTGAATAAGTTGAATTATTTTCATTTCTACTGTAAATGGAAGCCATTATTGCCATATTTATAGACCTGTCATCGTGAAGAATTGCCAGCCTCACTGGTATTAAGTTTTGATTAAAAATAATGAAAAATGGTGGTCTAGATGCAGCCACATTTCAAGTTGTTTCACCACAAGACTGTATTATTCAATATTTGAGCAAGGCTTTTGTGTCAATTTATTTATAGATGGATTGAACTGCAATGTTCAAATTATTGACTTCACGTCATACTGCAGACTTAGAACTGCTTTAAAGCGAGCAGAAGGTAAATCGTTTGGGGATATTGTTCGGAGCGCCCAATTCGTCGCTCTCTATGGTCTGAAGTCTATCAAAGCTAATCACTACATCATGTTTTGTAAAGAAACTTTTGAATGTCCTGAACTAGAGAATCATGATTATCGCTGTGATCATTTGGGTGAGTTTTTAGTTACCCATTAATTCTTTCTGGAATTTCCCTGATTGTTCATGGAAATGTCTAGCTTAATCGTTAAGTTACTCCTGCGCAATGAGATCTATCAAGTTGGGTATTTCATGAGTCATAATACTTTTGGGGATACGCAAGTCGTAGTTTATAAATTTTGAGCAAGCTTGCTGAATGACTACAAAATTGGCTTGTGGATTTTTATTAAAAATAAATTATGAAACACATCTATGACTGGTATGATTTATTGAAATGCTTTTGCAGTTGGAGTTGAGCTTGTATGTGAACCTGGCGTTGGTTCATTGATGCATGCAATTGGCCAGTTCTGTGTCACCACACAATCACTGTATTTGTTCTCTTCCCCCCATCGGGCTGAGAATGTTGGCTCAGACCACAATATTGTTTGCATTCAACTGCTTGACATGTCAGTTTTGCTAGAATTTTGAAATAAAATTCTCTGTATTATTTTGTCATTGCTACAGCATTGAAAGCCTGTGATGATCAACTCCAGCTATGAAATTGAATTTGTAAACAAATGCAAATTTCTTTGAAACATGATAATCCTGTATCTTACAAAAGCTGTTTGAGAATTTTGATCTTAGCAAAAAAGCAGGTAAACAATGTCACAAAGAAAAAGACAAACTTCCCAACAATGATCTTTACATGAATTTTTGGTAGTGATGTATACACTTTTGTCTAGATGTTTTGTAACTGTTTTGACTGAACAAATACTAGCACTATGGCGAATTATGGAAGTAAATCACTGAAGGCTTTATCAATTATCATGAAGCTAGTAAAATTAATAACATTGTACATGCAATAAAATTTTATATGTAGGAGATTTTATATGCCAATATAACAAGAATTTGCATTATTCATTGGCGTCTTATAACTTTTACTGAACGAAATAAAAATTTGTGAGACTTCGGTCTTACTTCGTTTATATTATAGAATTAATCGATAGCATGTTGGTAGTTTTAGTAATTATTATTATTATGCTTTTTTCAGCTCCAAATTTGAAGGGAAGGCCGAGAAAGAAAGGAAAAGGGAGAAGGGGCAAAAACACCACAGTCAGCGGCAATGCTAGCAACACATCATCGTCTACGACCACTACACCCGCTGCTGAAGTTGAGTCTCAGGTAGCAGAAGCCAAACCAACTGCAGATCCAGAAAAGGTATTAGCAGACAAAAAAATGCAATGTGATAGAATGATGAAAAACTTTGTGTGGGCGCCAAGTTTAGTATTAAAATATGTACATTCTAGCAATTCCTTGAATTGAAGTGATTGTACTGGATATTTTCGAATAGAATTTGGTTTTGCAGAAGCTCAAGACCTGAGTTATTTATTATTATCTCATAGAAATACGTTCATCTCTTCGAATTAAAATTGGGTGTGTTGACAGTCAAGCTGCTAAAATGTTTATGGTGCCAAAGCTTTAAACATTATACTCAAAAGTCTGGTTTGGAACCACAGTTTTGAGTAGTGGGAATGCACTACACAAGATGTTTTTATTCTGGCAAAACTTAGTGTATAAAATGAAGAGCTTTAATGTAAATGATTTCAGCTGTGGTTTGTGTTGCCATGGATATATGGTAATAATTGATGGCTTGATGCTTAATGCTTTGAAGGATTATTATTTTATAATTAACCTCCATTTTATTGTGTTCTAAAAATTTGTTCAAGTTACATAAATCAGAATGACTGCCAAAAGCCCTATTCTGAGCTGTATAATACCAGGCTAAACTAGCATGACTCTCTATAATTTCACATGAATCTGCAGATGCTGTATACAAAATTTTTTTTATATTTTTTGATTTCCTCACACTTCTAAGCTAAAGATGTCATAAACTGTTTTTGTTTTGATGTCTTTTTAAACTACATGGTTGGTTTTTTACATGTCTGGCTGAATACTAAACAAATTTCTAAATCAAATATGAATAAAAGACTTTTGTTTCTAAGGTTAGTTCTATATTTTTAATGGGGTGATTTTGCATCACTTCAACAGTCTAATTGATTAAAACAACTATTTTTAAATAAATAATACGGTTTGTTTGTTACAACCAAGACAGTTTTGTTCGCCATCATACAGCAGCTGAATATTTCAATCAGCCATAAACTGTCAGATCATATTGCTCAATAGGAAAAAAATTTTATTTTGCTAAAAATAATAGTTTTATAATAATATTTTGAACCTGAGTAATCATTTCTGTCAGGGAATACTGTCAAGATTTAGTTCATGGAATTTGACCACGAATGGCTTTAGAGATAGTTCAAGCGTAGCTAACCATTAGATAGCTTTCAGTAGGGAGTTACATTACAATGCATATTTTCAGCAAATCAGTTCAACTAAATCATGCCAGTCCTTGTTTACTCGTTATTCACACAACTTGCAGTGCAGCAATGCTATGTTTAAAACTGTGAGAGTGCAGCCCACATGCCACAAAAGACACTAGTTGGTAAATAAATAAGAAAATAAAATGGGAGTGTTCTCATTCTATTTATTATAGGATAAAGAGAAATATGAAAAGATGTTAAAGCAAGCCCTAAGCAGCAAAGAATACTTCACAAAAACCTTATATAAGCACATGAAGGAGCAGGGAACCCCTATTACCAAAATCCCTTCACTGGGTTTTAAACAAGGTACATTATACTTATTTGCAGATCAATTATAAATGTGTAATTAAAAATTATTTATTCAGCTAGGTATTTGTTTTTAATTTTTCTCTTTTGAGATTCTTCTCACTTATTTTACATAAGATGAATTTTTAAAGATATGCAATTGAATTTTCCATGTCAATCTTTTTAAAATTAGTTTCTTAATTTAAAAATTATTTTCTATTACTGGAACATAAAATGTATAAATTCCAAGATATTCTTGTATATTATTCCTTTACTTTGTAGTTGATCTGCACACGTTTTTCACCCACGCTCACGGTGTAGGAGGCTACAAAGAGGTGAGCAACTTATTTTGCTTGGCTTGAGGTTGCGTATGTATTTTATTATATTTAAATATATCTAAGCTAAAATTGTTAACGTACACGTCGTTTTGAGTAAATAGGCCACTAAAATGCTTTTTGTCATTTATTATTCATGCTCAACTGAGCATGACAGCGTATCAGATTTCCATATATTCCTAATACTAAACCCCTGCAGTACATAGCAAAGTTATTCAAGCATTCACTGCACCCTGTTATTGTTTCTGCCATCTAAATAGCCTTAGCCACTAGCGTACTGCTAACAAAACTTGTCTTGTTTTCACAGCCGCTGTTTTGTTAACATTTAGGGGTAAAGCTCGAGACTCGGTATATTTTTAATGAAGCTATTTTGAATTTCTTGAATTATTTTTATTAATCCTAAATTTCATAAAATAATTTTTAGACGTTTCACAGTATTTTGAGTTAGTGTTTCATGTATTCTTGTTCTACTTTTTATGTAGCAGAATTCAAACAAAAATGTTTTCAATGCTTTAAAGAAAAATAGTGCTATATGGGAAAAATTCTGAGCTTATTTCTTCTAAATTTTATCATTATTTTTCTTAATATTTTTTATAATGGATTTTTCTGTAATTGAAAAGTGAATTATATGTAATTGTAATATTTTAGCAATTATTACAGGTGATATAGGGTCTCAGGGAAAAGACAAGTAGATTAAACCAGCATGTCAAACTACTACATTATTTAATTTAAATATTTTGGTTTTTATTACACGGATATGCTAAGTTCTTTGTTGAAGATTTTCTCTCTATGGTTCGGTAACTTTGCTACTTAATGAGCTTAACGTTTTCCATAGCAAGGAGGTGATATTACAGTACGCCACTGTCAGCGAGCTCCCAGATTGATATTCACATATTTTTAGATCATTTCATCAAAATTTCAACAACAGACAACCTGCAACCAATAAACTCAAAGGAGATACATCAATTTGATATGTGAAATAGTTGTTTCTGGTATCATTCAGGATCATTTAAAAAGGATTGTTGCAAGTTTATCTATGGGTAATTGTACTTTTTACTAGCACTCCTGGTACTACAATTGATGATTCAAAAATTTATCAATTGGCTTAGAGCCATAACATACTGAATCAAAGCATACTGTTTTATCATCAAAAGAGACACATGCAATCTGTCAACAATATGACTGAATCTCCATTTGCTGTGGGTGTTGATTTCACAACTTTTGAGCTCTAGTTTTATAATAATTAAAAACACTGGGCGAAAATTTACGTGATCAATTCAATACATTATGCAACATCAATATACCAGGAAATTTTGACCAGGAAAGTTCAGCATGCAAATGTAAACTGATTCTTATATATGGATTACGCAATTGTAACCTTGTGACTTTTAGGATTTCAATTTAAAATTTGTTTATCAGTGAACAAAATTTACTAGTAGTAGTAGTTTCTCTTCAAACATAAGTTACTGCCCTTACCAAGCAGGTAACAATCAACGATTGTAAATAATACGATCACCATGGTTTGAGTGAACTTAACACTGTGACCAACAGAGCATGCCTTCATCAATCAAAAGCTGTCAAGCAAAATATTTTGGTATGATTTTGTAAGAAATCTTTTACTGAAATTTTGTATTATAATTGCTGCTGGCTAGTTAGCAGAAAGACTGTAATTTGGGATGCTTTGATGATTTCATTCGAAGGCTGTCTTTATTTTGCTCTTGAGCTAGGTGTACTGGATAGTTACTAATCGTAGAATGCAAAGAAATTGAGCAATATTCTTACCTTGGCTAGACCATGACAAATGAGTACACCCTTCCTGAATGTGCCAAGCTGCTAATTAAAATGTTAAATTTAGGATCCATAGGCAATTGAATTCCATTGTATCTAGTCCGCTTAGTGTTGGTTCTCATTTGGTTTTGATGGAATATATGCCATTACGGTTTTTGAAAACTCATCTTTACTTGAAACTTCATAATTTTTGGTGGTTTAATTTTTTTTAACAACTTTCATTATATAAACATTTCTAGTTTAATAAAGAAAGGCAAAGTGAAAGCTGTAATACTCCAGCAAATGCTTTTCTGGGGAAGCAGTCACCGCAGGTTGTTCGGCAATTAATAGCTCATAAGATAGATCGTAAGTGAAACATCCTGATAGCTATATTCTAAATGATATACCCATAAATCACATGTCTAAGTTAAAGCAAAATATCAGTCAGTCATGAGCATGAATTCTACAGCATTACAAGAGAAAATGCCACTAACTTAGATGATTATATATTGCTTGAAATTTCTTTGAAACAAATAAATAAATATGAGATACACGACCGATATTACAGTAGTATCAGTTTAAAAGCCAATGCTGGGTTCTTATCATTACACTGACATGGAATCATTTCATTAATAATTAAAACCGAAAATGCAGTAGTTTAGCATGTAAGTTGTATTGTAAAGACTTATTTTGTTATTTCGTTAACATCCTATAGATAATTTTATTTCCCATAGAGGTATTTCACAAAGGTATATTGAATTGGCTGGCTGTTTTTTTAGATTACTTAATATATTATATATAACACTAAGAATTCACGCTTGGTGATAGACATTCGGTTTCTTCTGATTGACCACACTGTATTTCCACTATTTTCTTCCTAGTTACAGTTCAACCTACTTTTTGCCACTACTTATCCATATGTGATTTCACTGTCTGCAATGTGAATCATGTTAGTTTGGGTTGCTATGAACTGTGTTACTGATATGAATAATCAAATTGCTGATAGAGGAAGTGCAGATGATTGAATGAATACTTAATAAAACAAGGATTTTGGTGATGCAAATTGGTTAACTGGCAATATTTGGTGTCAAGTGGTCATTTATAGGTGAATACATGTAAATAACATTAAAGATGTATAAAAAAACTTAAAAAATGGAGGGTAGTGAATTTTTGTCGTCAGACTATAGGTGCTTAATCAAGGCATGGTTACTACTACAAAAATGACAGCTACATCATCGTAGGGAAATGAAAACAGCCCATATAAAATGTCAATATGGTGTAGCTGATTACTTGACAGAAAAAAATTGCAATTCATTAAATAAAAATCTGGAAGTTTCCTCCCATTCACAGAGAAAAACAATTTTTCCACCAGATGGGCAAGCAGCGAGTTATAAAGCCATTTTTTTAGTTTTATATGAAGAACGTTTCCTGTGCAATTTCGTTTGTACATAAGATGTAGACTCATATGATATAAAATCTGTTTATTACCTTCCTTTACTGCCTTGATCTTCCATTGCTGTTTTTATATGCTCAGAGTTGGCTTTAGACAATGCAAAAATTTTATAATCTAAGGTGGACAGCCTCAACTCCTTTGCCATAATGTATCATTGCTGGCCTCATTCTTGAGGAAATTGTACATTTTTGCAATACACAATTAAATTTTGTCGACGTAGCATTACTCAAGACGTAGGACAGACAATTGCAGAGTTTGAAGAAATAATCACAAGAGGCCAATTCAGGCAATGTTCCGACAATCTACCCCACCCCTGGTGAAATAAAATTGATCAATCAAAATAGGGATTATTTAGGGTGAATCTATGTTAAATATTTTGTAACTATTGGATAGCGCTCAGTGGTTGGTTCAATGTTTCATAACACAGTTACTAAGGCAATGAAGAGTGATTAGTTTTTAGTGTTTTTGACCGAAATGGTTCAAGGAGTTATTCATCATAAATGATTTGGTGATGTGGTTGTGATCAAAGGTTATTTATCGCTGACCTAGCAGCGTGCAGTGTTGGGTTTCCAATGTGTGCAATCCTGTGTAGTTTTGTTCCTTCTGAATAGTTGATACTCAATTTTAGGCTCATGTAATGTAATTATCTCATGGTATGTCTGCAGATAGTATTTTATTAAATAATGCGAAACAACTTGTGGTTTTTCTTGTAGATATGCAGAAAGAGGCTATGGAAGCACCTATACGATAGAATGGGAGGAATTCCCCACAATACAAGTGCTGCAACTTGTACCAAAAGACAGTATGAAAGGTTAGCTGGTTAATCCTCTGTTTAATCAAAAAGTTTTTTTTTAATTCCGGTGACATTTATTTCAAAGCAGTTCACCCTCGATATAATCAACTGGTCAAGTTGTTATTGTTATCATTATTATTTGGGTACAGTAAACATAATAATATATTTTTATATATTGTTAATTATTATAACATATTATCACATTATCATCACGATCATGTATAACAATAATATCATCAACAACTTAATTGTCATAATAAAAAGCAGCGCTATTTATAATAACTTACGTATGATAGGCGTTTTCGGATCGAGGACGTTCATGCCAAAACGGGCAAATTATTCGTTTTTCGGCGAGTACAAAACCTGATTTTTGGAACTCCATGCTAAACGGTGGTTTTACCGTTCAGGGGGCTGTTCACTGTACGACGTCCTTGCTCCAAATATGTACAGTTCTGCTATAATAAACATTTTTGCGCAATACGAGCCCTTTTACGGCAGCTATCATTTTCGCTTAGATGCAACATATATAATAATTATAATTATTATTATGGATGGTAATAAAAATTATTTTTTATTTATTGAAGTATTGTTATTGTTTATTAATATAATAATTATATTACATATATATCACTGTTATCTTTTGTTGTTAGTTGGTAAATATATAGAAAACGGTGACGATTTTTAAATAATTGAAACTTGACGTTCTCTCGGGGCGGCCATCTTTTCATTTGTTTCCGGATTTTTGCGACTAGTTGACAACAAAAGAACACAACTTCTGATACAGAAATTTGCGTTTTTGAACGTTCAGCTCACAGAAATTATGCCAGGAATGAGCGTCAAAATTGCATTCGGAAGCACTTTCCCGTACCAATTTTTTCAAGGCATGGACGTTCTTGATCCGAAAATGCCTAGTATTGAATGATGATGACTTTTCTTGTAACAATAACAATCATATAATACTATTAAAATTGTTTTGCTAACTGCTAATAATCGTAGTGTTTTATTCATTATAAATGAACTAATAATAAATACTAGTATTCGCGCATGTGATAAACGAAAATCATTGTGAACTGCTTTGAAACAAACATCACTTTTTATTTCTAGCTGCTCACATCTGCAACACTTGCAAATAAATTTCCTCAATTGAGTTGCACTGCATTTTTTAATCAAAAAAATTATTCACCTTTACTGCAAATCAGAATACTTTTTCAACCAAAACAATGTTATTTACAGTCTTCCCACAAGTTATTTTTACTGGGATATGGATACGATTTAGGTGTTTTTGCAGATGTGGATTTATATTGAAAGTTTTCTCTGTATTATTTTTGTATTACTAATTTTAGGTTATTGCTTAGTTTTGAGAAGCATCTGGTTAGGTCTGCTGTTGCTAGTAAAGGAGTACTACCAGTTAGTCAGATGAATAAATTGAAAAAAATGAACATGGCTGTTGCTCCACGTTGGCATCGCAAGCCATCATCCACTGTTGGAAATTCAACAGGAAAATGCCTGGGAGTGCAATCAAATGAAACGGCCAGTCACAGTGAGGTAATTCCTATTTTCTCGGCTTTATATACCTTTGTGAAGCTTAATTTTTCCAAAATTTTATTTTGTGGTTCCACAATCATCCTAATAACTGGAAGAAGCTTAATGGTCTAAGAGTGCAAAATATAGATTTATTATCGAGAGTCATTTATTATTTTGTGTATCAAATAGTAAGGGTTTTGTAATTAATAACTTGTATATAATTAAACTCTCAGTAACTTGGTCAGTCATGGAAAGTTATTGTCAACATGAGAAGCAAAAAATTTTATTTTTCGTTTTTTCTTAAAACACTTTGTTGCGATTTATGCAAAATGCGAAAAAGCGTCACTTGATATTTTTCGTTTTATAGTTGAATAACAACAATTAATCCTTTTCATGAGTATCACACCAATCTAAAAGTTGAAATTGAATTTTTCAAGGTCAACAAAAAAATTTAGTTTGGTCTTAGTAGTTTGTAGACAAAATTAATTGAAATAAATTAATTATTGCATGTTAACAAAGCTGTTATCTCGAATACTCACTGCCCATGTAATAAAACGGATTTTCGGCTTGAGTTTTCACAGTTGTTTTATCAAACACACAAAACCAATGTTTTAGAGTAGTTCACGAAAACAAACCCATGCAAAAAACTCAATTCCCATAAGCGTAGCTGAATGAGCAAAAGAATAGAAACAGTATTTAGTTCATATACTGTGATTGAATTGAATTTTCAGATTATAAAATCATCTCAAGAATTCAGCTTATTGTTTGGTGTGGTGCTTCTTGTGGCAGCTTGTGCGTTATTTATTCATATATGCAATATTAAATTTAAGGTTGATGCTGTGATGGGTTTGGAGAAGACCGCCATGGAAGACTCTATTGATGAAGACCAAATTCCTCTCTCCAAGCTGAAAAATGAATGTAAAGAATCATCATCAACAAAGGACATTCCACTAAGCAAAAATGATTTAGAAAATGAACAAAATGCATCTATGTTTTTATCCATGAACGAAGACGATTCATCTGCTGACGACAGAGCTATAAAGTCAAAGAGCTCGACATCTGAATCTTTAAGGGAGACATTTTCCAGTGAAGGAAATTTGCTAGCGTTAACTGCTGTATCAACAAAAGCTGGAACAAATATAACAGATTGTTTGGGTTCAGGATCATCTGCGACAGATGCCCATATGTCCACGTCTAGATTGCCTACTGCTCCGATTCCTCTACGACCAGTCATTCGTCCTGCACACAGAATGGTAAAAGCTTCCAGACCCCTAAATATCTTGGGCCCATGCCACCCAAATCTTTTGACAGCGGCTCAAAGATCACCATGGACCATAAATGTTGAAAATTGCTACTCTGATCCTAAAGTGGTGTCAACAGCTCAGGGCCTCCGTCTCATCAATGAACTGAAAAGATCAGCATCAGATGAAGCTCTCGATTTGTCTGCTAAAAAACAGAAAACAGAGCCCACTGATTTAGAAACAACTAAAAGCAGCTATGCAAATGTTGATGATTGTGGTGCTATTGATTTGAGTATAAACCGTGACAAACCCCTTTCTTTAGTTAAAGTCAAGTCAGAGTGTATCACCCCTTGGAAGATTCAAGAAGAACCACTGAACTTTTCAAAAGGTCCAAAGCCAATGGATCATGTATCATTGCGTCAACAATTACCAGCAACAGTGCTCCACAGAGAACTTGCTAATCGGAGTTCATCTTCGGCTTCATTTCAGCCACTAGCTCAAAATCCTTCCACAGTTCATGGCTCAGTAGCATACCCTGTGACTGCTGCGGTACCAGCAACAGCATACCTATTCAGTCTGCCAAAAGTGCCTTTATACAGTAGTGCTGCTTCCACTGTTTATGCTGAAAGATTACCAGGAAATTTTGGTATGTCGAAAGGTAGTCCAAATGCTCAGCTACAAATAGACTTAGCTAGAGATTCTGCTGAGAGCAGCAGAAATTCTAATAGATTTCTCAGCCCTGGTGGTATCAGACCACATGCAGCATTAAGTGCGCCTGCTGGTGTAAGACCTACTCACCCTGCTTTATCTCCGCGCTTGCCAAGTTCGTCTCACTCAGTTGGTAACCGACACAATGAGCCGCCACCAAGATATGGAGACCACTTAAGACGAGTCGAGCTTGCTCATGAAGTGCCACGGCATCACATTAATATAGCTGCTGATGTTAGACATGCAGGCGAGGCCAAAGCTCGAGCACAGCTCAATCACTTATCTATTCCAAGAGTGAGAGATGTGTCGCCTAGTCGAGATGGAAGGCTTCTTAGTCCCCAAAGCACTGGTGCTAGGGTTGCTGAGAGGATGCCTAGTCCTAATCAACACAATGTCGCTCGCATTCAAATGCAAGTCAGCAAAGACAGAGAGTCAAATCGAGCTCCACCTTACCTACAACACCACATGTCTGCCAAATCGCATGATGGAAGGCCGACCAACATGCTAGCAAGTCCAAGACAAATGGCATCGTCAGCTGGTCAAATGCAAGATATGGCACATAGTATGCAAGCAATCAGTGCGTCATTTGACCAAAGGAGAATTGACTCTGCTCATAGATCAAACAGCAATGCTGTGCTTGCTCATAAAATGAACAGCAAGCCTTCAACGTTAGCAGGAAAAATGGCTATGGCACATCATCAGAGACCAACTAGTACGGCATCTTCTTATATGCCAATTGGGTCTCCCATGAACCAACGTCAAGTTCCCACAGCTCACAGTCACAAAAGCTCCAGTTTATCTCCCAAACAGCAACAGCCGCTTCTCTATGGCTCCCCAGGCCATCCTCATTATCAGGTACATAAAAATTTCATAGCCAGTTATTAGAAAATTCAAAAACACCTTGCTTGACTGTAGTTGTGTTATATAAATTTAATGATTGTTGTTCTCAGTACAGAGTGAGTGAACCACAAGATTGGTTGATGGAAAATTGAAATTGGCCAAATGTTTGGATGCCTAGTAAAAACAAATTGGTTGGTGCTCAGCAGTTTTTCAGTGCTATGACGCTGTGTGACAGTTTTAGAATCATAGTTTAGCAAATAAAAGATTAATGGTTGGAGTATTTGTACGAATTATTTAGGCACAACCTCTGAAGATGTTGCTAGTAAATGCAACCATGTGTGATACTGTTTCAGGATAGGCAACAGAGCATACCTATAGGGTCGCATAGAGAGCACGCAAGATATGCTTTGCTACGACCTCCTGCTACCAGTACGATGCCTGTTCCTCAGCCACTACATAGACTACCCACAAGTCTCAATGCTCTTACAAGTGGAGCTTCGCTACCTGCTCCACCCAGACTACAACCAATACCTAAACAACACTACCCACCACACCCATCTGTTAAACAAATGTACAAACAGTAAACTTATAGTGTTCTTCGTTTTATATATTATGTGTTGTAGACTCGCGTCTATGCAAGTGTTGAGAATTTTACAGCTTGTATATAATAATATATAAAATATTGTACATACAAATTGTAAATAGTTGTTTTCTCATGGACCAATTAACGCTTTTTGTGCTTTTTAATATTACAGTTATAGAGAATATCATGCGTATTTACTATTTACGCTCAAGTTATTATATTATAACACTTTATAATAAAACTTCACACTACTATGACAATAATAATCATATTTTACAGTTCTTGTAATCATTCCGCTCAATATTTCCATTAGCATAAACAGAATCGATCAATACAACATCATCATCATGGAGGAACTAGTAAGGGAGGTTGTTTTCTCTGCAGTGTTGTGGAAAAGGGAAATGGTCAATCAGACTCAGACTGTTATTGTGGAATGAAGATAGGCTTATTTTGTCTCAACTCAAGTGATTCACCTCTGGTGTGGCACCCTGCGACAAAAGCTATTGCTAGCTAGCTAATAATATATATATATAGGTTGTAAAATTATTCGCTCGTGTATCGGCATTTGCTTTGAGAGAGAACATAATTCCCAATGAATCACAAGTACTACTATTATCTACAACTTTTGTAGTACTATGGAAGTAGAAGAATAGTTCATTGCTCAATCAATGAGATTACATGACAAGGTAAATCGGCTGCCGTCCGTGTTCGTTAGATACATCTCTGGCACAAACTTTGTTCGTCACAGGAGGGTAGAGAAAAACCGTCCATCAAAATTAAAAAAAGCGTCGGCTGCAACTTTTACAAAAACAACTAACCGCTAAAGAACATAGCGTTAGAGCACAAAAAAACCTGACTTTACCTCTCAATTGATTCGATAACATAATAACCCGATGTCAAACGATTTATTCGAATCTTCAGCTAGGTTAGATTCCCAGTTATTTTAATTCTCCTCACACAATACAGAGGACTTTTCTGCTGCGGAAAATCATGTTCTTTGAGACAGAGAGAATAATAATAATAAATAAAACATCAGTTACGTTAATATTAACAAATGTTGAAACTTTTGTACCAGCTTCTTGATCGCTTATTTAATGCATGAAAATTTGATACCTATTTAGGCTAGTAAAACGCTGTAATTACTTATTTATCTTATTATTAATTATTATCGTAATAATTTATTATTATTATTAATAATTATATTATCACAATTCTATTAATTAATAATTATTATGAAAAGAATTGAATATTAATTAATTAACGCCTTCAATTTATTATTGAAGTGTATCAGAACATTAAAAACCCTCAACTTCGTTAAACAAAAGCCTCTAAAAAACCATAATAATAGACCTACTACCTACTACTACTACCTACTACTACTATTATTATAATACTAGCTGTCTGCTTGTAAAAAAAGAATTGGTGGGTTTTTTTGGGCCACTTTTAGGAACTTCATTATGATGTTGTGCTATGGTGTTGTTGGTATTTGAAAGGTAAGTCATGGTCTGACAAATCTTTTTTCACCTGCTCGCCTGCTGGCTCAAAAACAACCAACAGCGAACACACACAGCATAAATTTCCTAAAAGCGGCCCTAAACCCACCAATTTTCTGCAGTAGGCCTTTGTATATAAAAAAAAACCTTTCTACTATTTTACCAGAAGAATATTAATAATTAGAAATCACCAATCCGTTGTTGTCATTGTTGTTATTTATTTTATCATTATTTTATTTTTATTAATATTTATTTACAAAGTTATAATAATATAATATTTATAATGATATTATTGGTTTGTTGTTATTATTATAATTATTACACCATTACTCGCTCTTACTATATCAATAATTTGGCTATTAATGTCTTCATCTTTCTATCAATCGAAGTTTTGTATCAGAACATCGGAAACTCTCAACCTCTATAATAAAGAAGCCTATAAAACCACAGGCCTTTTTCTTATGAAATAATAATCATGTTACCATCAAGTTCAATCCATACTACATAGCCTAAAATGTTTTTTCTCCATAATTATATTTTAATATTGTACAGGAAATGGCTCCAGCTAGCCAGGTTTGACAGTTGTATGCTCCGCAGCTTCATTTCCAGAGAACGATCATGATTATCAGAGGACAACTCCCAGCTCGTAACCTACGGGAAGAACAACGAAGGCGACGAACAATGCTCTTTGTGTTGAGCTATCCAAAACTCTGTACGTGACGCGTGTATTGTGCTCTTTCCTCAAAAGACTTGAAAGGACTGCAGGTGTTCTTATGAACTGCAGATTATTGGCAGTACCTTCCCAACTACGCCACCACTGCCAACCCAGTCACTGTACTTACCAGCAAGGCCATCCCGTGGAATAAGGGCCCGGAAAAGCAATCTGTTTTTGAAAAGCTGAAGTATGAACTGAGCACAGCACCTGTCCTAGGGTATGCTGACCCCACCCTATCCTATGTTCTGGATGCAGATGCTAGTGCACTCAGACTGGGCGCCGTACTCTCCCAAGTCCAGGAAGGAAAAGAGAGGGTCATCGCTTGCTACAGCGAGACCCGGCACCCGCCAAATGAAACTACAGCTTTACACGGCGAGAGTCACTGGTGATCATTAAGGCTGTGAAACACTTTTGATTGTACATGTACTGAAGAGGGTTCAAACTCTGTATCGACCACTCCTCCCTGAGGTGGCTGTGCCGGAGGAAGGAGCCCTCCAATCAAATAGCTAAGTGGTTGGAGATCCTAGCTGAGTTTGTTTACAAACTCGAGCACAGGGCTGGCAGCCAGCACGGGAAACCAGATGGCCTAAGCTGGCAAGAACTACACTGCAGGCAGTGTAGTGCCATAGAGCAGCGCAACGGTGAACCGACCCATGCGGGATTTGCCAGTGCCCCTGGCAAATCCAGTGTCCCAGGACTCCAACAGGATAAGCCAGCCATTCTTAAAAGGAGGACTGCAGAGGAAACTTCCGTGACAGAAAGAACAGTGACAAATCTACCTGGATTGTGTGTCGTAACCAGCCCTGCTTTGGTATAGCAGCAAAGGACTGGCCATTGAGACGTGTCACTAATGTACCACGACATACGAGGGAGTCACCCACTCTCCAGACGAGGAAGGCAGCCAAGAGTTATGGGTCCTCTGCAAACAATTAGAAGCAATGCAAATCCTATTCAACGGCACTCTAGTCATGCAAATAGCTTCAAAACGGCCGAACCGTTTGTGCGACGTCTGTCCAGCGCCCAAGAGGCAGCAAGTGGTCTAAGACACACACAACCTATTTCATGCGGGAGTAAACCGCACCAGGAGATGAATCCAACTAGACTGATATTGGCCTGGGATGACCAGTGAGGTGAAACAGACAGTGAAAATATGCGAGGTGTGTCAAGTAATAAAGAAGGGGGACAGCACCCACCCAGAAACCCCAGCGACTGTATGCAGGACGCCCCTTCCAAAAAATAGCAGTGGACCTGGTGGGCCCTCTACTGCTGAGGGAGAAGAAGAACCGATGGGTTTTGATCTCGTCCGACTATTTTACCAGATGGCAGGGTGCCATAGCTATTCCGTACGCTACGGCCCCACAGTAGCCACCATCCTCGATGAATGTTTCCTTTGCTATTGGGGCCTTCCCAAGCAAATCCATACAGACCAAGGTGCCCAGTTTGAGTCTACTCTGCTAGCTGAACTATGCGCTCTGTGGAACGTACAGAAGACTCGCACCACCCTTTACCATCCACAAAGCAATGGAGTCGTAGAGCACCAGAACAGGATGCTGGGAAACTCCCTGAGGGCCCTCCTACTAGAGGAGTGGGATCTGCTACTGCCCCAGATCATGCGGGCATTTAGGGCAACACCACACTCAGCCACGGGCGAAACGCCTAACTTCTTGATGTTAGGGCGGGAAGTTTGGCTACCCGATCAGTTAGACCGAAGGCCGTCTGCAGTTGAATGGCAAAATGTGGCAGAGTACGTCCTGGATATGAAGTAGAGGCTACAAACTGCGCATGAGGTCCTGAAGGAGAACAGTGAGACATTTACCAAGAAGACACGGAAGGGCCAGTGCTATTTGGCCTGGAGATCTAGTTGTCATTGAAAATAAGAGAAGGACCAAGGGAAGCAACCCCAATCTGCAGTCCAGCTATGTAGGACCATACGTAGTGGTAGAGGCCCACAACAACCACGCGTACACCATGGAAAAGCGTGGTCAGGTGTACACACAAAATGAGAAAAGGTTGAAGGCTTATCGTCCATGGCAAGAAACGGCTGGACAGGCCCCAGTCAGCAGGGAGTCGTCGCTCAGACCCAACATGAGGGGGGTGTACAACAAAGACGGATACACAGACAAGCAGAGCCCTTGCCAGTGGAGGAGCCCACCAAAAACCACAAACGAGCAGAGCTACCACCATAAGAGGGCTCACGACACCCCCTCCATTGGAAACGATAAAAAAGATTGTTATCAGTGTGCTAAGTGTCCCTATACCAATGTAAAGAAGAGAGCCGCGTACCATGTACGGCAACATTACTCCTTTTGTTTCTTCACATGCGGAAAGAAGGGCAGCGCAAGAGATGCCATCAGACGACACGTGACAAAACAATATCAATGCATGGAGGGCTACTCGCCCCCTTGTTTGAAGTGGGCGAGCAGACCTACAAGGAGTTCATGGAGTTTATGAAATGGGAAACCCTCCGCCCTTTGGAGAACCGTGCCCTACAGCAGAAGCCAGTAAGAAGTTGCCTGCCCCACCAGAGAAGAGGAAGTTTCCAGCAAAGGACTGCCTGGGTGCCACAGTACAAGCCAGCATGCCAGAGCAGACAACTCCCCCGTCACCACCAGGGTAGGACAAAGACGAACTATACACTCCACCTCTCCTAGGCAAAAGGCTAGGAAAATAGTACCTGCCATAGACAGACGTCCACCTGTAGAGAAGAGTGGCCTCCACAGAGAGGCGGAGGAGCAATGCCACATGCATAAAGCAGAACGAAGGATAACCAAAAGGAAGGGAGAGCTGGATGGAGTAACAACTGATGCGTATAGACTACTAAGATAAGCCGAAGAACTCAAAGCAGAAATACACAGACATGAACAAAAGCTTACCAGACAAACATTTGTGTAAATAGCTGGTAGTACTTACCGATAGTGATGGTCTCCCTGTTCTATGTATAATCAGTTCTATTATCACATTGTGTGCATGTAAATGTTATATATTTCGAGGCTCCTTGTAAATATATTTTTATTCAAGCCTATTTTTTTAACAAGGGTACACAACTACACAATCAATTACTAGCTGCACTCCTACGCTTAGTCAGGAGTTGCCCTATAATGCAGCCATCTTCCTTCTGATGTATTGGTCAACTAGTCCGACCAATGAGGGAGACTGTGTACTGGAAATGACTCCAGCTAGCCAAGTTTGACAGTTATATGCTTTGCAGCTCTATTTCCAGAAAATGATTGTAATTATCAGAGGACAACTCCCAGCTCATAACCCACAGGAAGAACAACAAAGGCGACAAACAATGCTCTTTGAGATGAGCGATCCAAAATTGTGTACTTGACACGTGTACTGTGCTCTTTCTTCCTATAGTCAATATCTTATGTACTCAGGCTATTATTACACCTATTTATGTTGCCCTGCATTAGCCACCCTTCTTTTATATATTGTAAAAAGGCTACCTACAGACAAAGGATGATTATGTAATATTTTATATAAATACTGGCTGCTGCTGCCTCCCAACTCAAAGTGGTTGAAGGAGCACAAACGTAAGTACAAAGGAATAAAAGCTATGCTACTCTCACACACACGCTCTCTCTTATTGCTTATATGAAAACAGTAATATCTACTGCAACAATATAAGTATTGCAATAGAATACAAGCCTGTGAAGCACAGCTAATAAACGCCTGCAAGTAGCCGGCTTACATTCAGTAGGGCCTTGCAGTCAGGCAGCCGACCTTCTCCAGCACCTAGCCCAGCACGCAGTCCAGCTATGCCGGCCTGCACTACTAACCAGTAGTACCTCACCAGGCCACTGAACTACAGCCTGCGGTCTCGTCTGTTACTGAGGGAGGTGCAGGTACCTGCTACCTAGTAGATTGTCATATCACTACAAAATCCTGCACAATACTTCCACTTAAATAATTATGTTTCATGGAAGTTATTTGTTAACTGCTATATACTTACTTATATGTGAAAAAAATTGCTGCATATCCTTTTGTTTATACATAACAACATTATTATTATTATCATATTAGCAATTTTTTCCCTTTATTAAAATTGTTTGTAAAATTTTCTCTCGATTTTCTTCTGGATATTCTTTTTTTTATTGTGGTGCTATATTATGGAAAACATGACATAGGTATGGTATGATGATATTCTAACTGCTTTGAATAAAGTTGATAACAATAATTATTATTAATCATTTTTATCATTTTCTTATTTTATTCGTTTGTTATTTTTTATCTTTTAGTTTTGCTTTGATATACATGTGTGTCAAAGAGAATGATGATGATGACGAAGCTGATGTTTGATGTCATAACAATTTTTCTCATGCCTACTTTTTTACAGTGTTCCACTAATCAGTTCATCACCATTGATCGACAGCACCGAGCCTGCTGTATCATCATCATCGATCATCATCCATGCTGTTATTTTTATGATTTTTGCCAAAATTTGTTATTGAAAGAGCCTTCAGGTGTGACGCGGCGATTTAAACTTTTTTGCTGTTAAAATTACTAATGCATAATAATAATAATAAAGTGTATCAATAAATAGTTCCTATTTATTCATTGTTATGTTTCATTGTTATTTATGTTTTTGGATTGTATCTTGGATTTTTGCTTATTAGTGTTTCATTATTTATTGTTTATTGGACTGGGTGTTTTGAACGATTGCATTTGTTTGTATTTTCACTCAAAAAGTAATCGTAATAGTATTCAGTGATTGTATTTTTTTATTATAGCTGTTATTGTTATCTAGATAATAATAATATTAGGTGGTCTTGTTGTTGTTTGTGTCCAAGGCCAATCATTAAATTAATTCAATTATCAAAAAATAATAGTGATATTATATACTATGACCCAACATATTAATCAATTATTGCTTACAGTTTAAAAAAACGTTCAAACGCTTTGAAATGCAAAACCCAAAACGTTCTGAGTCACCAGACTTGCATGTTCAACATACAAATTCTAGTTTTAACTTTTTTTGTGGTAATTTTTATCATATTTATGTAAAAGTAGCCGGTACAGTCTGATTATGACACTGTAGTTCATATATAAAGCTCCTAGATACTATATACAAATAAATGTTGTCCCCGGACCCTACTACTACTGCTTAACAGGAATGCCTGGAATACACAGAGTGCCTTTTACAATGTCCCATACAACTTAAACAGAAGATACTATTTTGATATGTGTCTGATCCAGTGCTTGTATATTTGATTGTAAGACACAAAGTGCTTTTGCCAAGCCATATAATGTTAGTCGCCTATATTATCACTGAGTTGCAGGCCTCTATGCTGTATTATCTGTTAACATTATTCATAGTTTCATGTTAATACTGATCAAGTAATGTCAGTATAGTTTAATGGAAGAAAGCAAATGTTCCAACTTGACAGCAAAAACATGCAATATTTACCTAGAGATTAATTAAACGAAATATTGTAATTTTGTTCAGCATAAATATTCTAGTTTACTGATTACAACAAAGTAGAATAATATTGTTGTGCATTGCTAATTAATATTGGTTGTATAAAGCTGTATTAAGATAATTTTTGCATTGCTTTTCAAATGTAAAGTTTTCTGGTCTTACAGCAAGTGACCAGTTATTACCAGAGCAGAGGTTAGCTAATTTCAATAGTCAGTCTTCTCTGCAAATCTGCACTATATGAACTGTTTATCGAAGTCAATTAGACAATTAATCCCAAAGCATGCCAGCATTGAACACTTTTTTGTTGTTTCTCTGAATATTCATATCTTAAGCAGCAGATTGATGTATTGAATGACTCTGTAGGCCCACTGAATCCTAATTTACAAGCTTGCCAAAAAGCCATTGGCACCAAAAGTTCGTCGCATCAGCTGAAATTTGGTTTACTATAACTTCCACTGATTGCCGAGTACAACTATAATAAATTATAGCTAATTTATATAAATGAAGTGACATCATCTTCAGTTAAAATGAAATCTGATTGGGCAGTTCATTTAGTCTTAGGTCTACAGAAGGCCATTGCAGCAGGAATAAAGAATCCCTATGAACACACCCCATCAAAATTTGGTTCTTAGATTTATTTCTGCTCTTTACTATCAAGCACCATTTTTCATCTGGCTTGAATTTGCCCGCTGTGCACATAAAACGGATTTGGTGGTTTTCGTCAATATGAATACGATTAGTGTACACACATCATAAATAAAGTCAATGCTTGTTTATTACGCAAATTTCATATGTGAAATGACAACGAGATACGACTGCAGTATTTGTCAGGTGGTCCATTTGTGATCACAAGACTAATCTAATGCTTTTTCCATCAAAGGAATAGAAAAGAATTTGTGTTTGTTTTGGTGAGTTAGCGAACAATGAATGGTAGTCATAGAAGAAAAGACCGTAGTGAGTATGTAGTCTGAGTAATAATAAATAACAATAATAAAAAGAAATAGCGGGATCTACTTTCGATCTGAAGATTACGTCAATTTTATGCAGTGTAAAAAATTGACGAGAATTGTTGGAAGAAGGGTAGTTTGCGGGCTGGTAAATCAGGACTGAGCAGGCCTATAGGGTTATTTAATACATCAATGTGCTGCTTAAAAGCTGAATATTCAGAAAATGAATTAAAAAAAAGCATTTAATGCTGGCATACCTTAACAGTGTGTTATATGTATTTCACTTCAACATCAAAACTGTCCGTTTTGTTGCTATATAAGAGTTTACCTTGTCAGTTAATAATCGGCAAACATGTTTTAGCCAAGTATTGGCCTGAATTGAAGTTCCTCAATCAGAATACAAGAATTAATGTCAAAAATTTCTTCTCTGTAGCAAAGTTGACATTCATTCCAAGTCTGCCGGTATTCATTCCTGGAGGTGTTTACGTTTGTTCCAATCTCCCTCCATCATCAAAATTTTCTACTGCTACAAGTTTCAGTATTGCAGTAACAGTTTGTGTGATCTGGAATAATTATTAGATTCTAAAAGCGGATGAATCATTGTGTAGGCTGTAATGTCTAATTCATTCAGGTCTAAACTGTGTAATCAGATACATACTTAACAATCACAAAAGCACAAGATATTCGAGAAAATTTTTCCCACTCCATTAACAGTTCTGCCTTCATCTCTGAAAATAATAGTGAACATCACACTACACTCGCTGATGTCTCCAACCTAAGCATTGATATCCAACATTGTATCAATGCTAACTTCAATGCTTAACAATGCTGTCTTCTTCTATGTCATGTAAGCGGCCACTTGACTTTTTAGATTATCAATCGAAAAAAATGAGTTTTTCACTGTTACTTCTGGCATTCACATTTCACTACATTTTCACTTTAAAGTACTTTTATACAATTGTTAACAACAAAACTGGTTTGCCAGAGGTGACAATTTCATACATATTTTTGTTTCGCATTAATGGTGATTATTGGACCAATAGATACTGCAGTCGGTGTAGTTGTTTTTTTGTACTTCATTTGCATAACTTGTGAGATATTGTTTTGTTGCTAATACTAAATGTTTAATGCAAGTAATAATCAATGCTGTTTTTGTTATTGACTTGTTTTTATTATTTAGAAAACAATAAGTGTTATTGTCTTTGGATTGAAGTTTCTTAAAATAAAACTTGGAAGTGTAGCAGGAAAGCCAATATGTTTGCTTTTCTCTCAGGCTATGTTTTTGGTTTAACTTTCTGTAGAAGTCCCGATATGGTAACCATTTTATCTAATTTCTGAGTTTTTCCACTAGTTACATGTCAACTCAGTAATATCTGCACTATTTTTATCAGTGTAATTCAGCGCTGCTTCTGTTCCAGATACATACTTGTGAGAAAACAAAACGTAGTTGTTGATGCAATATGCCAACGTCGGCATTGTAAATTATCAAGTCTATATTTTATTCAATATTATGCACTGTCACATTTTTTTCAACTTTTTGTTTTTACTTCATGACCAGGATGCCTTTTTTCAGTTTATTAATGAACCCTTTCAAGGACACTTCTAACATGTTTTTAGAAGATTGCCAATGCTTCAGAAAAAATGAAGATAGTATTGTTTTAGATGTTTAGTAAATTAAAATATTTCTGCACAGTACCAACTCTTTGACAATATTGGTATTAAGCCATGATGTTGTTTGCTCATTGGTCTTGTATTGAGGTAGTGTACCACCAAGTAATTTTATGTTCTCTATGTGTTAGATTATCTTGTAGCAATGGATGCGAAAGCACTGAAGGCTGCGCTCAAGTCAGCTGTTGAACACATTAAAGGTGAAAGATTTCAAGAAACAGTGAAGATCTGCAAGGTATAGTGTTCTATGGATAGATGCGGGTCATAAGTTTATATGTTCAGTTTTAAAAGTAAATTCTATGTCTTGCTGTATTGAGGAAGAAAATGTATAGCTAAACAGTTGTCAAGTATCAAAATATTTAGCTTACAATAGTCATTTTCGGATCACCAATGTTTATGCCATCCAAAAGTTGATACAAGAAAGCGCTCACGGATGAAATTTGAATGATTGTTTCTGGTATAAATTTTATATAAGAATGTTCATAAGCATCAGCTTGTTTGGTACGTAAAATGATAATAATAATTGTGAGAGGCACCCTAGTTACAACTTTATTATTTGTGAAAAATACAACAACATATGATCATTATGATAATTATGACGAACTACTGTATTACCATTTACTATTTATCATCTTATCAAGATATTTACTATTAATTAGTATTATCCTTCGGCTATAAAAATAAATAATTATCTATTTTAATATTAAAATGGAAAATAAATAGTTATAACAATAACAGAAAATCACAACTCAATACTAATGATAATATTATTTGAATAATAATAATTTACATGATTTTTCATATTTTATAATTCACCATCGTAAATGTCTCCAAAAACGAGACTTTGTGTCCTCATCACTCCTCTCATTGCAGTTAACGTAAAAGAGTTCATTTTTGACAAAATCTTTACCATAATTTGGAAGTGTATCGATTCAAATCATGACCATTATGGGGTGAACCAACCCCCTGAGCTGTGAAAGCCTGCGTTCAGCATAGCATTATAAAACAGGTTATGGACTTGCCAAAAAAACGAAAATTTCACCTGTTTTGGCATAGATGGTTTTGATCCAAAACTGCCTAATATAGCTTTGGTTGTAAGCCATGCTTCTCAGACAACTGGGTTAGTTTTTTGAGCTGTAACATTTACCCATGTTCGCCTGTGAACAAAATTCTCTCCCAAAAAGTCCAATAGGTGTCTTGTATAAGTAGGACTCCATTTCTATGTTATGTAATCATAGTAAAGTATGTGACAGGTTAACAAGTGTGATTGTTTTGTGTATAGAGGCATTCATAACTGTAACCAAAGTCACGCCAATCATTGCACGCGTTTGGAAAAAGTGACGCCTCTTTTTATGATGACGTAACTTTGTAAATGTACAAGTTTGACCTTTACATTTACTGGCTGCATGCATTAATCGGAATACTACAAGAAGTACATTTACAAAGTCACTACAACTTAAAAACAAGCGCGGTTTTTTAAACTCTGGTGATTATTGTCAAGACTCTGTTAATATACAGCTTTGGCTGTAACTGTGTTTTCACTACTTTCATGCTTGAGTTAATTAATGTTTTGTACCCAAATTAACCTTAAAAATAAACTTTTTTTGGATCAATAAATTGTTTGACCCATTAGAGAAAAACGCGCGACCTGTGCAAAAAATTTATTACTGGGGAATCCCAAAAAATAATTATCGCGGTCTTATATAAAACAATGGACAAATTCTGGAAATCCCCGTAAATAATCGGGGTTTTCCCACTGTTTGAAAACTTTCTTAGGCCGCGCGTTTTTCTCTATTGTGTTAGCATACTATTTGAAAATAATTTGATTTGCATTCAAGTCATTTGCGTCATCTGGAAATTTTATTCAGTATAATTGTGAAATCCACCGATATCAAAAATGCAGCCATTAAAAGTTCCATGCAATTTCTTATTCATCACTGCTTGTCCTTTACTTCCTGGTTTAGCAACTTTATTGCATTGAAAAAAATCTAGACTTGATTATTTGTCTGATTCGGTCAAGTGATGCAATCGGTTTCAATACAATTAACTGGTAGAGAAGTGAACTTGCAACAACTACTACTGCACGGAATTAACATATACAATCAATAGCTATGACATCATCAATGGCTGCTGACGGGTACATATAATGATTCTATATATTAGGAAATCCTGAAGGGTTCCCCTGACAATGGTCGAGCTCTGGTATTTCTTGGGGTGGCAGCGGAGGGACTAGGTGACTTCCCTCACGCTCTGGAAGCCCACAAGAGAGCAGTCTCTTTGGCTGCCGGTGATGACCTGCTGCCTTGGCAAGGTTTGTGCACATTCTATGAAAAACACCCTCCTACAGCAGCTGATGATCTCACAGATGTTTACGAGAAGTTGATTTCACTCAATGCCAAGTATGACGTATTTTATGTTTTGTAATAAATGACTGTAATGTTGTTGTTAATTGCATGGAATTCCAGATGGCCGTAAGAATCCTGGAAATATTTTAAGTAACCCCATGAGACGCAGAAATGTTTTTGATATTGCTTGCGCTAAAGAGCTTTATCAATAAATTTTTTGAGTTGTTTTCCCTTTACAAAGTTTTTCCAAGTGACCAATTCTTTCAGAGCTAAGAATTTACCAGTATTAATTTAATAGTAGATCCTTTCAGCAAATCAACACTATATGCAGTGTATACCAACAACAATTAGCCAATTAAAAACCTTCGAAACATTTGGTCTGCTTTTGATTTTTTTTGTTTATAAAATACTGGTCTTAGGCTAGCATTTATTGTGCCAAAAACTAATTTATTGCACTTTACGGCATGTTTTACTTGTAGCTAGTCTCATTGTGCAATAGATGAAATGGTAAGGGACGGGTGTTACGCGTTCCCTAGTAGTAAGAAGTTCATATTTTATTATTTGTGACTGGGTGTATTTTGTATATTTGATAGCAATGAGAAGAAGCAATCAGAACTGAGGCTAAAGCTGTGTACGCACCTCCTAGCACAAAGTGGATATGATACACAGGTTATATATTGTTTTTTTTTATATTATATCATGTTTGTACATGCGTGTGCCTGTTTAGAGCTTTGGTTCTTGTGAAACTTCATATTATATTTATACCTGTGTGGTTATACCTGTGAGTGGTGTGGTTATCTGTCCCTGTGTGGTTATCTGCCCCTGTGTGGTTATCTGCCCCTGTGTGGTTATCTGTCCCTGTGTGGTTATCTGTCCCTGTGTGGTTATCTGTCCCTGTGTGGTTATCTGTACTGAACATGATCTCTTGTGTTTTACTTCATCCACCTTATCATCTTTCAAACAAAAGATCTAAGTAATTACCTCAGAAATGTAGAAAAGTTCATTTCCTTAACGAAAATGTTCAATAAAAAATATTGCAACAATTACAATATTCGGTGCTGAGATGACATCTATTGATCTTGAAGTCCTTTGCAATCCCTAAGATATCCTATTTATCTTTAAACAGCTCTTATTTAAAATTACTTAATTTTAAATTTTTTATGATGACAGAAAATGTTAATCACTAGTTGAATAAACTTAAAATTTTATTTTTTTTCAATTGTAAAATGAATGTGCTGAGTAATAACACGAAATCGAAAAGGAAATCTTCGAGATTTTTTCAGGATTTCCGAAAAATTTCCGGACCGATAGATGTTATCCCAACTCCCAATATTCTAATGGTGTAATACTTCCTGGAAACTTCTTTTTCACTTTTTGGCCGAGGTACAGCTACTGCATGTTGTGTACAGGCCTGAGACTAACCTAGCGCTGCACAAGTATTTATGACAATAGATGTGTCATCCAAGCTCATATATCAATAGAGTCGCTCCTATCTCATGCATTGATTGCTGCTACAGTAATATCTCGTCAAGTATTTGCTGACTTCATATTGTATTCACCATATCATTTGTATCTAAGTTCTGTCTCGATGTAGTTTATTTAAAATGAAGATCGTTTATATACCTTTTTTCAATAAAGCGTGCTTTCACTGGGGCCCTTTTCAGGTTGTGGTTGTAGCCCCATCGTTTTCTTATGTATAGTCCTGTAACTTAAATAATAAACGGGTCATCAGCTGTGAATGGTGAGCTCTCATTGGTCACTTCATTCCAAACCAACTTTTGTGTGATTATCTCATGTAGTAAACATCATTTACATGTTACTTATTTATTAATTATTATTATTTATAGATTATCATATATATTGTGTATAGATTATTTATATATATTGTTTATAGCCTAGTATAATGCGCAGTCTAAGGATATTGTTTATAAATTATTTGTTTACGTGTATGTTATTTACGGCTTATTTATATATATTGTTTATGAATTATTTGTATATATTGTTTATGAATTATTCATATTCCGCTGCAGTTACCTCAATTATGTAATCTGACAGGTATTTGATAGTGTGAAGTCGCATTGTTCTAAGCTCAGTGATCCTCAACAGCAGTATAAAGTGCGGGTCGCTATGGCTACCCATTGTCTCAAGTCAGATAGAGCTGAGGCTAAAGTAAGCAATCATGACTAGACTACATTAATTCACCCTCTAGCTGTACCTTGTCTGTGTCTGGTCCTTTATATATAGAGTTGTCTTCTCTGTATTGCAGGCTGAGTTTGTGGACGTTTGTGGTAGTATACTCAGCAGTTCTTCTTTTGAGGAGGAGGAAAGAAATATTTGGGAGGCGTACGCTCAACAAACCTACCAGGTAAATGCTATTACCAATGCTCCTTACCTAGTAGGTAATCTGGTACCTAGGTTATCTGTGTGATAGAGAGCCTAACTCCAGTAGATTGCAGCTGTTGTGAAGTTCTACTAGTTAGAGCATATCAGTTGAGTGCGTTGCAATCTACCACAGTTTTTATTGACTTCAAGGGCTCAATTATTATTTTTCATGTTCGGAGAAAGGTCTTAATTTTTTCAATTTATTTTTAAGAAATTTTTTTGAGTTTTTTAAGCAAAATGGTAAGTACTGTATTTGTTGGTGGTTTTCCCTCATTGTTTTTGCAAGTCAAATAATGGCTGTACCATAGGTAAAGCTATTGTAAACATTGCCAATGCAGTTGGCTGTGAGCATGACTAGTGGAAAGTTGCGTGACACGCACTGTATGATGTAACCAATCCCTTTATAATAGATTTTGTGTGCTATCTAAACAAGCATCTGTTTGTATTGCATCCTCTACTATACAAGGACATGCGATGTGGCCACAGCATTTATCAGCTCATTGGCAAACCACTCAATGGAAACTTCCATTTAACAAATTTTCCCGAGCTGTCAGTTTGGAAATTCCCCATATATAATTAGTTGTTTTGTTTCCTTGTGTATTTGTAGAAGGATAATCACGTACAGGAAGTGATGAAACTGTGCATTTCTTTAGTTGAATCGTACCGCAATTCATCAGTATTGTCCGATGTGCTAGCTGAACTGTACTGTCACTTGAGTGCAGGTATGGTGCTAGTAGTTGTCTTCTCTTGTTATCATTTGATTACTCAGTGTTATGACTATTTCTTAAATAGACATACACAGTCAATTAATGTAGCTATCAATGGGTTATGGGTCATAGGTCTGTACAAAGTTTCCTATTACTAGTTTCTTTCTTTACATTTCTCAACAATTGTTCCAATTGTCGAAGAATCGAACTTGTTGTGTAGACAACTTCCTTACATTGTTGATATTGTACACATACAGGACTGCCTGGCATAGACCTCATACCACTGCAGCAAGCTGTCCAAACAGAGCTGTTAAGTGCTTCTATTGGTGAACTTTATGTCTATGCCAAGGATGGCCAGCCGTTGCGTGCTAGTTTCTCTGCAGGTAAATTTACACTGTCTACATAATTAGCTCCATCGTACATGCGATGCTTAGGAGACCGTTACTAGGTTTGTCAGACTCCACTGATGTTTATTGTTGCAGATAAAGTGAAGACATCATTGCAGCCCTATGCGTGTATTGCCCTGGCTAAACACAGCTTGCAGCAAAAGTTGTATAAGAAAGCCAAGGAATGCTTGGACTCTGGTATGTCTGTGTGGGAGTTGCGCTCCCTTGCTCTGTTTGTTCGTCCAATAGAATAGTCATATAGTTGATGGATTACACTAACCTAGTACATGATACGTTGCAGGCAGCACACTAACCTGGTAAATGATACATTGTAGGCAGCACACTAACCTGGTACATGATACGTTGTAGGCAGCACACTAACCTAGTACATGATACGTTGTAGGCAGCAAGTGTATAGACAATGTAATGCCGTGTCTGCAGCCTTGTAAGGCAGCCTATCTGTCTGCTATATCTGACTACAGCTTGCAGGTAGCTTTTAGACAGCGCAATTACAGCGAGGTCATTCACCTCTGCTCACAGGTGCGTAGTTGTCTTCCCCGCATGTGCGCTGACTGGTATTGCACTGGTAGTCAATAGTGTGAATGATGGTGGTTCACCAGGTCGGCCAGTTGCTTATATATTTTGTCACTCTTTCCAAAAATCATCATTCTTTTTTGATTCCATATTAGAGAATATAAAACTGATTCTTGTGTCTTGAATCTGGATATTAAGATGATTGTGATATTGTGATTATTTTTATCTTTTATATAATAACATTAGTTTTATCTTCTATGCGATAACACTAGTTTCTCTCTATGAGATAACACTAGTTTCTCTCTATGAGATAACACTAGTTTCTCTCTATGAGATAACACTAGTTTCTCTCTATGAGATAACACTAGTTTCTCTCTATGAGATAACATTGGTTTCTCTCTATGAGATAACACTAGTTTCTCTCTATGAGATAACACTAGTTTCTCTCTATGAGATAACACTAGTTTCTCTCTATGAGATAACACTAGTTTCTCTCTATGAGATAACACTAGTTTCTCTCTATGAGATAACACTAGTTTCTCTCTATGAGATAACACTAGTTTCTCTCTATGAGATAACACTAGTTTCTCTCTATGAGATAACACTAGTTTCTCTCTATGAGATAACACTAGTTTCTCTCTATGAGATAACACTAGTTTCTCTCTATGAGATAACACTAGTTTCTCTCTATGAGATAACACTAGTTTCTCTCTATGAGATAACACTAGTTTCTCTCTATGAGATAACACTAGTTTCTCTCTATGAGATAACACTAGTTTCTCTCTATGAGATAACACTAGTTTCTCTCTATGAGATAACACTAGTTTCTCTCTATGAGATAACACTAGTTTCTCTCTATGAGATAACACTAGTTTCTCTCTATGAGATAACACTAGTTTCTCTCTATGAGATAACACTAGTTTCTCTCTATGAGATAACACTAGTTTCTCTCTATGAGATAACACTAGTTTCTCTCTATGAGATAACACTAGTTTCTCTCTATGAGATAACACTAGTTTCTCTCTATGAGATAACACTAGTTTCTCTCTATGAGATAACACTAGTTTCTCTCTATGAGATAACACTAGTTTCTCTCTATGAGATAACACTAGTTTCTCTCTATGAGATAACACTAGTTTCTCTCTATGAGATAACACTAGTTTCTCTCTATGAGATAACACTAGTTTCTCTCTATGAGATAACAATAGTTTCTCTCTATGAGATAACACTAGTTTCTCTCTATGAGATAACACTAGTTTCTCTCTATGAGATAACACTAGTTTCTCTCTATGACATAACACTAGTTTCTCTCTATGAGATAACACTAGTTTCTCTCTATGAGATAACACTAGTTTCTCTCTATGAGATAACGCTAGTTTCTCTCTATGAGATAACGCTAGTTTCTCTCTATGAGATAACGCTAGTTTCTCTCTATGAGATAACGCTAGTTTCTCTCTATGAGATAACGCTAGTTTCTCTCTATGAGATAACACTAGTTTCTCTCTGTGAGATAACACTAGTTTCTCTCTATGAGATAACACTAGTTTCTCTCTATGAGATAACACTAGTTTCTCTCTATGAGATAACACTAGTTTCTCTCTATGAGATAACACTAGTTTCTCTCTATGAGATAACACTAGTTTCTCTCTATGAGATAACACTAGTTTCTCTCTATGAGATAACACTAGTTTCTCTCTATGAGATAACACTAGTTTCTCTCTATGACATAACATTAGTTTCTCTCTATGAGATAACACTAGTTTCTCTCTATGAGATAACACTAGTTTCTCTCTATGAGATAACACTAGTTTCTCTCTATGAGATAACACTAGTTTCTCTCTATGAGATAACACTAGTTTCTCTCTATGAGATAACACTAGTTTCTCTCTATGAGATAACACTAGTTTCTCTCTATGAGATAACACTAGTTTCTCTCTATGAGATAACACTAGTTTCTCTCTATGAGATAACACTAGTTTCTCTCTATGAGATAACACTAGTTTCTCTCTATGAGATAACACTAGTTTCTCTCTATGAGATAACACTAGTTTCTCTCTATGAGATAACACTAGTTTCTCTCTATGAGATAACACTAGTTTCTCTCTATGAGATAACACTAGTTTCTCTCTATGAGATAACACTAGTTTCTCTCTATGAGATAACACTAGTTTTATGTTCTGTAAAATCTTTAGCATTGCTGTGGATACATCTCTCGTCCATCACGAAATATGAATTGATAAGTTAAACTGATGTTGACAAGCTGTATGTTACAACAACTATACATGTACACATTCACTGTATGTGTTAAACAGTTCTCACATATATATGTATGTGTATGTATGCATGTGTAGCAGAGAGAAGTGAAGGAGCACAAGACACAGTATGTTATATCTCTCATAGAGACAGGTGACCTTGACACTGCAGAGCAGGTTTGTTTGATATAATACAATGGTCTTCCTAAGTAGTATATACAACTATTCTGTGTGTATATACTATGTCTATACACACATACTATATACCATGGACCTAGTATATATGGACTAATAAGTGGGCGGGTTTTTCGTCCTCACTCCACAATCAAAACAAAACATGGCGGCAAGGTCACATGAGTTAATTAGCAGTTGTCATAGTAATCCCGTCGTATTTAAATGATACTGTGGATAGAACAAAAAACATATTCTATTGAAAATAGTAAATCTTCTATCACCACTGCAGCTTGATTTGATAAATAAACAAGCATGAATTTTATTTAATCAGTGACCCTGTAGAGAGAGATACGCTAATGATCCACGTGCAATCCGCTAGGGATCCAAGCATTGAATTAACGCGATCACACTTATATATGCTATCATTGCGGTTGAAGTACATGCTCCAATGAAATATTTATTTTCTCACAAAACTGTTAATCTTAAAAAATTTATGGGGAAAAAATAGAAAATCTTTCAATCTACCTGGATAAATAACAAAAACTTCACAAATCAACTTGCTTTAGGTATTTTTGATAACCTGATTAATTGATCATGATATCTTTTGGCAGCGCAGCTCTATAGTTTATATACAAATAGCTTTGTTTATGATAATAAATAAAACCGCGAAATCTAGTAGCAAATATTTGTTTGTTGTTATTATTCAATATTATTGTTATAATTAATAAATACATTAGAAAAATTGATATGCCCGGTAAGTTTCAATTTTTTAAATAATAATCATAATATGGAATTAGTTGTATTGTTTGTGCTGAATAATAATAATAATAAAAAAACTGCAATTTAATAAAAATGTAATTATTTATTATTAAATGAATAATGAAAATAATATTAAAATTGTTTTAAAGTATAGGTCATATTACATCGTATTACATGTTATTATATAAGATAGGATAATAATAATTATTATTAGCGGTCACTTTTACATATTTATTTTAGTTTTTAACTATTATTAACAACAACATCATTTCATTAAGAAGCTTCAATTATTATTTATTTATGACATTTCAGGTGTTTTATAAGCATTTCTGATCATAAAACTTTACAATGGGGGATAATGAGATTTATTGTAGCAAAATCTGCACCAAAGTTACAGTAATAATAATGGTGTCAATCTGGATCCCTGGACTTTGACCCTTCATTAGTCCAAATTTAGAGCAATTTTGTCATACAAAAAAATGTCACTGCTTGTAGCAGAATGTCTTCTTTATTTTCCCCAATGAATTATTGAGATATGATTCTGCAGTAAAAAGTTATGATTTATTTTGTAAACCCTAGTATTTTGGCTTAATGATGTTCTATATAAAATTTTGACTGGAAACAGTTTTGTTTGTAAAACCTGGTTCACATACATATCGTAGATGCTCGCAAGTGATCGCAGATCCTCATACGGCGGATCTGCGATACCTGTTCACATAAACATGGCAAACCCACGATCGCAAGAAGTATAATCACTCTCTTGACTGGGAGGTAATAAAATCTCGAAGCACGTCTTCACTGACCAACGACTATATATATACTAAATGAACTTTCGTTGTTCAATTACACCGGCCTATTTATTATTTAACAATTTTAAAAATTTTTATCACATTGTTACTCATATTATCATGAAATATTTTTATTTAAATTTATAACTGTTGTTCAATGGTGCATTATTATTTTTTCACCCTCTCTTAATATAAAATTTTGAATCTCAATTTATAATAATATACTAATTATGCTATTATATAAAAATTTACAAAAAATATATATATTTATACATTTAAATCAACTATCACACCATTTCAATCAGAAAATTAATAATAAGTAATAATCAATATTTATAGTTGAACAATAATAATTTTATTATTTATTATAATTTTTTGATGGCAGTCATTTTTACATGAGTAACCTTGACCTAAATGTGGTTTTTGAGAAAGAAAGTAAGAAAATTGTACTCTCTATCGTACGACGGTCGCAGGAAAGTTTGTTCAGCTGAACTTTTCTACGAGCCTCTGCGACAGCGTGCGACGTCGTACGCTCCACTGCAAATCCAGGTTCACATACATCGCAGATCCGTCGCACGAGGATCTGCGATCACTTGCGAACATCTACGATATGTATGTGAACCAGGCTTAACCCAACAGTCGTTGTATGTGCGTTTTATACTGCGCAGGGTCACTACATTTAATAATTGTTATTATTTGCTATTATTGTTATTTTAATATTTCATTTATTATTATTTCATGGTTATGCTATAAATTTGCTATATATTATTATTGACTATTATTATTTGTTATTACGTAATATTTATAATATATACATATACATATTTATGCTACTACATAATAATCATAATATATAATATTATTGATACTATTGTTTGTTATTATTATTAACCATAACTGCAGGGTAAATAAATGCTAGAATCAATGCTGTTACGAACGATACAATATCAATAATGATTATTAAGCGTCATAATTTTATTGTTACAATATAACCAAAAGCAAACTGAGTTTTATATAGAAATATCGAAAATTACGAGAATTAAGAACTTTTTGGAGGGAATTATCTCTACTTGACCGTACTCTGAAGTGCTCAATTTATGCAAAGGCAAGCGTAATAAATCATCACGTGACTGGTTGTTATGTTGTATTTTGTCAATGGCGGCTAACATGGCCAGGACACGGAAGTTTCGTAGGACATCAACTGGTAGCTCCGCCGAGGTATTAGTCCATTCTACTAGGTCTGTGATATATACATATATATACTATGTATGTATATACTCTATATACTATGTATATACACTATGTATATATATTGTGTGTATATGTACACACATTATATATGCATACAGCATATATACACACACATACAGTATATACACACAGTATATATAGAATACTGTGTATACTATATATGTATACTTTGTATGTGATTATATACTGTGTGGATAATATGCAAATATTGCATGTATACTGTGCGTATATCATATAGATTATGTATGCTTTCAGTAGGTATGGTATACTATGTATATACCGTATGTGTACTGTATATTATCCTGTATGTGTACTGTATGTGTACTGTATGTGTACTATATGTGTACTATATGTGTACTGTATGTGTACTGTATGTGTACTATATGTGTACTGTATGTGTACTATATGTGTACTGTATGTGTACGATATGTGTACTGTATGTGTACTATATGTGTACTGTATGTGTACTATATGTGTACTGTATGTGTACTGTATGTGTACTGTATGTGTACTATATGTGTACTGTATGTGTACTATATGTGTACTGTATGTGTACTGTATATGTACTGTATGTGTACTGTATGTGTACTGTATGTGTACTGTATGTGTACTGTATGTGTACTGTATTGTACTGTATGTGTACTGTATGTGTACTGTATGTGTACTGTATGTGTACTGTATGTGTACTGTATGTGTACTATATGTGTACTGTATGTGTACTATATGTGTACTGTATGTGTACTATATGTGTACTGTATGTGTACGATATGTGTACTGTATGTGTACTATATGTGTACTGTATGTGTACTATATGTGTACTGTATGTGTACTGTATGTGTACTGTATGTGTACTATATGTGTACTGTATGTGTACTATATGTGTACTGTATGTGTACTGTATGTGTACTGTATGTGTACTGTATGTGTACTGTATGTGTACTGTATGTGTACTGTATGTGTACTGTATGTGTACTGTATGTGTACTGTATGTGTACTGTATGTGTACTGTATGTGTACTGTATGTGTACTATATGTGTACTGTATTGTACTATATGTGTACTGTATGTGTACTGTATGTGTACTATATGTGTACTGTATTGTACTATATGTGTACTGTATTGTACTATATGTGTACTGTATGTGTACTATATGTGTACTATATGTGTACTGTATGTGTACTATATGTGTACTGTATGTGTACTGTATGTGTACTGTATGTGTACGATATGTGTACTGTATGTGTACTATATGTGTACTATATGTGTACTGTATGTGTACGATATGTGTACTGTATGTGTACTATATGTGCACTGTATGTGTACTATATGTGTACTGTATGTGTACTGTATGTGTACTGTATGTGTACTATATGTGTACTGTATGTGTACTGTATGTGTACTGTATGTGTACTGTATGTGTACTGTATGTGTACTGTATGTGTACTGTATGTGTACTGTATGTGTACTGTATGTGTACTGTATGTGTACTGTATGTGTACTGTATTGTACTGTATGTGTACTGTATGTGTACTGTATGTGTACTGTATGTGTACTGTATGTGTACTGTATTGTACTATATGTGTACTGTATGTGTACTGTATGTGTACTATATGTGTACTGTATTGTACTATATGTGTACTGTATTGTACTATATGTGTACTGTATGTGTACTGTATGTGTACTATATGTGTACTGTATTGTACTATATGTGTACTGTATTGTACTATATGTGTACTGTATGTGTACTGTATGTGTACTGTATGTGTACTATATGTGTACTGTATGTGTACTATATGTGTACTGTATGTGTACTGTATGTGTACTGTATGTGTACTGTATGTGTACTGTATGTGTACTGTATGTGTACTGTATGTGTACTGTATGTGTACTGTATGTGTACTGTATGTGTACTGTATTGTACTGTATGTGTACTGTATGTGTACTGTATGTGTACTGTATGTGTACTGTATGTGTACTGTATGTGTACTGTATGTGTACTGTATGTGTACTGTATGTGTACTGTATGTGTACTGTATGTGTACTGTATGTGTACTGTATGTGTACTGTATGTGTACTGTATGTGTACTGTATGTGTACTGTATGTGTACTGTATTGTACTGTATGCGTACTGTATGCGTACTGTATGCGTACTGTATGCGTACTGTATGTGTACTATATGTGTACTGTATGTGTACTGTATGTGTACTGTATGTGTACTGTATGTGTACTATATGTGTACTGTATGTGTACTATATGTGTACTGTATGTGTACTGTATGTGTACTATATGTGTACTATATGTGTACTGTATTGTACTGTATGTGTACTGTATGTGTACTGTATGTGTACTGTATGTGTACTATATGTGTACTGTATGTGTACTGTATGTGTACTATATGTGTACTGTATTGTACTGTATGTGTACTGTATGTGTACTGTATGTGTACTGTATGTGTACTATATGTGTACTGTATGTGTACTGTATGTGTACTGTATGTGTACTGTATGTGTACTGTATGTGTACTGTATGTGTACTATATGTGTACTGTATTGTACTGTATGTGTACTGTATGTGTACTGTATGTGTACTGTATGTGTACTATATGTGTACTGTATGTGTACTGTATGTGTACTGTATGTGTACTGTATGTGTACTATATGTGTACTGTATGTAGCTGTTGGATAAAGATGCGGAAGCAGACAAAGCCCTACTTAGTTATCTGAACAAGGCAAAGAAGAATTATGACATATCCTATAAACTGTGAGTGTTTTATCTCTCTATGTCTATGTCCGTGTTTATGTCTGTGTCTATGTCCTCCTTTTTATTAATCTCTTCTGCAAGACTGTCTCATGTACAGTATACACTATACAATACTACACTGTACAACACTATACTATACAATACTACACTATACTATACTATACAATACTACACTATACAATACTACACTATACAGTACTACATTATACAATACTACACTATACAATACTACACTATACAATACTACATTATACAATACTACACTATACAACACTATACTATACAATACTACACTATACAATACTACACTATACAATACTACACTATACAATACTACACTATACTATACTATACAGTACTACACTATACAATACAACACTATACAATACTACACTATACAATACTACACTATACAATACTACACTATACAACACTACACTATACTATACAACACTATACTATACAATACTACACTATACAATACTATACTATACAATACTACATTATACAATACTACACTATACAATACTACATTATACAATACTACACTATACAATACTACACAATACTACACTATACAATACTACACTATACAATACTACACTATACAATACTACACTATACAATACTACACTATACAATACTACACTATACAATACTACACTATACAATACTACACTATACAATACTACACTATACAATACTACACTATACAATACTACACTATACAATACTACACTATACAATACTACACTATACAATACTACACTATACAATACTATACTATACAGTACTACACTATACAATACAACACTATACAATACTACACTATACAATACTACACTATACAATACTACACTATACAGTACTACACTATACTATACAATACTACATTATACAATACTATACTATACAATACTACATTATACAATACTACACTATACAATACTATACTATACAGTACTACACTATACAATACAACACTATACAATACTACACTATACAATACTATACTATACAATACCACACTATACAATACTACACTATACAATACTATACTATACAATACTACACTATACAATACTACATTATACAATACTACACAATACTATACAACACTATACAATACTATACTATACAATACTACACTATACAATACTACACTATACAATACTACACTATACAATACTACACTATACAATACTACACTATACAATACTATACTATACAGTACTACACTATACAATACAACACTATACAATACTACACTATACAATACTACACTATACAATACTACACTATACAGTACTACACTATACTATACAATACTACATTATACAATACTATACTATACAATACTACATTATACAATACTACACTATACAATACTATACTATACAGTACTACACTATACAATACAACACTATACAATACTACACTATACAATACTATACTATACAATACCACACTATACAATACTACACTATACAATACTATACTATACAATACTACACTATACAATACTACATTATACAATACTACACAATACTATACAACACTATACAATACTATACTATACAATACTATACTATACAATACTACACTATACAGTACTACACTATACAATACTACACAATACTATACAACACTATACTATACAATACTACATTATACAATACTACACTATACAATACTACATTATACAATACTATACTATACTATACAATACTACACTATACAATACTACACTATACAATACTACACTATACAACACTACACTATACAATACTACACTATACAATACTACACTATACAATACTACACTATACAATACTATACTATACAATACTATACTATACAGTACTACACTATACAATACAACACTATACAATACTACACTATACAATACTACACTATACAATACTACACTATACAGTACTACATTATACAATACTACACTATACAATACTACACTATACAATACTACACTATACAATACTACACTATACAATACTACACTATACAATACTATACTATACAGTACTATATTATACAATACTATACTATACAATACTATACTATACAATACTACATTATACAATACTATACTATACAATACTACATTATACAATACTACACTATACAATACTATACTATACAGTACTACACTATACAATACAACACTATACAATACTACATTATACAATACTATACTATACAATACTACATTATACAATACTACACTATACAATACTATACTATACAATACTATACTATACAATACTATACTATACTATACAATACTATACTATACAATACTACATTATACAATACTACACAATACTATACAACACTATACAATACTATACTATACAATACTATACTATACTATACAATACTACACTATACAGTACTACACTATACAATACTACACAATACTATACAACACTATACTATACAATACTACATTATACAATACTATACTATACAATACTACACTATACAATACTACACTATACAATACTACACTATACAATACTACACTATACAATACTACACTATACAATACTACACTATACAATAATATACTATACAGTACTACACTATACAATACAACACTATACAATACTACACTATACAATACTACACTATACAATACTACACTATACAATACTACACTATACAATACTACACTATACAATACTACACTATACAGTACTACATTATACAATACTACACTATACAATACTACACTATACAATACTACACTATACAATACTACACTATACAATACTACACTATACAATACTATACTATACAGTACTATATTATACAATACTATACTATACAATACTATACTATACAATACTACATTATACAATACTATACTATACAATACTACATTATACAATACTACACTATACAATACTACACTATACAATACCACACTATACAATACTACACTATACAATACTACACTATACAATACTACACTATACAATACTACACTATACAATACTACACTATACAATACTACACTATACAATACTACATTATACAACACTACACTATACAGTACTACATTATACAATACTACACTATACAATACTACACTATACAATACCACACTATACAATACTACACTATACAATACTACACTATACAATACTACACTATACAATACTACACTATACAATACTACACTATACAATACTACACTATACAATACTACACTATACAATACTACACTATACAATACTACACTATACAATACTACACTATACAATACTATACTATACAGTACTACACTATACAATACAACACTATACAATACTACACTATACAATACTACACTATACAATACTACACTATACAGTACTACACTATACTATACAATACTACATTATACAATACTATACTATACAATACTACATTATACAATACTACACTATACAATACTATACTATACAGTACTACACTATACAATACAACACTATACAATACTACACTATACAATACTATACTATACAATACCACACTATACAATACTACACTATACAATACTATACTATACAATACTACACTATACAATACTACATTATACAATACCACACTATACAATACTACACTATACAATACTACATTATACAATACTACACAATACTATACAACACTATACAATACTATACTATACAATACTACACTATACAATACTACACTATACAATACTACACTATACAATACTACACTATACAATACTACACTATACAATACTATACTATACAGTACTACACTATACAATACAACACTATACAATACTACACTATACAATACTACACTATACAATACTACACTATACAGTACTACACTATACTATACAATACTGCATTATACAATACTATACTATACAATACTACATTATACAATACTACACTATACAATACTATACTATACAGTACTACACTATACAATACAACACTATACAATACTACACTATACAATACTATACTATACAATACCACACTATACAATACTACACTATACAATACTATACTATACAATACTACACTATACAATACTACA